>CAWUFW010014095.1:0-433106 GCA_963921515.1 Calotriton arnoldi
CTCTCGTCAGCCTCCAGGGAGGGAAGGTGAGTCCTTATAATGAGATCCCAGCCTTGTACTCAAGCCTCCCATCAGCCTCCAGGTAATGGTAGGTGAGTCCTTCATGGTGACCCCGGTGACCTGGACCTGGCAGTTCGGGCTGGACTGTTCCCATGGGGAACAGGGTCAAGACTGATTTGCATATGACTGGGTCTAAACTGGAATGGCGTGGCGTGCAGAAAAACGTTGGATTCAACCCAGATCTGTGACTGGGGGTGAATGTTTGATTAATTCAGCATTTCGTCCATCATCTGTTCTTTTTGTATCAAACTATTTAGTGGCACCTCCTGGACCAGGCTTTTCTTATTACATAATTTGATATATGATTTTAGGTAGAAAAAACTGATCTTAAGACTAATCAAAAAAGGAATTAGGTGAGGAGGAAAAAAGCATGCTGCCTGTCGCAGACCTTTCCTGTTTACTTCAACGCAGTTGTGACTCAGTACCTGGATCTGTACCATTACTGGTCAGTAGAAGAAAGTCCGCGAGTTTAAGACCCTCCATGTTGGTGTACGCCTCTTCCCTCATGACCAACATCAAACCCACACCAATCTGCAAACCCTTACCACAGTATGCAATATGATCACCCTCAACTGAGATGCCGCTACCTCTGACTCACTCTGAGCCCTAAAACTCAATCGTACCCCCTGGTGGTCGCTCCAAGTCCCATCAGTTGTTATTGGCATAGTCCAGGTCCTCGAACTGTGTTTTGTATCGGTCTGTTTGTACCGAGGCATAGAGTGGGTCTTGAGCCTCCACGGCCCGCGGGGCAGCTCTCTTCTGCTTCCCGGGGTCCTTGCCAGGGGCGGTGGGCTGCGGCGCCCCATTCAGCAGAGTCACCTTGTCTGCGTACTGGATGCCGGAGTCAGTCGCCTGCTGGACCGCTGCTGGTTTCATCACCTTCAGATTGGTGTAGCACATCTTCTGCAATGAGAAAGAAGAGAGGTCTGTAGACTCTTTGGAGGTTTTGAGGATCATGAAGGCTTCTCAATGTTCCACAGAAGAGAAATAACCACATTAATTCAGGACAAATTTACTACATGATAAATTCATATCTGCATCTGGATGAGTGAGAACCAGCTGTGCCTGGAACCAGGGGACACAAAAGAGAATGATGCTCCTCTTAAGAGTAGACAGTACATACCATTTCCTCTCCTACAGTCATCTCCCTGTTCTTTCATCGCCTGCCATCTCCTCATCAAGGTGTGGGTAGCATTATTTGAACAATTACCTTGCCATAGCGTCCTCTATTTACTACTCACACAGGTCTTGCCTTTTTAAGATTATTTGATCAATTACCATGCCATAGCGTCCTCTATTTACTAGTCACATGACTTGACTTTTTAAGATTACTTTTCATCAAATATCAGATATTTAACTATTTCTAACTTATCCTAATCCCTTTTGCTAAATGTATGTAAGACTGCCCTTTGTTTAATGTTATTGCATTTTTTAAATGTATTTAAATGTTTTTCAAATGTATTTTTAGTTCCTTAATCTAATGCTATCACTATGTTGTATATCTAAAAATCTCTTCCTCAAAACCATTTGCCCTCTCTCGCTCTTGATTTTAAGTTATTACTGTCATTTAAAAATAATTAAAATGTTTAAATTAATTAAATTTTTTTGACCCATATTTTAACCCTAATGCTAATCTTAACTCTAACTGAGGTTTAATGATTTAGCGCCTTTTTTAGAGTTTGGTAAAGTGGTTACTCCATCACAAATGTGGTGGATATCTCGTCCGCCGCATTACAAGTGCCTTATATCCCATAGCAGTTGTAATACGATGGACGGATATCCACCACATTTGTAACAAAGTAATCCATCTGCCAAATTCTAACTCAGGCCCTCAGAGTGTCATCTGGCTGGAGGTCCAGCAGCTCATCTAGCCATCGGAGGCTCTGGCCTCCGTTTCCTTGGCGGAGGACCTCCCTCCATATTTTGAGATCCCCACCTGCCCGGAGAGGATGTCACTTCCGGTAGAACAAACACCTGTAATGCGGTTGCTGTCATGGCAGTGCACATTGTGAGAGAGCAAAATGCTGCATTGGCCCTATGTTGGAACTGGCACTTTCTGGTTGGCTGCGGCAATCCCCAGCCAGGTAGAACGTACCACTCCCGTCAGGGGCAGATGATTAAACACACTGTATAACCTGCCCTTACCCTTGGGTAGCTTGGCACTGAGCAGTCAGGCTTATCACAGAGGCAAAGTGTAAAGCATTGGCATAGCACTCACTCACGATAAATACCTTGTGCGTCACAAAAGAGACTTCACGCGGGATGTATGTAAATAACGTTTGTAATCACCACACACATAATAATCAACATAACATGAACATCTTGCACTTATGGGCATAAATCACATTGGGAATTATTTCTAGCAGTACTAGGCCCATCCATTCTCGAATGACATCAGCAATATACACAATTGAGAAAAATTCGATCCTACACCCCACCCAGCACCCTTATGCGTTGCAATACTTTGTCCACACCAGCCCACCCCAATAATTATTATAATCAACACCACACAGTTAGAAGGTGCACCCTGGGTCACAACGATGTTAGAAATATGTACATATACCGAATTATACCTCTTTTTAGCAGCACCGCGGGCCGAGGCCGCGCGGAGAAAACCAGTGTTAAACATAATACTTTCCTAACAAGAAATCAACATACTTGGCAAACTGCAGGCCAGTGTCATGAATCACCGGCGGTTCACCTACTGTCACTCCCACACACACTCACTCTACACCGCTACTCAGTGCAACAGGTATCAGGCAGGTCCGCACGTAAACCGCTCACACACATATGCACCAAACACTCTAATGTGGTACTACTGATACTCCGCAGGTCAATTAGAGATACACTGCAGACCCCGTGGCCCCAAACCTCCCTACACCCTCTAACTCCCCCCGACTGTCCAACACCCCTCTGATTGCAGGCACACCGCCCTCCCCCCAGGCACTAGGCCACACGCAGCCGCAGTCACTCTTAGTCAGGGTCCCAGGGAAGCAGGTGAGCGTAGGCAGCAAGGTCGATTAGGAGGCAGTTGGCAAAAGGGATTTGGCAGACACTCAAGAAGTTCACCCACAGGATGCAGAGCAGGAATGGGCTGGGGGCAGTAGTCAGTCACACCAAAGCGGTCCACAAGGGCCTTCCGGCACCAGCCCAGTTCTGAAAAGCACAGGGGGGTCACCCAATCTCCTGACATGCTTCTGATCATTCTCAGTAGCGTTCCTCCAGCCCAAGCAATCACTTTCACCACCCACACCCGGCCGGACAATACTACCTGGCACCACAATGTCGTCTGGGAAGGCTGGCTGAGAAGAGGGCAATTGGTCCACCGCGCTGAGGGCCAGAAAGGGAACAATCGAGGAATGAAGAATGAAGCAGCGGAGGGGGCCTCTCGGAAGAAGGAGGCACCCCTGCCAGGTACATATTGATCAGAGTCGCACCCAAGCAATCCGGGCACAGCGCCTGATGCGTGATGATACTGATTGCACCAGACCGTCTCAGTCACAGAACGAAGAGTTGCAAAATCAGCACCTGCCTGGAAAGGAGGCCCAACGTCCGGTGTATGGTGATACTGGTCGCACTAGACAATCCGGGCACAACGTCTGGTTCGCGATGATACGAGTCGCACTAGACCGTTCCATACACACACAAAGAAGAAAATTCCGTACCTCCCTGGAAATGAGGCTCAACGTCCGGTGCATGTTGATAGTGGTCACACCAAACAGTTCCGGTCCCACACACACAGACGCACGTTCAGCAGTGTCACAACCTGCGAATCAGACATCGTACGCAATGGGCATACAGTCGGTGTGTCACACAGGAGATATGCGGCACGATCGATGAAGCGGGTCACTTTGGATCCTGCAACCGATGAATCCGCTCACAACTAACAAGAAACTTGTGTGTGCCAAGGTCCCAATGATGCAGGGTCACACATCATTGATGCCGGCAAGACTTTGGGGCTCCGCACGAGGCAATCCAGTCTCAAGGCACTAGACTTAGTTCTACGCCCACGCCGCACTACCACTTGGATTCCAGCCAGCAAGCTGGGCACATTACAGGGCACCAGTCTCCAGGTGTCACAGGTAGATGGTGGGGGTACCTCGTAGGAGATCTTTGATGTCACTGAGATCTCCGAAGAACAGGGGACAAGCTTGACAAGCGCTTGTAGAGCACACTTTAGGGTGCCACACAGCAGCAGGTAGTTGGCCCAGGTCAGACACTATTCAGGAAGGGCATGCAGTCCCTTTCAATGGCAGTAATCCACCTTGAATGATAAATCACAAAGAGGGGACTAGGAGCCAGTTAAAGGTCCAGTACCCGTGCTCCTCACTATAATATACGCATAATCAATGTGGGTACTTGTTCCTAAGTGGAGAAGGTAGAGAGAAGGTTGTGGAGAAGCGTGGAACTGTAGAGGAGTGATTGGTTGGATATATGATTCTAGGGGGGTCGACCTTATTTGCAAGTGTTGCCCTCACACACCCATGTGGGTGTCATGCTTCATCATTGGGCGTTTTGCACCACGTGGGGCCGGCGCTGCAATGCCCAACGGGCCCCGCGCGAGGGCTCTTTGTCGGATATCTTTTTTCGTATCAAACGACTATCAGATGCATTACTAATAAAGATAACCATAGCAGAGAATGCACTCAAAACAGGGATAAGCATCACAGCATACAAGTCAAGACTGGCAGAAGTGAATGGTGAGATGAACTAACATAAAGAGTATCTCACTCAACAAAGAATTTCGAAACTACAGAAAGATATAAAAAGATTCGACAGAGAAAGAATCTACCTGTACACTAAGGAAGATTATCAGGCCACAGGTAGCGACATTTCTTCGGAAGAAGGGTCGGTGACATCAAGTAGGAAAGCACAACTCATTTAGCAGTAGTTCAAGTGATGAAAGTTGGGGACCAACAATAACCGACGGGGTAGGAACCGACAACCACTATTTAACTATCCTATGGCACCTTTCCATGGACATCAACAGATGACCCAATTCTCAGGCCAACCTCCAATTTGGCCCCAGATGACCAGATGCCACCACATATCCCGATGTACCAACTTACCTCAGCCACCTATTTTCAACAGAGGATGGGGCAAAGGAAGAGGCAGAAGAAGGGGCGGCAACAAGACAGTTCAGTGGCAATAACAAGAACCACAGATGCGGCTGAGAAGCCACACCACGACAGCATAGTCAAATTAGTGGTGAATCTATCAGACAGGGTCCTAACCACAGAAGAGGAGAAAACTTTGAAAAAGGGTCTAGGTTTTGTACCGACCCCTCACTTGGACAGTTTCCGTCGCCATGGAAAGTTACACCAGTTCTTCAGAAAAATCCGCCTTTGAGCCTTATTCGAGGACAAACCCTATACTGATTCTGAGGATTCAGGACTACGAAACCCATTCAGATTCACACCAATGGCAGCAATGGTACCCTGCGAAGTGATCACCTTTGAAAAGGCTGTACTCAAAGAAGTGGGGGCCCTCGTACACCCCACTGGCTTCAACAACCTGTCCATTAGAGAGAAGAACATCATCAAAAGTCTCACAGAAGATCCAAGCATCATCATAAAACCAGCGGACAAGGGAGGTGCAATTGTCTTGATGTCAACATCTGATTATGATGAGGAATGTCTACGATAGTTATCTAATGAGCAATATTAAAGCCCACTCACCAATGATCTGACCACCAGACTTACCACCAAGATCACCGAACTGGTGACTGAAGCAAGTACAGAGGGTTGGATTACCAAACAAGAATACGAATTTCTCATGAATTCTACGCCCGAAGCACCATACTTCTACATACTACTGAAGATTCATAAAGGGACCACACCACCACCGGGACGCCCCATCGTCTCAGGCATCAACTCTGTACTGGAACCAGCCAGCAAATTCTGCAACCATTTCTTGAGACCTTTGGTTGCAGAAACAACGACGTACCTCAAAGACACTACCGATGTTCTCAATCTGCTCAAACATTTGGAGTATCCACGAGAAATTGATCTACCCGTGACCTTAGATGTAGAGGCACTGTATACCAATATCCCTCAAAATGCTACCATTGAGGTGATGGAAACTTACCTACAGGCTATACCACACTGGGAGTCAGCTACCCCAGTTAACTTCATTGTAGAGTGTGCGACTCTAGCTTTGAAAGAAAATTTCTTCCAATTTAAGGATCAAATATATCACCAGATACAGGGCACGTCTATGGGGAGCACCGAGCCTAGCATGCCTATATATGGTTGACTTTGAAAACAAACACATCACTGCAGAGACCAACCCCTACTGCGGTGACATCAGAATGTGGAAACGATTCATTGATGACATATTGATCCTGTGGCATATCAAGGTGGGGATATGCGAAACATTCTGTACATGGATCAACAATCTCAATCCATACTTACACTTCACCTGTACCATGTCGAAGCAAGCTGTACCATTCCTAGACCTGCTGATTTCCTGCAGTGAGGATGGATTATCAACAACCATTTACAAAAAGGCTACAGACCGCAACAGTCTATTGCTTTACGGGAGTCACCATCCCAAGGCACTTAGGGATAATCTCCCTTTTGGCCAGTTTCTCTGCTTACGGCATAATTGTAATACCCTTCCTGAGTACGATGTCCAAGTGAAAGAACTTTACACTAATCTTACCACCCGGGACTACCCAAAGAGAATAGTCACACGGGCATACAAGAGGGCCAGAAATAATCATTGTGATGCCCTACTGGAGACACGGAAAAAGGAGATGAATAATCCACTTTATTTATTTATTTATTTATTTGCTTATATAGCGCTAGAATCGACCCCCGAAGGGGTATCTCTGCGCTTAGAGCAGACAGTGAGGGTGTAAAGCATCTCCAGCATGAATTCAGCAAGTGCGAAAAAGATTGGTCTTGAGCAACTTCCTGAATTGCAAGTGATCCAGGCACTGCCTTAAGGGCAAGGGGACCTCATTCCAATAACGAGGACCAAGATGGGATAGAGCTTTTCCTCCTGATCTTGCCTTACTTACTCGAGGCACCACCAGAAGGTGTTTAGCACTCGAGCGGTGGGATCTTGATGGTATATAGGGCGTAAATTTCTCGGTAAGGTAGGAAGGGCCCAAGTTAAGCAATGACTTATGGATGGTGCAGCAGATTTTAAATTTAACCCGTTGGCGGATGGGGAGCCAATGCAACTTCAGGAGAAGAGGGCGAGAAGGGGTCCTGGAAGGGACATTGAGGACCAACCGCGCCGCCGTGTTCTGAACTACCTGCAGTCTACTGAGTGAAGCATCATTAGCAGAGACCAGCAGGCCGTGTGATGACCTTTACACCTTCATCCAACAAGATCCAAAAGATATTAAGAAAACAGTGGTAAATTCTTAAAAGTGGAACCCTCAGCATCCCAGGCTCCAGGTTTGCATTCAAACGGACGCAAAATCTAAGAGATCTGTTGGTCCACACACACCCAACCAACAGACCCAATGGGGATTACCTCCGATAAAAGGACATTACCCATGCGGAAATTGTGCAGTATGCAAACTGACCAGAATGAGCAAACAGATCAACCTCTGGGAAAATCGCCCCTGGGTTCAAAGAGGATATACCAATTGTAATACAAGAAATTGTATTTACCTCATAACCTGCCCTTGTGAGCTTCGATATGTAGGCATGACCAACAGGCCCATCAAAACAAGAATAACGGAACACCACAGCAACATCCGGTGTAAACGCATCACAACTAAGATGGCGACACATTTTGCAAATATCATCCATGCCCCAGATGACATCAGATGGACAATATTAGAGGCAAACGAGCACGGGGACCAGCGGTCGCTATTCACGAAAGAACAGCGGTGGGTGTCATATACATGGATTAAATGACGACATCCTGTGGCTTGAATGCAACATTTAAAACTATACGGCAGACTTCTTTAGCAACAAAACATGAGGGTCAACATTTCCTAACAATGCTAGGTACTATTAGCTAGGGAGGATAAAACATGAGTGCCACACAAACCCCCTCATTAAAGCCATAAGATTGGGGGATTCTATTGTTGGCCTAAGACGATCAGAATTATATCTGGTCTGGAGGAACACGAGCCACATACCCTTGTCACATACACCTTAGTGGGGAGAACATCACCATGAGTCGCTACCAATTCTGAAACGATAAAAATCAAAAAGGCTCCCTGTAACTTCAATGTGCACCCACACCCAAAACGTGAAAAGCTAGAAATGTAGATCAAAAGAAAAAAGATACACAAATTTATTGATCAAACATGAGTCATAGATTCCAGGTTCTCTTTGTAACCTGGAATCTATGACTCATGTTTGATCAATAAATTTGTGTATCTTTTTTCTTTTTGATCTACATTTCTAGCTTTTCACGTTTTGGGTGTGGGTGCACAACTTTGGCAGCAGTTTGAGATTATTCACGGTTGTACCTTATTTGACTCTGGATCATTTTTAGTGAGTAATTATAGGAATTGACAATAAACGATTGACTTTATCTTTGTGGAGCGAGGTAGTATTCTCACATAGGAACTTTTATCAGCGTGGATCACCTTGGTGTAGTCTTGTTTTTGGTTGTGTTTTTACATTTGAGTAGTTCGTTGTTGGAGAGCAATAAACACTTATAAATGGCGTCTACGTTTGAATAGAGTCCGTCGTTTATCTTGGGAGCCAATGACGTGGGCACGAAGTTTTCGGCGTCAACGTGTGATGATTAATGGAGTCATGGTGTTGGGTTGAGGACAGCCGAACAGGAGAGTTAGGATCGTGTTGAATTTTGCGAGATTCGGGTCTTGACATAGAGGTGAGTGATAGTATTTTAGGGACTAAGGAAAGATGCTTGTAAGCGTTACATTGAAGTTACAGGGAGCCTTTTTGATTTTTATCGTTTCAGAATTGGTAGCGAGTTTTACCATTATCGGTGAGAGATCACTGAACAGGAGTGTCTGGGTCGCGGTGGATTTTGGTAATACGGGTTCACCATAGAGGTGAGTGCAAGAGCTTTAGATAAGCTGGGGATGCTTTTTTGCATCGCAGTATAGTTAATGGGATGTTGTTATTGAATTTTTACAGCTTTGGCAGCGCGTTCCATTATTTTCGTGAGAGGGACTGAGGATCCAGTAAGAAGGTTTCCAAAGAAGGTGTGTTTGAGTTCAGAATTAGATTTGGATATTACTTTCAGGCAATGATGAACATTATTACGATGCTTAATGATGGTTTTCGTTTACAGCGTGCATCGAGAGAAAGCTTTTCTAGTGAGTTATAGGCCGTTTGTTTTGGGGATTTTTGGATGAATATTGTCACTGTTGTGGTGTGGAGATTTTATTCGTTAGGCGTTGATATTCTTTGTTTTGGTTTTATTTTCACACAGTTATGGACATTCTATTTTTGATTTTGATTTCTTTCACACCTATTTTTCTGAATATTGAGTCTAAGCAGGTTGTCATTAAGCAAGGGGAGGTGCAATGAGATATTTTTCCATTGTTTTTAAGTAAATCGACTGTACTGTTATGTTCTATGAAAATTATGATGACTATACAACTTCCTTGTTAATTGAGCATATTATGATTACATATGATATGTTTTGGTACATTTCAGATTGAAGCCCCTGAAGAAGGGCCAGCGGCCCGAAATGCATTGGGCACAGAATATTTGATGGAAACTTGTGAAAAAAACATTGATTTTGTTGTTGTTTGTGAATATTACATATCATTGCTCATTATTAAATTGTGAGCCAGCATTGAATTCTGGTGAATTTATGTTTGTATAATTGGTTCAACCTGAATAGTGAAACCTCGACAGTTCACTACATCACACTCATCAAGTAGTGGCGCGTCTTAACCCTGCGGACTACTCTTTAATTTTGAACCTTACCAAAGGATCTCTGAATAAAATCTCATTTAATTTCCTTAAGGTAATTTTAGATTACACTCTTCACTTAACATATTATACTCCAAACACCCACATGCACCATCACTGCTGATACGAGAAAAGATCTCTGACAAAGAGCATCTTGCGGGGCCCGTGGGGCATTGCAGCGCCGGCCCCACTAGGGGCAAAATGCCCAATGATGAAGCTTGTCACCCACATGGGTGTGTGAGGGCAACACTTCCAAATAAGGAAGACCCCCCTAGAACCATATATTCCAACCAATCACTCCTCTAAGTTTCCCCACAACCTTCTCTCTACCTTCTCCACTTAGGAACAAGGACCCACATTGATTTTAAGTAATCCACCTTGTGCACAACAGATTCCTCTGGCAGTGTGCACCAAGTAGTTCCAGGTTCCCACAAGCGTATCTCACCCTTTGCTGAAGTGTGGCACCAGTAGCTATGCTACAGTGTGTCTTTGAATTTGGGGGTGGTTCAAAGGATCTCCCTTTGAACCATAGATGTCTCCCCTAAATTTCAGTCCTGTCTGCCATGAGACCGTGGAATGCAGATCCTAATTTTTAGTGGGGCAAAAATCTGGCTCCAGAGGCCAAGTGTTAAAACCTCTCCCTCCAATCTCTCCATTTGGGCCCGCAAATGGCAGAGCTCTGTCGTTCCCGTTGCATGCCTAGTGTTTTATAGCTGTCGCTGGGAAATGCCCAGATGTGCTCCCCCAACCTTCAGTGTGAACTGGAGCCCAGCACAAAGACACACAAAAGAGTTTTAGAGCAGAGAAATGCCCACATTCTAGTAGTAATAACAACAAGTGTTGATGCGATTATTCTCGCTGTGAAAGGAAGACAGAAGAGACTGAGTAAACAGGAATCCCTAGCTGCATTCAAGTACGTGTGCAGGTTTTGCACTTTGCCGTAATATATTTCCGCTCGGAGCATACCTTTAACTAAAACTACATTGTATTCCGTTTTACAGATGCGGAAACAATTTGAAGTTAACTATTGAGACAGAAGAATTTTGGGAAGTTAAAAGGTCACTGAACTTCCTCACAGGTACATAACTGCACTTTGATTATTTCGTGAGAAACAAGCTTTGCCTGTTTCTAGAAACATTGAAAACGTGGCTGCTTGTCAAGCATGCTCCGTTTGCGAGTGCAAGTTTAATTTCATTTTATTGCACCTCTTTTTGTAGATTCTTCAGAAACCAGTCTTATTATTTAAGCAACCGCCACAAGATAAGAGTAAGGTCAAATTACCGGACCCACTCAGGTATGCGCTTTAATGATTATGCGCTTATTTCACAACGTGAATAATTACTATAAAATGCACTGACAGTAGTTCTTACTTGAATAGGGATTTCCTGAACTTCCAGCCATGAAAGAATAAGAACCTACCTGATGGCGAAAATTGTTTCTACCAGGTACTTTTCTCTCTGAAGAAAAACTCTTTTTGGAATTTGTATTTTTAGTTTAGAGAATAGGAGAGTTTAAAAATACTTATACCCTTTTCTGTGTCATTTATTCTGTAGATTACACCAGTATCTTTAAATCAGAAGCCCTGATGAGAGCCCCGGAGTCCATCCCAGGGTCTCGAAACGCGTCGGCATTTCGCTTAAACACTGAGGAATTGTGACTTGTTTTTTCATGTACAGTTTGAGGGAAACATAATGAAAACTTAAACCCCCACTGTTTGCATAAGTTGTTCCCAGTGTTCGACATTCCCTATATTTGATGAAAGGTTATGGGAAAAGTGTTGTCGTGTTTTGTGAATTTAAATTGGTGTATGAATATTTTTGTTCTTTGTTATATGTAGTCATGTCATAAGTATATGTATGTTTAATTGCTTTGTATTGCAAAGGTTTCTGGAATGAAAAGTGTTGACCTCTTTCTATACACCCTTGAAACAAAAAAAAGATAAAAAATGTAAAGGTTGAATAAATAACCAGATCAAATTGAATTGTTTATATTTGATCCTTGCTGCAAGAGAATAGCCTGAAAGTTAATAAGTAGCCAGGTTCACACTTGTTGTTATTACGTATTTTGGCCCTACCTGGCTCCTGGTCTTAGGGCCTACCCCTTTGTAGTCACATTCTAGTAGTGGCATTTCTACGCGAATCATGACAAAACCATCTTTACCATTGGAAAGGGGTTGTCGCTACAAATTCAATGATAGGAAACATGATGAGGCTGCACCATGGCAATTCTATTGTTGCAGCCCACAGTTCCAGTGTGCAATGGCAAGCTGGACACGTCTTTAGAGATATCCGGCTTAGGCACACCGTCAGTGCGACGCGCACACCAGTCTGCACTGGCAGGCTGGTAACGTATTTAGAAATATCAGTGGTGCACCCCACCCCAGTCTGCAATGGCAGGCTGGTCAAGTATGCGGAGGCACATAGTGCACTCCAGCCTGCAACAGCAGTCTGGACATGTATTTAGCAATACCAGTGGTGCCTCACGCACACCAGTGAAGCACCACTTCCTAACGGGTGTATTAAGGGCACACACGCACTTTCCCACTGCATATACAGTGGGGTCGTGCCCCAATCCCTAAGGCGACCACAAGAGAAGGACGATTCTCCAATTTACATGTAGAGAGAATCTTGATTTCATTAAAGACAACGGAGGCTAACATTATGCATAAGCTTTGATTGCTGCCCCAACATGCAGCCCTTTAAAGAATACTCGTACATCATAAAACAATAGAATGTCCATGAAGGGCTATAAATGTCCATTGCACGCAGTCATCCTCCTTTTTGCTGTGACGATGCAAGGAACAAACCATATCGATGATTTCTGCTGCACTTTATGCGTTAGTTTCTAAAATAATGAAGAAAGAAAGTCTCAAAGTAAATGTAATTAAGGAGCTGTATCAGTTAACCCCTTCGCTGCTAGGCCTTTTCCCCCCCTGTGCTAAGCCTTTTTTTGGCTATTTGGGGTAGTGCGCGCTTAGGCCCCTGTAACTTTTTGACCACATAAGGTATCCACGCCAAATTTGCGTCCTTTTCTTCCAACATCATGGGGATTCTAAAGGTACCCAGGGTTTGTGGATTCCCCTGGAGGGTCCCAGAAATTAGCCAAAATACAGCCAATTTTTGTTTTTTTGGGAAAAATGGGAAAAAAGGGTTGCAAATGAAAGCGTCTGGGTTTTCCCTGCAAATGGTATCCAAAAAGCGTTTGTGGGGCTGAAATCACCATTTTCCCAGCTTTTAGGGAATGACAGACTTTTGTCAGAAAACCAACATTTTTTACACAGTTTTGGCATTTTTCTGGGACATAGCCTATTTTTGCTATTTTTTGTGCTTTCAACCTCCTTCCAGTTAATGGTAGAAATGGGTATGAAAGCAATAATGAATCCTGGAAAGCTATACATTTTTGAAAAGTAGACAAAATTCTGAATTCAGCAAGGGGTCATTTGTGTAGATCCATCAAGGTTTCTTTATAGAAACGTACAGTTAAATATAGGAAAAATTGAAAATTAGTTGAAAAAAACAGCCTTTTGTGTCAACGTTTTCACCTGTAACTTCTTCTAATTATGACAGCTCTTTGAAAGCAATATACCGTCACATCTGCGGGACCTTACTGGTTGTGGCGATATATAGGACTTGTAGGTTCACCAAGAACCCGACGAACCCAGAGCCAAAAACTGAGCAGCGACTTGCAATGGTTTTTTATTATGTACCGGGTATATAGCAATTATTGTGGGAAAATGTATACATGGAAAAATCGGTATGAACGACACCTATATATTTCTGAAATGGGAACAAGTTATAGAGTTTAGAAACAGTAGATATTTAAACATTTTTGAAATTGGGAATACTCATACTAGCATGAGAATTATCGGTCATTTTTCAAAATGACTTTTTTTTACACAATGTCTTTCATTTGGAAGGCAGAAATGCATCGAAAGTCAATAGGTAATAACAGTTGCTTTACAAATCTGAATTACCCTAAGTCTCCCGATAAAAATGGTACCTCACATGTGTGGGTAGGTATATTGCCCACGACAGGGAATGGCTCAAAACCCAACGTGAACACACCACATTTTCTCAATGAAAAATTACCCATTTTTTGCAAAGTGCCTAGCCGTAGCTTTTGAACCCTAGCTCTCCCGGCACCTAGGGAAACCTAGCAAACCTATACATTTTTGAAAACTAGACACCAAGGGGAATCCAGGATGGAGTGACTTGACTGCCTCCCACCAGGTTCTGTTACCCAGAATCCCTTGCAAACCTAAAAAATTGTCAAAAAAAACACATTTTCCCCACATTTCTGTGGTGGAAAGTTCTGGAATCTGCGTGGATCCACAAATTTCCACCCACCCCGCGTTCCCCAAAGTGTTCCGAGAAAATGGTACCTCACTTGTGTGGGTCGGCCTAGTGCCCGCGGCAGGAAACGGTGCAAAACGCAATGTGGACATACCTCAATTTCGCAGCGAAAAATGACCCTTTTTTGGCAAAGTGCCTAGCTGTAGTTTTTGAACCCTAGCTCTGCCGGCACCTAGGGAAACCTAGCAAACCTATACATTTTTGAAAACTAGATACCGAGGGGAATTCAGGATGGGGTGACTTGACTGCCTCCCACCAGGTTCTGTTACCCAGAATCCCTTGCAAACCTAAAAAACTGTCAAAAAAAACACATTTTCCCCACATTTCTGTGGTGGAAAGCTCTGGAATCTGTGTGGATCCACAAATTTCCACCCACCCCGCGATCCCCAAAAACTTCCGAGAAAAATGGTACCTCACTTGTGTGGGTCGGCCTAGTGCCCGCGGCAGGAAACGGCGCAAAACGCAACGTGGACACACCTCAATTTCGCAGTGAAAAATGACCCTTTTTTGGCAAAGTGCCTAGCTGTAGTTTTTGAACCATAGCTCTGCCGGCACCTAGGGAAACCTAGCAAACCTATACATTTTTGAAAACTAGACATCCAGAGAAATCCAGGATGGGATGACTTGACTGCCTCCCACCAGGTTCTGTTACCCAGAATCCCTTGCAAACCTAAACAATTGTCAAAAAAACCACATTTTCCCCACATTTCTGTGCTGGAAAGTTCTGGAATCTGCGTGGAGCCACACATTTCCACCCACCCCGCGTTCCCCAAAGTCTTCCGAGAAAAATGGTACCTCACTTGTGTGGGTTGGCCTAGTGCCCGCAACAGGAAATGGCGCATAACGCAACGTGGACACACCTCAATTTCGCAGTGAAAAATGACCCTTTTTTGGCAAAGTGCCTAGCTGTAGTTTTTGAACCATAGCTCTGCCGGCACCTAGGGAAACCTAGCAAACCTATACATTTTTGAAAACTAGACATCCAGGGAAATCCAGCATGGGATGACTTGACTACCTCCCACCAGGTTCTGTTACCCAGAATCCCTTGCAAACCTAAAAAATTGTCAAAAAAAACACATTTTCCCCACATTTCTGTGCTGGAAAGTTCTGGAATCTGCGTGGAGCCACAAATTTCCACCCACCCCGCGTTCCCCAAAGTCTTCCGAGAAAAGTGGTACCTCACTTGTGTGGGTTGGCCTAGTGCCCGCGACAGGAAACGGCGCAAAACGCAACATGGACACACCTCAATTTCGCAGTGAAAAATGACCCTTTTTTGGCAAAGTGCCTAGCTGTAGTTTTTTAACCCTAGCTCTGCTGGCACCTAGGGAAACCTAGCAAACCTATACATTTTTGAAAACTAGACACTCGGGGGAATCCAGGATGGGGTGACTTGACTGCCTCCCACCAGGTTCTGTTACCCAGAATCCCTTGCAAACCTAAAGAAATGTCCAAAAAAACACATTTTCCCCACATTTCTGTGGTGGAAAGTTCAGGAATCTGCGTGGATCTACAAATCTATACCCACCCTGCGTTCCCCAAAGTCTTCCGAGAAAAATGGTACCTCACTTGTGTGGGTCGGCTTAGTGCCCGCGACAGGAAACGGCGCAAAACGCAACGTGGACACACCTCAATTTCGCAGTGAAAAATGACCCTTTTTTGGCAAAGTGCCTAGCTGTAGTTTTTGAACCATAGCTCTGCCGGCACCTAGGGAAACCTAGCAACCCTATACATTTTTGAAAACTAGACACCCAGGGGAATCCAGGATGGGGTGACTTGACTGCCTCCCACCAGGTTCTGTTACCCAGAATCCCTTGCAAACCTAAAAGATTGTCAAAAAAATCACATTTTTCCCACATTTCTGTGGTGGAAAGTTCTGGAATCTGCGTGGATCCACAAATTTCCACCCACCACGCAATCCCCGAGGTCTCCCGATAAAAATGGTACCTCACTTGCGTGGGTTGGCCTAGTGCCCGCGACAGGAAACGGCACAAAACGCAATGTGGACATACCTCAATTTCGCAGTGAAAAATGACCCTTTTTTGGCAAAGTGCCTAGCTGTAGTTTTTGAACCCTAGCTCTGCCGGCACCTAGGGAAACCTAGCAAACCTATACATTTTTGAAAACTAGACACCCAGGGGAATCCAGGATGGGGTGACTTGACTTCCTCCCACCAGCTTCTGTTACCCAGAATCCCTTGCAAACCTAAAAAATTGTCAAAAAAACCAAATTTTCCCCACATTTATGTGGTGGAAGGTTCTGGAATCTGTGTGGATCCACAAATTTCCACCCACCCCGTGTTCCCCCAGGTCTCCCGATAAAAATGGTACCTCACTTGCGTGGTTTGGCCTAGTGCCCGCGACAGTAAACGGCGCAAAACGCAATGTGGACGTACCTCAATTTCGCAGTGAAAAATGACCCTTTTTTGGCAAAGTGCCTAGCTGTAGTTTTTGAACCCTAGCTCTGCCGGCACCTAGTGAAACCTAGCAAACCTATACATTTTTGAAAACTAGACACCCAGGGGAATCCAGGATGGGGTGACTTGACTGCCTCCCACCAGGTTCTGTTACTCAGAATCCCTTGCAAACCTAAAAAAGTGTCAAAAAAAACACATTTTCCCCACATTCCTGTGGTGGAAAGTTCTGGAATCTGCGTGGATCCACAAATTTCCACCCACCCCGCGTTCCCCCAGGTCTCCCGATAAAAATGGTACCTCACTTGCGTGGGTTGGCCTAGTGCCCGCGACAGGAAACGGTGCAAAACGCAATGTGGACATACCTCAATTTCGCAGTGAAAAATGACCCTTTTTTGGCAAAGTGCCTAGCTGTAGTTTTTGAACCATAGCTCTGCCGGCACCTAGGGAAACCTAGCAAACCTATACATTTTTGAAAACTAGACATCCAGGGAAATCCAGCATGGGATGACTTGACTGCCTCCCACCAGGTTCTGTTACCCAGAATCCCTTGCAAACCTAAAAAATTGTCAAAAAAAACACATTTTCCCCACATTTGTGTGCTGGAAAGTTCTGGAATCTACGTGGAGCCACAAATTTCCACCCACCCCGCGTTCCCCAAAGTCTTCCGAGAAAAATGGTACCTCACTTGTGTGGGTCGGCTTAGTGCCCGCGACAGGAAACGGCGCAAAACGCAACGTGGACACACCTCAATTTCGCAGTGAAAAATGACCCTTTTTTGGCAAAGTGCCTAGCTGTAGTTTTTGAACCATAGCTCTGCCGGCACCTAGGGAAACCTAGCAACCCTATACATTTTTGAAAACTAGACACCCAGGGAATCCAGGATGGGGTGACTTGACTGCCTCCCACCAGGTTCTGTTACCCAGAATCCCTTGCAAACCCAAAAATTGTCAAAAAACACATTTTCCCCACATTTCTGTGGTGGAAAGTTCTGGAATCTGCGTGGATCCACAAATTTCCACCCACCCCGCGTTCCCCCAGGTCTCCCGATAAAAATGGTACCTCACTTGCGTGGGTTGACCTAGTGCCCGCGACAGGAAACGGCGCAAAACGCAATGTGGACATACCTCAATTTCGCAGTGAAAAATGACCCTTTTTTGGCAAAGTGCCTAGCTGTAGTTTTTGAACCCTAGCTCTGCCGGCACTTAGGGAAACCTAGCAAACCTATACATTTTTGGAAACTAGACACCCAGGGGAATCCAGGTTGGGGTGACTTGACTGCCTCCCACCAGCTTCTGTTACCCAGAATCCCTTGCAAACCTAAAACATTGTAAAAAAAAACCAAATTTTCCCCACATTTATGTGGTGGAAAGTTCTGGAATCTGTGTGGATCCACAAATTTACACCCACCCCGCGTTCCCCCAGGTCTCCCGATAAAAATGGTACCTCACGTGCGTGGTTTGGCCTAGTGCCCGCGACAGTAAACGGCGCAAAACGCAATGTGGACATACCTCAATTTCGCAGTGAAAAATAACCCTTTTTTGGCAAAGTGCCTAGCTGTAGTTTTTGAACCCTAGCTCTGCCGGCACCTAGTGAAACCTAGAAAACCTATACATTTTTGAAAACTAGACACCCAGGGGAATCCAGGATGGGGTGACTTGACTGCCTCCCACCAGGTTCTGTTACTCAGAATCCCTTGCAAACCTAAACAATTGTAAAAAAAAACACATTTTCCCCACATTCCTGTGGTGGAAAGTTCTGGAATCTGCGTGGATCCACAAATTTCCACCCACCCCGCGTTCCCCCAGGTCTCCCGATAAAAATGGTACCTCACTTGCGAGGGTTGGCCTAGTGCCCGCGACAGGAAACGGCGCAAAACGCAATGTGGACATACCTCAATTTCGCAGTGAAAAATGACCCTTTTTTGGCAAAGTGCCTAGCTGTAGGTTTTGAACCCTAGCTCTGCCGGCACCTAGGGAAACCTAGCAAACCTATACATTTTTGAAAACTAGACACCCAGGGGAATCCAGGATGGGGTGACTTGACTGTCTCCCACCAGGTTCTGTTACCCAGAATCCCTTGCAAACCTAAAAAATTGTCAAAAAAAAACATTTTCCCCACATTTCTGTGGTGGAAAGTTCTGGAATCTGCGTGGATCCACAAATTTCCACCCACACCGCGTTCCCCCAGGTCTCCCGATAAAAATAGTACCTCACTTGCATGGGTTGGCCTAGTGTCCGCGACAGGAAACGGCGCAAAACGCAATGTGGACATACCTCAATTTCGCAGTGAAAAATGACCCTTTTTTGGCAAAGTGCCTAGCTGTAGGTTTTGAACCCTAGCTCTGCCGGCACCTAGGGAAACCTAGCAAACCTATACATTTTTGAAAACTAGACACCCAGGGGAATCCAGGATGGGGTGACTTGACTGCCTCCCACCAGGTTCTGTTACCCAGAATTCCTTGCAAACCTAAAAAATTGTCCAAAAAAACACATTTTCCCCACATTTCTGTGGTGGAAAGTTCTGGAATCTGCGTGGATCCACAAATTTCCACCCACCCCGCGTTCCCCCAGGTCTCCCAATAAAAATGGTACCTCACTTGCGTGGGTTGGCCTAGTGCCCGCGACAGGAAACGGCGCAAAACGCAATGTGGACATATCTCAATTTCGCAGTGAAAAATGACCCTTTTTTGGCAAAGTGCCTAGCTGTAGTTTTTGAACCCTAGCTCTGCCGGCATCTAGGGAAACCAAGTAAACCTATACATTTTTTAAACCTAAACACCCAGGGGAATCCAGGATGGGGTGACTTGACAGCCTCCCACCAGGTTCTGTTACTCAGAATCCCTTGCAAACCCACAAAATTGTCAAAAAACCCACATTTTCCCCACATTTCTGTGGTGGAAAGTTCTGAAATCTGCGTGGATCCACAAATTTCCACCCACCCCGCGTTCCCCCAGGTCTCCCGATAAAAATGGTACCTCACTTGCGTGGGTTGGCCTAGTGCCCGCGACAGGAAACGGCGCAAAACGCAATGTGGACATACCTCAATTTCGCAGTGAAAAATGACCCTTTTTTGGCAAAGTGCCTAGCTGTAGTTTTTGAACCCTAGCTCTGCCGGCACCTAGGGAAACCTAGCAAACCTATACATTTTTGAAAACTAGACACCCAGGGGAATCCAGGATGGGGTGACTTGACTGCCTCCCACCAGGTTCTGTTACCCAGAATTCCATGCAAACCTAAAAATTGTCAAAAAAACACATTTTCCCCACATTTCTGTGGTGGAAAGTTCTGGAATCTGCGTGGATCCACAAATTTCCACCCACCCCGCGTTCCCCCAGGTCTCCCGATAAAAATGGTACCTCACTTGCGTGGGTTGGCCTAGTGCCCGCGACCGGAAACGGCGCAAAACGCAATGTGGACATACCTCAATTTCGCAGTGAAAAATGACCCTTTTTTGGCAAAGTGCCTAGCTGTAGTTTTTGAACCCTAGCTCTGCCGGCACCTAGGGAAACCTAGAAAACCTATACATTTTTGAAAACTAGACACCCAGGGGAATCCAGGATGGGGTGACTTGACTGCCTCCCACCAGGTTCTGTTACCCAGAGTTCCTTGCAAACCTAAAACATTGTCAAAAAAAACACATTTTCCCCACATTTCTGTGGTGGAATGTTCTGGAATCTGCGTGGATCCACAAATTTCCACCCACCCCGCGTTCCCCCAGGTCTCCCGATAAAAATGGTACCTCACTTGCGTGGGTGGGTCAAAGACCGGCGACAGGCAAGGGCCCAAAAGCTATTGAGGCGACATCAAAATTACATATCACAAACCAACCTGGTTTTGCATGGGGGGTCCCATGAGTTTTGGGCCCGGGGCTCGGCATCCATGTAGGGAAACCTACCTAACCCACACATTTCTGGAAACTAGACACCCGGGGGAGTCCAGCGAGGTATGGCTTGCATGGGTCCCCCATCATTCTCCTACCCAGAATCCCCTGCAAACCTCAAATTTCGCCGAAAAATTCACTTTTTTGTCAAATTTCTGTGTGGGAAAGTTCTGGAATATGCGTGGATCCACAAATTTCCTCCCACCCAGCGTTCACCCAGGTCTCCCGATAAAAATGGTACCTCACTTGTGTGGGTAGGCATAGTGGATGCAACAGGAAATGGCCCAAATCGTACTGTGGAGACTTCAAAATTACCTATAGCAAAACTACCTGGTTTTGGGGGGGGGCACCTGAGATTTTGGCCCCGGGCTCGGTGGCCATCTTGGGAAAGTACCAAACCCAAACATTTCTGAAAACTAGACACCCGGGGGAGTCCAATGATGTTTGGCTTGTGTGGATCCCCCAACGTTTTCCTACCCAGAATGCCATGCAAACCTCAAATTTAGTTGAAAAAACCACATTTTCCACATATTTTTGTGTGGAATCACCGTGCCGGCACAAATGTCCTACCACCCAGCGTTCTCCTTGTTCTCCTGAGTAAAATGATACCTCACTTGTGTGGGTGTCCAAAGCAGAATTGGCTAAAAACGTATTTTAAAAAAAATGTAGCGCTTAGAATTCTCGGTGCTATACTCTAAATCTCTATGTTTTGGGCTCTTCCTAGCCACAGGCCTTTGGCCCACCCACACAAGTGAGGTATCATTTTACTCAGGAGAACAAGGAGAACGCTGGGTGGTAGGACATTTGTGCCGGCACGGTGATTCCACACACAAATATGTGGAAATGTGTTATTTTCAACTAAATTTGAGGCTACTAAACCCAGGTACTTTGTGAGAGAAAGGGTCGCAGAGACCACTGCTTTGAATTTGAACCTTATTTTTGCAACCTTTGAACTATTTTTTGACAGTCCTTCAACAGCCATCCTATTTTTGACAGTCTTATGAGAGAAAGGGTCGCAGAGACCACTGCCTTGAATTTGAACCTTATTTTTGCAACCTCTGAACGAGAAAGGGGCGCAGAGACCCCTGCCTTGAATTTGAACCTTATTCTTGCAACCTTTGAACTATCTTTGACAGCCCTTCAACAGCTATCCTATTTTTGACAGTATTGTGGCTTTTACAGTTATTGGTCTTGTGATAAATCTGCCCTTATATAAAGATACTTATTTTTTATAATAACTACTTGTGTGGTGTCCCTTTGTAGTGTTCCTCACTGTGTTACTGTGTATGGTCATAAATGCTTCACACCCTGCCTCTGAGATAAGCCTACCTGCTCGTGCTACGTTACCACAGGGTTGAGCAGGGGTATCAGGAGGGTAGCCCTCTCACTCTGACTTAGGAAGAAGGGTCCCTACTTGGACAGTGGCCAGCCATTGCCAACTAGAGACCCCCATTTCTAACATTGGTGGTCAGCGGTGAGGATCTGGACTTGCATTTATGATCGCATACAATAATTATAGTGTACACTACTAGTGAGTGCAG
Organism: Calotriton arnoldi; assembly: GCA_963921515.1. Classification (NCBI taxonomy): domain Eukaryota; kingdom Metazoa; phylum Chordata; class Amphibia; order Caudata; family Salamandridae; genus Calotriton; species Calotriton arnoldi. The sequence continues at coordinate 22,112 of CAWUFW010014095.1, forward strand.
ACCATAACGTACCGCATACATTTTTTGAGAGTTTTTTTGGGATCCTATATTGTAATTGATATTGCCGGTGATTTTTCACCCGCACACATTTCCTGAGAGTTTTTGGGATCCTATATTGTGATTGATATTGCCGGTGATTTTTCACCCGCGCCCATTTTTGAGAGTTTTTGGATCCCATATTGTAATTGATATTGCCGGTGATTTTTCACCTGCGCACATTTTTGAGAGTTTTTGGATCCCACATTGTAATTGATATTGCCGGTGATTTTTCACCCGCACACATTTCTGAGAGTTTTTGGATCCTATATTGTGATTGATATTGCCGGTGATTTTTCACCCGCATACATTTTTTTGAGAAGTTTTCTTCTATCTTTTATTGATATTGCCCGTGATTGTTACAATGGGCAAGCCTATGTTTTATTGATATTGCCGGTGATAGTACCCGCATACCTTTTTGAGAATTGTTGGATCCTATATTGTGATTGATTTTGCCGGTGATTTTTTACCCGCATACATTTTCTTGAAAAGTTTTCGTCTATCTTTTATTGATATTGCCCGTGATTGTTACAATGGGCAAGCCTATTGTTTATTGATATTGCCGGTGATAGTACCCGCATACATTTTTGAAAGTTTTTGGATCCTATATTGTGATTGATATTGCCGGTGATTTTTTACCCGCATACATTTTCTTGAGAAGTTTTCTTCTATCTGTTATTGATATTGCCCGTGATTGTTACAACGGGCAAGCCTATTTGTTTTATTATTGATATTGACAGATATTGCTACAATGGGTCTTGCTGAAATGAGACCTACCTTTTATATAGATGATCTGTTAACCTACAGTCTAGAGGAGCTAAGGGGGTTCTGTGAGGAGAAGGGCTTAGCAGTGAGTAGGAAGGAGACTCAGCTATCCCTGCAGACATCCCTGAGACTTTGGCAACAAGACAGATGGAGATTCTTGGAGTCCCAGTACACCTACCAAGAGGGTAGTTGGTCTGAGGGTGGCTCTGGAGAGTCTGAAGAGGAGGAAGACAGTGTTATGGAATATCTCATAGGTGGGGAGTTCCTTGATGAGTCTAGTGCCTATGGTAGTGCCAGATTCCCCTCAGGGTCCCCAGAGGAGTTGGTGGACAGGCGGGAAGGTCCCATAGGTAGGGAGCCCCTTACTGGATCTAGTGCACAGGGTAGCACCCAATCCCCTTCATGGTCCCCAGAGGAGTTGGGCAGACAGAGGGAGAGGGAGTACCAGCTGGAATTGGAGAGGCTCCAAATAGAGATTGCCCAGCTGGAGGCGCACCTAGCGCAGATAGCAGAAAAGGAGAAGTTAGCTCAAGAGGGTAGGTTACCCCTGGAGCGCAGTTTTAATTGTCTGGATTCCCCAGAGAGGGTGGGGTCCAGTGGTGGCAGCAAAATTGAAGTATATAGTGATGACAGTGTAGTACACCCACCCACAGATGTGGCACCTGACTTGAAGGAGGGGGTTGATCTACACCAGGGGATTCAAGGATATGAGGTAGCTCCATTAATATGCAGTGTCCCTGAGGTGGATTGGGGAACTAGCGCAGGGGCCCATAGTCCTAGTGAAAGGAGGGAGACTCTACCGACTCTGGATGAGAGGTGCAGGGAGAGGGGTTCCCCCGTGGTTGAAGTCCTGGTGTATGAGTGTGAGGACCGCCCAGAAGAGTGTGGGTTGAGTGATAGAGACAGTCAGTTAATGTCTCGCCCATTTCAAGAGAGTGGTGTGGGGTACGTATGTGAGACACTGGATTGTGAGGTAAAGGTTAGCACCTGCGTGGAACTGTGTAATCCAATTGTGGGAGAGCATATTGTGAGTTCCTATTTTCCAGAGCTAAACCAACATGTGTTAGAGTGCGAGTTCTCTGATCCTAGGGAACTTGCTCAGGAGGCAGACCTCTGGGTGAGTACCAGAGGCTCTGTAGAGGTATTGGGGAATGACCATAAGAGGAGTGGTTCAGATGTCTTCCAACCCAGAGTGGTGGGAAAGGTTAGGAGTGTTACAGCTGGGTCCCCTTGTTGTGAGGAGGTTGTAGGGCCTCACATCCTGTCTCGTGGGAGCAGGAGTGAGACTGGGATAGGTCCCGAAGTGCCCCAACCTCAGTCTCCAGGACTGGATGGTTCCATGAGGGAACACCAGGTAGGGAGCCTAGTCTGTCCGGATGGACCGTCCATTGTGGGGGTCCCCCTGTGTTAGGTGAGCTGGGAGTGCCTGTAATCAGACCTCCAGCAGTTCTAGTGTCTGGCAGTACCGCTCCAGTTGGGAGGGTGCAGAAGGCCAGAGTGAGGGGGGGGAAAGAGTCCCCAGTGGAAGAACCAGTGGGTCAGGGGCCAGCCAGAAGAGCTGAGCCTCATAGGATTGGCCATGGTGATGCCACTTCTGTCCTGGGGCATCTTCACGCACTGTCAGAGGGACAGGAGGTCGTGAGCCCTGTGCCAGGCAGACTGTCACACGACACGCTAGGTATGTGTCACCCTCAGGAAGCCCTGGTTGGCCAGGCAGTTGTTCAACCACAGGGGTTGGTCCCTGGGATGGTAAGTCAGGTCCAGGTCCTGGAGGGAGGGACCACTGTAAGCAGTGTTCCGGCCATTTTTTTTTCTAAGAGCACCACTCCAGGTGGGAGGGTGCAGTATGCTGGAAGGGGGTGCAGAGGGAGGGAGTCCTCGCCTCTGACCCCGGTGCAACCTAAGGGTTTTTTCAGGTTGGTAGATCAGTTGCAGGGTCCAAGCCCTGAACTGGTGGAGGGGTGTGTTTTCCTTGAGGGGGGCCTGTGTGCTCCCCAGGAAGTCCTGGTGTGCCAGGCAGACTGTCGCACAACTCTAGAGGAGTGTGCTTTCCTTGGGGGAATTGGTGTACTCCCCCAGAAGTCCTGGGTTGCCAGGCACAGGCCCAGCCTAAGGGTACAGACCCTAGGTTGGGGGCCAGGTTCAGGGTGTCCCCCTGATCTGGAGGAAGGGGCAACTGCTAACAGTGCCCCTCCCAGTTTGTGTTATGGAGGCACCTCTCCAGGTGGGAGGGTGCCGGGCCCCAGTAAAGGGGGCGGGGAGAGGGCAGCCTCACCCCTGACCTCCGCCCAGTCTAAGGGTACAGACCCTATGCTGGGATACCAGTTGCAGGATAGAACCCCTGAACTGGTGGGCGAATTATGCAGGACACCTGCCTCAGGTGAATGGACAATTCTGGAGGGGGGTACCGCTCCAAGTGGGAGGGTACTGAGCCCCAAAGAGAAGGACCGGGTGTGGGGGAGCCCACCCCAGTCGCTGGCCCCGCCGTTGGGTACAGGCCCAGGGCTGGTGGGTCAGTGTCAGGATGCGTTGCCTGACCTGACAGGAGGGAGAGTGGACAAAAGGTGCCAGACACCTGGGGTTACTGCCCCGCACTCTCTGATGCCACAAAAGTTTGAGAGCCCTGAGAGGTATAGGGCTTGGATTTTATCACTGACTACTGTCAGTGACTACTGGGACTTGTTGTTTATCTGTTGGGACACACCTGGGGGCCAGTTAAGGTTAGATGCGGCACAGGTGGTATCCACAGGTGAGGGGAAGAGTTCCCCATTGGTTATCTTAGTGGGCCCTAGGAGTATGGACAGAGGGATCCACCAGGGTTCAGATTGGAGTAGAGCTGCCATATGCCCCTGCAGTTGCGGGCCAGTTCCGTGTTCTATCGCCCGAAGCAGGGAAGCCCATCAAAGTAGTGATTGGTCTACCCTGCGTTTTGGCTGGAAGGGGTTGTGTTGGAAATGGCCATTTTTGCAGGGTCACCCCTAAACTTTTTGCCTGCCTCCTGTATTTTTGCTGACCTGTTTCTGTTGGTTTTATGACTCTGGGCACTTTACCACTGCTGTTCAGTGCTAAAGTGCATATGCTCTCCCTTTGTAAATATGTCTATGTGAATTGGTATATCCCTGATTGGCTTATTTGGTTTACCTGTTAGTCCCTAGTAGTGTGGCCTGTGTGTGCCCAGGGCTGGTAAACCAAATGCTGCTGGTGGGCATGCAGCGCTGGTTTGCGCCACCCACAGAAGCAGCTTGTAAAGTGTGTCTCAGACCTGCCACTGCAGAGTCTGTGTGCAGTCCAGAACTGCCATCTTGGCTGTGAAGTGCACCCACTTCCCAGCCCCTGAACCTTCCCTTGGCATCCTGTAAGTCGCCCCTAGGGTAGGGTGCATTGTATGTGTAAGGTAGGACATGCCTTGGTGTATGTAGCATGTCCTGGTAGTGAAGTACACCCCATTTCGTTTTTCACTACTGTAAGGCTACCTGTTCCTCATAGGCTAGAATGGGCAGTTTGACTATTACATTCTATAGTCCTAACTGGCCCCAGGAACATGGTAGAAAAACGAATTTAGTATGCCTGAGCTCAGAATATTAAAATACATCTTTTAGAGAAGTTTATTTTTATATCCTGTGTTTGAAAATACCACTTTTAGAAAGTAGGTATTTTCTTGCCTAAGCCTTCCAGTGTGCTCGGCTGTTATGTGTATTGGCTGTCTTGTTTTAGAGGGGCAGGGCAGGCTGAGTCAGGCCTGGGTTGAATAGAGAGATCTGCATTTAGAGTGTGGGGAGGGGTGGCTCCTTGACCTGAATAGGGCTGTGCCTGGCAAGGTGAATGCTGGCTCCACCTCCTACTGTGTGTCTGCTAGCAGACCCCCTCTTTCTGAAAGGAAGAATGCAGCCTGGTAAACAAAGTGCTCCAGGCCTGAGCAGAACTGGTTCTGGCTAGGTTCAGTGACTTGTAGCTTCTGAGAACAAAGACTTTTGGGGTATAAATATCTGTGCTCAAACCCCTACAATTTGTATTGCTTTTGGATCTGGAGAGGAAACTCTGTCCGTGCCACTGGAGGAATCTGCAGGAAGTGACTGTCCTTGTGCTTGTGTGTTGTTTCTTGCACTGGCCTGCAGCAGTGACCACTGGACCTTGAAGAAGAGGAAAAGGAACTTTTGAGAGAACTTTTATTTTTGTTACAGCATACCCAAGGGCTAGGAAAAGAGCTAGCCTCCTGCTGGAGTCTCAGGCACATCTGACTCCACCACCAACCTCCTGCTTCCTCCCTGCGAGGACTGCTATCTGCTGATGAGGCTCCTGTGAGTTCCAGGGCCTCTAGTTTTGCTTCAGAGAAAAGAGTGCTGGAAATCGTCGCTAACGCACGTTTGCGAGCCGCTGCAGCCGAGAGCGCTGGAAAAATCATCGCGCTGCTGCCGCTGGGTGCTCGCAACACGAAACCATTGCTAATGCCCCTTTGCGAGCCGCTGCAGCTGAGACGCGCTGGAAAAATCATCGCGCTGCTGTCGCCGAGCGCTCGCAACCCCTAAAGAAATCATCGCTTCAAGACATCGCTTTGCGGACGCCGTGCGTCCGCCATTTTCATCGCATCGCACCGGATTTCGTCGCTCCCTCGCGGAGCGTCATCTCTTCGCATCGCAACACAATCGCACAGCGCAACAGGATCGTCGCATCGACTTCTCCCTCGCGGCAAGAAAGTCATCGCATCGGCGGCCTAGCGTGCAGAAGTTGGTCGCAGTGTCTCCGCACGCATCACGCAGATCGGCGCATCATCCTCCCTTGCGGCAAGGATTTCAACGCATCGCCGGCCTCGCGTGCCGAGAATCATCGCTACCACTTCTTTGCGACATTTTGTTGGTTTTGCTACTAAACCCAGGTACTTTGTGAGAGAAATAGTCGCAGAGACCACTGCTTTGAATTTGAACCTTATTTTTGCAACCTTTGAACTATTTTTTGACAGTCCTTCAACAGCCATCCTATTTTTGACAGTCTTATGAGAGAAAGGGTCGCAGAGACCACTGCCTTGAATTTGAACCTTATTTTTGCAACCTCTGAACGAGAAAGGGGCGCAGAGACCCCTGCCTTGAATTTGAACCTTATTCTTGCAACCTTTGAACTATCTTTGACAGCCCTTCAACAGCTATCCTATTTTTGACAGTATTGTGGCTTTTACAGTTATTGGTCTTGTGATAAATCTGCCTTATATAAAGATACTTATTTTTTATAACTACTTGTGTGGTGTCCCTCTGTAGTGTTCCTCACTGTGTTACTGTGTATGGTCATAAATGCTTCACACCCTGCCTCTGAGTTAAGCCTACCTGCTCGTGCTACGTTACCACAGGGTTGAGCGGGGGTATTAAAGAGGGTAGCCCTCTCACTCTGACTTAGGAAGAAGGGTCCCTACTTGGACAGTGGCCAGCCATTGCCAACTAGAGACCCCCATTTCTAACATTTCCCTACATGGATGCCGAGCCCCGGGCCAAAAACTCATGGGACCCCCCATGCAAAACCAGGTTGGTTTGTGATATGTAATTTTGATGTCGCCTCAATAGCTTTTGGGGCCTTGCCTGTCGCGGCTCCTAAACCCTCCCACGCAAGTGAGGTACCATTTTTATCGGGAGACCTGGGGGAATGCTGGGTGGGAGGAAATTTGTGGATCCACGCAGATTCCAGAACTTTCCCACACAGAAATTTGACAAAAAAGTGAATTTTTCGGCGAAATTTGAGGTTTGCAGGGGATTCTGGGTGGGAGGAAATTTGTGGATCCACGCAGATTCCAGAAATTTCCCACACAGAAATGTGAGAAAAAAGTGGATGTTTCAGCGAAATTTGAGGTTTACAGGGGATTATGGGTAGGAGAATGATGGGGGACCCACGCAAGCCATACCTCGCTGGACTCCCCCGGGTGTCTAGTTTCCAGAAATGTATGGGTTAGGTAGGTTTCCCTAGATGGCCGCCGAGCCCCGGACCAAAAACTCATGGGACCCCCCATGCAAAACCAGGTTGGTTTGTGATAGGTAATTTTGATGTCACCTCAATAGCTTTTGGGCCCTTCCCTGCCGCAGGTACTTGTTCCACTCATACAAGTGAGGTACCATTTCTATTGGGATACTTGGAGAAATGCTGGGGGGTTGGAAATTTGTTGTTACTTTCTGCAGTGTGAAAATTTGGGCACAAAAATGCAAGGAAAATGTCAGTCACATTTTGAGGTTTGCTGGCCATTGTGGGTAAGATAACTTGTTGGGATCCACAAGAGAGACATCACCATGCACTCCCATGGGTGTTTAGTTTACGACAAAAACTACAGTTGTTAGGTTATTCTTAAATGAAATGTACAGCTTGGCAGAGAGACAAAACAGACAAAGATTACTGCACAGCCATCTATTCCTCAAACTTACACACATACTGGTTGGATTTGGCACGAGGGCGAGTGATGGTTCAGTATATAAAATTGTATTAACAAGAGATTTCACAAAAATGAAATGCACTGTCAATAATTGAAAGGACAAAAACCTGAACCAGTGACTCGCAGCTCGTGAGCTGTAAAGCCACGTCAAGGCACCAACCGCTTTACAGGCCATTCACACACCTTTCATACATGATACACACAAGACCATTCACACCACCAGGCACAAAACCAACACATTACAACATTCACAAAAAAGGACAAGGTACACCCTGCTTGACAAAAACAGAAAAGAAACATTTTTATGCACGACCACCTATTCCTCAAGCACACAGACATACTGGTTGGATTTGGCACGAGGGTGAGTGATGGGTCAGTATATACAGTTGTATTAACCAGAGATTTCACAAAAATGAAATGCACTGTGTAATACATGTCATGGTTTAGTAGAGTTGTCTCACTTCTAAGAATGTTAGTACATTCTCATTCCATGCTTCCCCTTGAGTGTGCGTTCTGTTCCAAAGCAGTTAGATCCTGTCTTCTGCTTGGAAGAGTCCGCTCTCGCCGTTTCCCCTGTCTCCTAATAAAACCCACAGTTTACTCACCACGTCTGGACCCAGTCATTTACCACATTTTGGCGACGATCCAGGATTCAAGGAACCCAGCGTGCACATCATCTCTTCTCATCCGACTTCAAGGAGCAGAACCGAAACAAAACAGGGTGAAAATGAAGCAAGGCGAGAGCGGACGGCAGCACAGTGAGTAAAAAATATCTCCCCAGCACCTAGCATGCGTTTGCGAAGCAGGCTGTAAGCGCAGCCTTGGGGATTGTGTCACGCGTGTGACATCACCGTCTTTGGTTCGTGAGGCGCCTCAAAGCGACTAGACTCCACTGCGGTGTGCCTGCGAGAGGGGAGGTCAGGCGCAACCCAGAGCGGAAAATAATGGATATCGGCGTGTCTGCGAGAGGGAGGTCAGCAACCCGGAGTGACTGCGCCAGGCGTCTGCGTACCAGCAGCGGCTCACAGACTCGTTCCTGTTGCTCCCAGCGGAGAGATCCTTCCTCCCCTCAGTCATCTGTGTTATGATGACGTGTTAGAATTCACGACTGCGCCAGCGCCAGCGCGCACCCAAAGGCACGTAACCAGCGTCCGTGTTGCTCAGGTTACCAGCGTAGTCCAACGTCACAGAGGTCTTTTTTCCCCGCAGCGAGAGCACGCTACCAGAGGCACAGTGTTTACTTAAGGGTTGTCCTGGTTACCAGAGCGCAATAGAAAGGCTGGCCTGAGTCAAACAAAGCCTTCAATTGCACAACAACGCGTTTTATTCACACAGGATCACATCCACGCTCCTCGTGGCAAACTGGTACATTCATGTGGCAGCATGACCATCATAAGGTATTTCAATTAATTGAGTATTGTGAACGTTACCTGCAGCGATATACACGCTAGTGGTATATCCCTTTTGACTAAGTTTTCCACAGCGATATACATGCTTTCAGTACATCGTCGTGTGTTTTTGGTTACTTCAAAGCCACTCACACGCTGTTTTTTTTTTAAATTTTATTTTCTTTCCACCTTCCAGTTCTACACATTTGCTTGCACTCAGGTATTTTCACCCCACATCACGGTAATATACCATGAATCCATCCCAGTTTTCAGCCGTTTTACCTCCCGTATTCTTAGCACAGCCTGGTCAACCTAGCATTCCGTGGGAAGACTGGATCCTCATGTTTGAGAACTATCTAGACGTACTTGAAGGGCAAGATTTTTCAGCAAAAAGAAAGAAAGCTCTTCTTTTGAGCACACTAGGCAAAGAGGGACAACGTGTTTTCCGTTTTCTCCCACAAGCTCTCCAAGCCAGTGGCCAACCCATACCTGATGAATTCAAAGAAGCTGTGTGCAGACTTGAGGTCAGGTATTCCAAAGAGGAAAACTTAGTTATGAACAGGTACAAATTTTATACGCAACATCAAAAGACAGGTGAGCCTATTGATGACTTTATCTCAAGATTAAGAGAGATGTCTATAAAGTGTAACTTTGGTGCGATGACAGATGAGATGATTCGCGATCAACTCATCGTACAGTGCAACAATAAAAAAATTCAGGAGCGGTTGTGGGCGGCAAAAAACCCCAATCTTAAAACTGCCATTGACTTAGCCAAAGTGGTCGAGCAATCCGAAGGATGCATGAAGGAGTTGGAGAAAAGGAATCTCAATTCAGAGGTTAATGAAATCTCACCACAAGATCATCGCGACACACGTCATGATGATGATGAACATAGTAACATTGCGGCCATCAAGAATAAGGCAAAGTTTGTAAAAAGACCCTACATCTCCAAGCCTACCGCAGTTGTGCACAAACTTTCCAACAATAGAACATGTAGCAGGTGTGGCAGTAATGCACATGCCTCTGACTCTAAATTTTGTTTTGCTTCCAAGCAGGAATGTCTTAAGTGCGGTCGCATTGGTCACTATGCTCGTGTATGTAGGAGTAGGTTTAACCCCAGTGTTTCTACTGTACATGTTGTTGAGAACGATCCAGAATTCGATGGTGATAAAATTTTAGTCATAGAGTCCAAGGATTCCCAAATTGATGATGACAAGAGGAAAAACAGGCCCAAAGCTATTTTCTCTATCGATGGTCGTGATGTGTCCCTCATGGTCGATACGGGCTCAAAGTTTACCATCATTCCCAAGTGTCTCTTTAAAGAGAAGTGGGATAAAAAAACACTACTTCCCAAAGACATTTCTCCTGGTGGGTATCAGGGTGAATCAATTGACATCCTTGGGTATTTTGAGGCTCATATTTCCTTTTCCCACAGGCATATTCAGGGTAAGGTATATGTATCTGACCATGGTCCGGCAATCTTAGGGTGGGTACACCAATACGATTTACACATCATAGTTAATCCGAGGGCGCCCATGCAAGTCATGGTTGTTGAGGATGAGGGTCTAGACAGCATTCTCGAAGAGGCTCAGGCGGCGTTTAGAGATGAACTCGAACAACTTAAGGGCTATGCTCATCGAATCTTACTCAAGGAAAACTCAGTACCTGTCCAACATAAAGTTAGGCGCGTTCCCATTGTGGTTAAGGGCGAGGTTAAAAACCTCATCAAAGAAATGCTTGGTTCAGGTGTCATAGAGCCGGTAGAGGCTTCCCCTTGGATTTCTCCGGTCGTTATTACTAAAAAGGCGGATGGAAAATTGAGATTCTGTGTTGACTTACGCTCTTTGAACCAGTGTGTTATTGCTGATACATTTCCACTCCCAAACATCACAGAATTAGTCTCCACACTCAAGGGTGCCAAGGTTTTCTCTAAACTTGATCTTAAAAGCGCTTACCACCAGATTAGACTACATAGTGACTCCAAACATCTCACGGCTTTCATAACTCCAGAGGGCACCTTTCAATTCACACGGTTACCCTTTGGACTTATTTCTGCTGCAAGCGTTTTCCAACGCATGGTCTCTGACATCTTCAAAGGGGTGGATAACACTATATATTTCCAGGATGATATATTAGTCTATGGTCAGTCCGTTGAGGAACACAACGCCATCCTTAGAATTGTTTTAGAGAAACTTAACAAATCAGGTCTCACACTCCGCAAAGATAAGTGTAAATTTTTAGTGGATCAAATTGATTATTTGGGCTACACCATTAGCGCCTCTGGGGTTCAGCCAAAAGAGAACTTGTGAAGTGCTATAAGCTCAGCCCCTTCTCCAGTTGATAAAGATCAACTTCGCTCATTCATGGGTCTCATAGAATACTATTCAAAGTTTGTAAAAAACTTTTCGGATAAAACTGTTTGTTTACGTTCACTTCTCAAGAAAGGTGTAAGTTTTCTGTGGTCCACTCAGCATCAAGAATGTTTTGACCAAATTAAGAAAGAAATTTGTGAGGCAAATGTTCTCTCTCCTTTTGATGTCAATCACAAATCCATCTTAACTGTAGATGCCAGCTCAACAGGCTTGGGAGCAACGTTATCTCAAATTGTCTCAGGTTGTGAGAAGACAGTAGCTTTTGCCAGCAGGACATTAACTGATTCAGAGAAAAACTATTCTGTCATTGAAAGGGAGGCACTTGCAGCAGCTTGGGCTGTGGAATATTTTAGGACATACTTGTGGGGCACTAGATTTCTTCTTAGAACTGATCACAAGCCACTGATAAAAGTATTGTCTCCTGGTGGTACTGGCAAGGGCTCTGCGAGACTTGGCAAACTAGCAGCCAAGCTTCAATGCTTTCAATATCAGGTGGAACACATTCAGGGTTGGAGAAATATTCAAGCTGACTGCCTTTCCAGACTGTCTGTTGATTGGCGCTCTGTCTCTGATCCTGCGGTTGTGCACTATAACGATGACATTGCAGTTGCCACAATTGATGATGCAGTCTTTGTGGGTGAGGGGGTGTTCGATGCTAACGACTGGAAGCGTGAGATGCAAAGTGATCACACTTTACAAGAGGTAATCAATTTGTTAAAATCTAGCCCAAAAGAGAGAGTTGTCTTCCGGTGTCTGTACGTCCCTATTCAAAAATCCTAGACGAGTTGTCCATGTGTAGTGATAACATTTTAGTTAAGGGTGAAAAGTTTATCCCTCCTTTTGGTATCAGGAGTAAACTCTTGACCCTAGCACATGAAGGACATCTTGGTCAAAGTCTCACTCAACGACGCATCAAAAATCATTTCTGGTGGCCTGGCTTAGATGCCCAAGTGGTAGATTGGGTGGAAAATTGCTCTATTTGCAGGGAAGGAGAAAAAAGACTGAAAGTAGGTTGCAAATCTGATGATGCTCATATTGCCAATCCTGGCTTACCCTGGCACACGGTTTGCCTAGACTTTATCGGTCCCATGGGCGAATTACATGAGTCTGACAGGTTTGGCATTGTTGTAGTAGATGTCTTTTCAAAATGGCTGGTGGTAGAATTTACGAATAACATTTCCACTGAGAGCACTATAAAATTTTTAGGAAAACTGTTTAGGGATGAGGGAATACCCTCGATTCTCATTACAGACAATGGCACACAATTAGTTTCCAACGATATGCAAACATTCTTAAAAAGTTGTGGAGTATCTCATCATCGCACTTCTCTATACAACCCACAAGGAAATGGTTTGTGTGAGAGGTCCAACAAAGTAGTTAAAGGTATTATTCAAATGGCCTCGGCCAGTGGTTGTATTGTACGAAAGTTGGTTGATGAAATGCTGTGGGCTTATCGCTCCACTCCACATGTTCAGGATGGAAAGTCCCCCTTTGAGTTGATGAGGGGCAGGTCCCCTGGGACAAAATTGGTTCCTTCTTGGATGAAACTGTTAGTCTCCTCACATGATGTAAAATTGGCACCACAAGAACCCATGAATAGAGTATGTCGCTTCAGCATTGGAGATCAGGTTAAAATCAAAACAGGCAGAATAGGGAGAGGTCTCTCTAAATTTAAGGGGCCATTTACGGTAAAAAAAGTCCTTAATCACTGCGTTATCTTGAATAATGGTGAGTGTTGGAATTTTCGCAGGGTGGCTATGTATCAGAAAAGTAATGATCGGCTTGAACAGAACAAACATGATGGACCTGCCAACAATAGTGGATATGTGTTAGCCCAGGATCCTGATGTTCACACTCAGCCGAGTATTTCTGGTAACACTGTGGGCGGAGGTGATTCTCTCATTTCTGTAGGTTCGAATCAGTTTACTCACCACGTCTGGACCCAGTCATTTACCACACACTGTTACTTGAAAGGACAAGAAACTGAACCATTGACTCACAGCTCGTGAGCTGTAAAGCCACGACAAGGCACCAACCTCTTTACAGGCCATTCATACACCTTTCATACGTGTGACACATACAAAACCATTCACGCCAGCCGCGGGCCCAGCACATTACAACACTCACACCAGCAGACAGCGCCATTCAAGGGCCCATCACTTTCACACGCCCACATTCCTGACACAGCAACCACACCAGCTCACGGATTGCGTTGAGTGGCGTTTGGCTAGCAGTGTGTGTAGTGACCAGCAGCTAGTCACTACTCGCACACCGCCAGCCGAGCGCCAGTCCACGCACACCGCCAGCCAAGCGCCAGTCCACGCACACCGCCAGCCAAGCGCCAGTCCACGCACACTGCCAGCCAAGCGCCCGTCCACGTACACCGCCAGCCAAGCGCCAATCCAAACACACCGCCAGCCAAGCACCAATCAAAACACACCGCCACTCCACGCACACCGCCAGCCAAGCGCCAGTTGAAACACACCGCCAGACAAGCGCCAGTACAAACACACCGCCAGCCAAGCGCCAGTCCACGCACACCACCAGCCAAGCGCCAATCCAAACACACCGCCAGCCAAACGCCAGACCATGCACACCGCCACACAAGCGCCACTCCACGCACACCGCCATCACATTTAGGATTTTTTTAAATAAAAATAAGAAAACACAAACAAATAGATACAAATCTACTAACACAACATCTGAAACTCAATACACTACACAAATGCCAACCTTAAAACTGAACCAAAAATATTAAACAATAGAGGCCAGGCAGTTCACTTTACCACTCATGGATGCTCCCAAAAATTCTTTTGCATGTGGTACATTCTAAAACAAGCAGGCACACACAGCCCAGGGTTAGAAGGACACTCGGGGCAGTACATGCGAGTCTCCTTCTGCATACCTCTTCGCCAACAGACTCTACATCTCCTACTGGGAAAGTCTTTTGAGGGTGTGGGAGGAATGTGATCAGGAAAGTGGCGATCTTTCAATCTAGCCACATCCTCCACCAATCCAACTCTAGGAACACTTGCCTGTTCCACTAGAACAAGGCTGCCTATTACAGACTCTTGAAACTTAGCAAAAGTCATCTTTGACTCAGGACAAGAATCCTGGAACACAACAAAACCATTAAAGGTTGCCAAGTGGAAAAGATGGATAGCCAACTTCTTATACCAAATGTAAGCCTTACGAAGAGCAGCGTAAGGTTCCAACCTCTGATCTACTCTGTCAACACCACCCATGTGCCTATTATAGTCTAAAATGCACACAGGTTTGCGCGCTTCAGCAACCTGACCCCAAACAGTCACAGGTGCAGTGCTTTCATCATGGATGGTAGACAGCATGTAGACATCTCTCCTGTCTGAAAACTTCACAGCTAGAAGCTCCTCGCAACGCAACGCACTGCACTGTCCCCGCACAAGCTTTTTACAAACAAGTTCTTTTGGGAAACCTTTACGGTTAGAGCGGATTGTGCCACAAGCAACAGTGTCCACTTTGGCCAATTCCCTGAACAACCGCACACCAGTGTAGAAGTTATCTACATATAAATGGTGGCCTTTGTTAAAAAATCCTCTTCCAAGTTCCCACACAATTTTCTCAGTCACTCCAAAAGTGGACGGACAACCAGGGGGGTTAATCCTGGATTCCTTACCGGTGTACACTCTGAAATTAGAGACATATCCAGTCCTACTGTCACACAGCATATACAGCTTAATTCCATAGCGTGCCCTCTTACTAGGAATGTATTGCCTAAAAACCAAGCGGCCCTTGAACAACACCAAAGACTCATCCACTGCAATTTCTTTCCCTGGAGCATAGATCTCAGAAAATCGATCAACAAAGTGATCAATGACAGGCCACATCTTAAAAAGACGGTCACATTCAGGGTGATCTCATGGCAACGCTAAACCATTATCGACAAAATGCATCATCCGAAGCAGAAGCAAATACCTATCACGACTCATGACTGCCGGAAAAATAGCAGTTGCCATCAAGGGACTAGTAGACCAATATGAAGACATTGATGGCTTCCTTAGCAAGCCCATCAAAAAAGTTAAACCCAAGAACTTCTTCATCTCTTCCAGATTTGTGGGAGTCCACCGGGTAGCTCTAGAGTGGGGCTTAAGACTGGCACTGTTGTCCCTCAAAAACTGTTCAGCATACAAATTAGTCTGCTCAACAATCTCTGCCAAAAACACATCGTCCATAAACAACTGAAAAAAATGTATCGGTAAAAAGTTTTCAGTATTCACTCTACACCCTGGAACACCAGTAAAGTCTGGCAATGCCGGCTGCACCATGCCTGGGGCAACCCAGAGGTCAGCACTTTCAACGGGAAGCCTTGCAGCCCAATGCTGCAGCCCAGGTGCCTCTTGCCGCACTATACCAACGGGAAGGCTTGCTGCCCCAGATGCCTCTTGCCGCACTATATCAACGGGAAGCCTTGCAGCCACAGGCTGCAGCCGAGATGCCTCTTGCCGCACTACACCAACGGAAAGCCTTGCAGCCCCAGGCTGCAGCCCAGATGCCTCTTGCCGCAGTATCGGCACATCAATAATGTCCTCTAACACAGGCACTTCATCCGCACTAAGAGTATCTTCAGTATCCGATGATTCCATGTGGAGAGAAAACTCACTGCCTGAATCGTCCCCTGCCTCCTCTGCCTCAGATGCAGAGTCAGTCTCTGAACCATGGTCAGAGGAAGACTCAAAAAGCATACCAACAACCTGCTGAGCAGTAATCCTGCAACTAGCCATTATCCTTACTAAGAAAGGAGACTGCACAAACAAGTCAACAACAACCAACACTGTGCAAAGCAAGTAAGTAAAAAAATGTGTGCCTTTATCACAAAGATCTATATACTCAAAAACTATACAATTCACTTACAAGAGACAGCTACACTCACCAGCACCTACTCTGCAGAGACACAGCAAAAACGATATCCCACTAGAAAGAAAAAAACAAAACCAATTACTCACAAGACAACAAAATACACATCGAGCACAAATGCAAAATGTTTTTGACACTCAAAAACAGAAGCCAAACATACTGCTATTATTACACCATTTGCAAAAAACAAATTCATGCAGAGAAATGAAACTCATTTACATTGTACAAAAAACTCTCTTACCAAACACGTGCAACTACACAAACAGCAGAGCCACCAGTAACGAAACCGCAACCTGGAACAGTCTAAATAGCAAAAGCCTTGTACTAGAACAAAAAGGGAGAAATAAAGCATTACAATTGCAATTCACAAAAAATAAAACAATTAACATTATAACACGCTATGTTACTACCCAAATGGTCAATCGGCCAGATGGGCCTTCAAATAGGGCTGAGAAAAATAGATGGGTGATCTTGCCCAAGGGATCGGGTGAGGTTGTCTGCCAGGCCAATCTGCCCCCCCCCCAGGTGGGGCAGAAAACAGCAGACAGAAATTTGCCCCCTTGCAAAAGTAATAAATCCCTGGTGCCTAGTGGGGTTTTCTGCCCCCCCCCCCCCCGGGGGCAGAAAGGGCAAAAAACTAGGCTGATCTGCCCCCAGGGGGGCAGAATACACATATAAAAAAATCTGGCCCCTGGAAGCGACCCTTGCCCAAGGGGTCGCTTCCATTTTTATTTAAACTACTTCCCTGGTGTCTGGTGGGGGTTTCTGCCCCGGGCAGAAAGGCAAAAAAACAGGCCGATCTGCCCCCAGGGGGGGCAGAATTCCCATTACAAAATAAAATGGCCCCCTGGAAGTGACCCTTGCCCAAGGGGTCACTCCCATCACAATTTAAAGAAACTCCCTGGTGTCTAGTGGGGGGTTTCTGCCGCCCCTGGGGGCAGAAAGGCCAAAAAAAGGGGCGATCTGCCCCAGGGGGGCAGAATGTCCAAACAAAGAAAAATGCCCCCTGGAAGTGACCCTTGCCCAAGGGGTCGCTTCCATTTCATTTAAAAAATGAATCCCTGGATCTAGTGGGCTTTTCTGCCCCCTGGATCCAAAACGGCCGAAAAAACGGTCGATCTGTCCCCAGGGGGCAGAAAAGTCTTGATTAAAATTTGGCCCCCTAGGAAGCGACCCTTGCCCAAGGGGTCGCTTCCTTTATTTAAAAAACATCCCTGGTGTCTAGTGGGCATTCCTGCTCCACGATCGCGACGCTGTGCGCGATCGTGAAGCAGGAATACCCTGCATTGAGACATCAGGGGAGAGGAAATACTCTTTCCTCTCCCCCGATGCCTCAAGGCATCCTGTTACGGCCCCCCTGCCCCACCGCACCAACAAGCACTCACCCTCCCTCTGGACGCGCTGGGAAGAAATGATTTCCAGATCGTCCAGCGCTTCCTGATGACGTCGGCGCGCGCTGTGCACGCTGACGTCATGGGGAAGCGTGGGGTGGCCGGGGGTGGCAGCGGAAACTCTTCCGCTGCCATCCCCCTCTGTGGGGGCAAGATCGATGCCCCAGGGGGGGAGCGCCAGAGCTTCCCCCAGGGGCTGTGCTCATGACGGAGCGGTTCCGTCATAAGCACAGCCCAACCGATGCTCATGACGGAACCGCTCCGTCATGAGCACCGAAGGGGTTAATACCCTGTCTTCCCGTATTTACACATTAGAGAATATTGTTTCGTCTGTTGTTGATATTGTACAAGATGATGCTTCTGTGTTATATCATGGTCAAAATCAATTGCGTTCAGTGATGCAGTTTGCATGGACTTTGCAAACACTTAAAATGGGTAAAGTTCCTTGGCATTTTTTGAACACCTCTGCCTTATTCTTGCCGTTTAATTTAACTGAGAAACAGCAATTCATGTCCATGAAAGATGCAACATACACTCTCTTACATATCGAAAAAATAGAGCCCTTACCGTTCTCTGTGGCGGAATTGGATTCTGCAGTGTGGCTAGTTCACGGGGTTATTGCTTTGCCTTTTTCTATATTTGAGTTCAGTTCATGCATGAAACATTTTCCTGTTGGCCATTTTCAGCCTTTAGGCAGTGCCTTCTTGCATGAACTTTGGTCCCTGCCTTTCCTGTACAAATGTCTTAGGGACGGAAAAGAGGTTTTTCTCACAGGTGAGTCATGCGATTCTACTGTGGGTCATTCCCTGATTTGTAAAAACATTAAATTGCACGGGGCTTGTAATGTTTCGGCTCCGAATCTTGCTTGTGTTTTAAAGGGCATTCCTGCTCCTGCTATATGACCTACTTTCACTGTGCTTGCAAATGGTAGCTATCTCCTTCTGAATAATCAGGACTGCTGTGGAATGCTGGCCGGCATCCCCTATATTGTAACTGTTTCCCACCGGGTTGTGTGCTGCAAAAATGTGCTTTTTCCTCCCCCGCACGACATAATAGATAGCTCCATTTGGCCTTCCATTCCGACTTTGAAGGCAGATTTCAATAAATTGAGCAGAATAAAGGCGCTATTATTGAACCAGGAGGTTATGCTCACATCCGCACGGGAAACATTCATCCTCCAGGTGGCTAGTACCCACAGTGAGATACAGGCCCTTTTGAACACAAACCTCCCACAACATTTCGGTGAACTGATTCACCGTGTTTTTAATGCATCACGCACAGAAGGTCTTGTGCACTTTTTTAAAGTTGTGGGCTCTGGCCTTGTTACCTCCTTTCAAACTATCTTTGGTATAATACCAGCTTTTATTCATTCTATTTTTTCCAGCGTCTTTGGCGGCTTTCCGTTGATCCTCGCCTTAGCGGCTGGTATATTGCTTTTAGTCTGTTTGCTACGCAATGGCTGCACTTCCTGGGGGCCTCCTCGACCAAGGTCGACTCCGGATGCTCCGTGAACGCATCCGCATCGGCTTCGGCATCCTACCATTGGCGACACTCAGTGTGTCCTATAGACTATCTTTTCGCTTTGCGTATTTCACTTGCGTGCAACCTGTGATGTCTTGCATCCGATGTCCTTTCTCTTGGTCCTTGGATTTTTGCCTTTCCAATAAGTCTCTGTCGGACCCGGATTTTGGCCAGTTAATGGGTCCCTTAGAGGCCCATGAACGGGACTGTTCCGGTGATGGCTTAATGGCGCGTGCGGCTGCAGTTGGAATTTTGGCGCAATGGGATGTCTGGGCGGCTGCTCAGACTCTCCTACGACAAAGTTATATTGAGTATCATGCAAGTTGTCCCGCAATGCTGATCACTGCTCCCTCTTGCGAGGAACATGAATGCAGTTTTGATTTGTTGAACTGGATGGCGTCTCTTTTTTCTGACGATTCCAACGATGTTCTCTTGGAAGGTGTGGCGTTTTTCTGCACTTACACTCTATTGGATTAGGGGGCCTCCGCTTTCGGCGTCCTGCCTCACTGGAATTTTTTTTATTCTGCATTTTTTTTTTTCCTCTCCCATTCATTGTCCTTCATTGGGGACTATTCCAAAATAAACGTTTCCGTTCTGCTCCATCTATTTGAACTCTGTTTTCGTCCGATGTCTTGGCCTATGGACTGACCAGGGGAGGGTGTTGTGTGGTTTGTGGCCTCATTGTCTACACTGCTAAGTTAGCTTAGGCCTGGCTGCCATTATGCCTTTTTGCACACGTTACTTTGTGACTTTGTTTTTCCAGCCTCTGCTTGTGCCCAGCTATATTAGAACTGTCTGCCTTTTTGCCTTTCACCTTTTCTCCTGTTCCCTGTGGGTTTCGTCTGCACAACATGTACAAGGTCGAAAAACAACGTCCCTTGTTCTTGCTGATCTGGTCAGCCCCTCGCACTTAGACATAACACAGAATGCAGCTGCACTGGAGAAATTCGTGTGCTTTTAATTTTGTGATCTCGCTGTTTGTGGCACTCGGAGAAAAACCTTTCCAGAGAGAAGAGCTGTGCTTGTCTGATGATGTAAACCTTGCATCTAGATATTGAGGTATGAGGGTCCGCCTGACAATGCCCAGAGGTCTTCTATTTTTATAATAAACTAGTTAATAGCACGGGGAGGGTGGTAAGGTCACTTAGCCCTATATCCACTGCCTTATGAAATGCTTTCCCCGTTTGTATTCTATGGAATTGTAACTATGCTTATTATTTTATCGTTATGCATTATGCTGATAGTACTGGCACATGTACTGCATCTTAGAGCACGTTAGTTGAAATAAACATTTTAAACTATACAGTGTCTCTTATTACGCACGTTGTGGACATGTATGAGTGAGTTATGAAAGGGTGTTCTTGCTCCCGCGAGTCCTGAGAGAGAGAGACAGTGTTCTGGGTTGTCTAATCATTGGTAGCATCGCTGCTAATGAGACGCTAAAGCTAGTCGGATTGGGATTGTGGGTACTAAGGTGCATGGTTGGTTCACCACTATACTCCGAGGTCCTATTATCCTGTGCATAGCTCTGTATATGTGCAGAATCCCTACAACACTGGTGCTGAAGTGATGCAGAGTGATGCTGAATGACAGATACGTGGTGTTGAGTGGGGCTGAGGTGGGGCTGAGGTGGTGGTGTGCTGGTGCGGAGGTGATGCTGAAGAAAGGTATGTGGTGCTGAGTGAGGCTGAGGTGGTGCTGAGCTGGTGCTAAAGTGATACAGAGTAATGATGAATGATAGGTATGTGGTGTGACTGTGGCTGAGGTGGTGCTGAGGTGGTGGTGTGCTGGTGCTGAATGGCAGGTATGTGGTGCTGAGTGAGGCTGAGGTGGTGCTGAGCTGGTGCTGAAGTGATGCAGAGTGATGCTGAATGGCAGGTATGTGGTGCTGAGTGAGGCAGAGGTGGTGCTGAGGTGGTGCTGAGGTGGTGCTGAGCTGGTGCTGAAGTGATGCAGAGTGATGCTGAATGACAGATATGTGGTGCTGAGTCAGGCTGAGGTGGTGCTGAGGTGGTGCTGAGCTGGTGCTGAAGTGATGCAGAGTGATGCTGAATTATAGGTATGTGGTGCTGAGTGAGGTTGAGGTGGTGCTGACGTGGTGGTGTGCTGGTGCCGAAGTGATGCAGAGTGATGCTGAATGGCAGGTATGTGGTGCTGAGTGAGGCTGAGGTGGTGCTGACATGGTGGTGTGCTGGTGCTGAAGTGATGCAGAGTGATGCTGAATGGCAGGTATGTGGTGCTGAGTGAGGCTGAGGTGGTGCTGAGCTGGTGCTGAAGTGATGCAGAGTGATGCTGAATTATAGGTATGTGGTGCTGAGTGAGGTTGAGGTGGTGCTGACGTGGTGGTACGCTGGTGCTGAAGTGATGCAGAGTGATGCTGAATGGCAGGTATGTGGTGCTGAGTGAGGCTGAGGTGGTGCTGAGGTGGTGGTGTGCTGGTGCCGAAGTGATGCAGAGTGATGCTGAATGGCAGGTATGTGTTGCTGAGTGAGGCTGAGGTGGTGCTGAGCTGGTGCCGAAGTGATGCAGAGTGATGCTGAATGACAGGTATGTGGTGCTGAGTGAGGCTGAGGTGGTGTTCAGCTGGTGCTGAAGTGATGCAGTGATGCTGAAGAAAGGTATGTGGTGCTCAGTGAGGCTGAGGTGGGCGGGTGCTTGTGCCGAAGTGATGCAGAGTGATGCTGAATGGCAGGTATGTGGTGCTGACTGTGGCTGAGGTGGTGCTGAGGTGGTGGTGTGCTGGTGCTGAAGTGATGCAGAGTGATGCTGAATGACAGGTATGTGGTGCTCAGTGAGGCTGAGCTGGTGCTGAGTTCGTGCTGAAGTAATGCAGAGTGATGCTGAATGACAGGTATGTGGTGCTGAGTGAGGCTCAGGTGGTGGTGTGCTGGTGCTGAAGTGATGCAGAGTGATGCTGAATGGCAGGTATGTGGTGCTGAGTGAGGCTGAGGTGAGGCTGAGGTGGTGCCGAAGTGATGCGGAGTGATGCTGAATGACAGGTATGTGGTGCTGAGTGAGGCTGAGCTGGTGCTGAGCTTGTGCTGAAGTAATGCAGAGTGATGCTGAATGACAGGTTTGTGGTGCTGAGTGAGGCTCAGGTGGTGCTGAGCTGGTGCTAAAGTGATGCAGAGTGATACTGAGGTGATGCATGGTGATGCTGAGTGATATTTAGTTGATGGTGCTGCACTGATGCTCAGGTGGTGCCAAGTGATGCTAGTGATGCTGAATTATAGGTATGTGGTGCTGAGTGAGGTTGAGGTGGTGCTGACGTGGTGGTGTGCTGGTGCTGTAGTGATGCAGAGTAATGCTGAATGACAGGTTTGTGGTGCTGAGTGAGGCTGAGGTGGTGCTGAGGTGGTGGTGTGCTGGTGCTGAAGTGATGCAGAGTGATGCTGAATGACAGGTTTGTGGTGCTGAGTGAGGCTGAGGTGGTGCTGAGGTGGTGGTGTGCTGGTGCTGAAGTGATGCAGAGTGATGCTGAATTATAGGTATGTGGTGCTGAGTGAGGCTGAGGTGGTGCTGACGTGGTGGTACGCTGGTGCTGAAGTGATGCAGAGTGATGCTGAATGGCAGGTATGTGGTGCTGAGTGAGGCTGAGGTGGTGCTGAGGTGGTGGTGTGCTGGTGCTGAAGTGATGCAGAGTGATGCTGAATGACAGGTATGTGGTGCTGAGTGAGGCTGAGGTGGTGCTGAGGTGGTGGTACGCTGGTGCCGAAGTGATGCAGAGTGATGCTGAATGGCAGGTATGTGGTGCTGAGTGAGGCTGAGGTGGTGCTGATGTGGTGGTACGCTGGTGCTGTAGTGATGCAGAGTGATGCTGAATTATAGGTATGTGGTGCTGAGTGAGGCTGAGGTGGTGCTGAGGTGGTGGTGTGCTGGTGCTGAAGTGATGCAGAGTGATGCTGAATGACAGGTTTGTGGTGCTGAGTGAGGCTGAGGTGGTGCTGAGGTGGTGGTGTGCTGGTGCTGAAGTGATGCAGAGTGATGCTGAATGACAGGTTTGTGGTGCTGAGTGAGGCTGAGGTGGTGCTGAGGTGATGGTACGCTGGTGCTGAAGTGATGCAGAGTGATGCTGAATGGCAGGTATGTGGTGCTCAGTGAGGCTGAGGTGGTGCTGAGCTGGTGCCGAAGTGATGCAGAGTGATGCTGAATGACAGGTATGTGGTGCTGAGTGAGGCTGAGGTGAGGCTGAGGTGGTGCCGAAGTGATGCAGAGTGATGCTGAATGACAGGTATGTGGTGCTGAGTGAGGCTGAGGTGAGGCTGAGGTGGTGCCGAAGTGATGCAGAGTGATGCTGAATGGCAGGTATGTGGTGCTGAGTGAGGCTGAGGTGAGGCTGAGGTGGTGCCGAAGTGATGCAGAGTGATGCTGAATGGCAGGTATGTGGTGCTGAGTGAGGCTGAGGTGAGGCTGAGGTGGTGCCGAAGTGATGCAGAGCGATGCTGAATGACAGGTATGTGGTGCTGAGTGAGGCTGAGCTGGTGCTGAGCTCGTGCTGAAGTAATGCAGAGTGATGCTGAATGACAGGTATGTGGTGCTGAGTGAGGCTCAGGTGGTGCTGAGCTGGTGCTAAAGTGATGCAGAGTGATACTGAGGTGATGCATGGTGATGCTGAATGACAGGTATGTGGTGCTCAGTGAGGCTCAGGTGGTGCTGAGCTGGTGCTAAAGTGATGCAGAGTGATACTGAGGTGATGCATAGTGATGCTGAATTATAGGTATGTGGTGCTGAGTGAGGTTGAGGTGGTGCTGACGTGGTGGTGTGCTGGTGCCGAAGTGATGCAGAGTGATGCTGAATGACAGGTATGTGGTGCTGAGTGAGGCTGAGGTGGTGGTGTGCTGGTGCTGAATGGCAGGTATGTGGTGCTGAGTGAGGCTGAGGTGGTGCTGAGCTGGTGCTGAAGTGATGCAGAGTGATGCTGAATGACAGGTATGTGGTGCTGAGTGAGGCTGAGGTGGTGTTCAGCTGGTGCTGAAGTGATGCAGTGATGCTGAAGAAAGGTATGTGGTGCTCAGTGAGGCTGAGGTGGGCGGGTGCTTGTGCCGAAGTGATGCAGAGTGATGCTGAATGGCAGGTATGTGGTGCTGACTGTGGCTGAGGTGGTGCTGAGGTGGTGGTGTGCTGGTGCTGAAGTGATGCAGAGTGATGCTGAATGACAGGTATGTGGTGCTCAGTGAGGCTGAGCTGGTGCTGAGCTCGTGCTGAAGTAATGCAGAGTGATGCTGAATGACAGGTATGTGGTGCTGAGTGAGGCTCAGGTGGTGGTGTGCTGGTGCTGAAGTGATGCAGAGTGATGCTGAATGGCAGGTATGTGGTGCTGAGTGAGGCTGAGGTGGTGCTGACGTGGTGGTGTGCTGGTGCTGAAGTGATGCAGAGTGATGCTGAATGGCAGGTATGTGGTGCTGAGTGAGGCTGAGGTGAGGCTGAGGTGGTGCCGAAGTGATGCAGAGTGATGCTGAATGACAGGTTTGTGGTGCTGAGTGAGGCTGAGCTGGTGCTGAGCTCGTGCTGAAGTAATGCAGAGTGATGCTGAATGACAGGTATGTGGTGCTGAGTGAGGCTCAGGTGGTGCTGAGCTGGTGCTAAAGTGATGCAGAGTGATACTGAGGTGATGCATGGTGATGCTGAGTGATATTTAGTTGATGGTGCTGCACTGATGCTCAGGTGGTGCCAAGTGATGCTAGTGATGCTGAATTATAGGTATGTGGTGCTGAGTGAGGTTGAGGTGGTGCTGACGTGGTGGTGTGCTGGTGCTGTAGTGATGCAGAGTGATGCTGAATGACAGGTTTGTGGTGCTGAGTGAGCCTGAGGTGGTGCTGAGGTGGTGGTGTGCTGGTGTGCTGGTGCTGAAGTGATGCAGAGTGATGCTGAATGACAGGTTTGTGGTGCTGAGTGAGGCTGAGGTGGTGCTGAGGTGGTGGTGTGCTGGTGCTGAAGTGATGCAGAGTGATGCTGAATTATAGGTATGTGGTGCTGAGTGAGGCTGAGGTGGTGCTGACGTGGTGGTACGCTGGTGCTGAAGTGATGCAGAGTGATGCTGAATGGCAGGTATGTGGTGCTGAGTGAGGCTGAGGTGGTGCTGAGGTGGTGGTGTGCTGGTGCTGAAGTGATGCAGAGTGATGCTGAATGACAGGTATGTGGTGCTGAGTGAGGCTGAGGTGGTGCTGAGGTGGTGGTACGCTGGTGCCGAAGTGATGCAGAGTGATGCTGAATGGCAGGTATGTGGTGCTGAGTGAGGCTGAGGTGGTGCTGACGTGGTGGTACGCTGGTGCTGTAGTGATGCAGAGTGATGCTGAATTATAGGTATGTGGTGCTGAGTGAGGCTGAGGTGGTGCTGAGGTGGTGGTGTGCTGGTGCTGAAGTGATGCAAAGTGATGCTGAATGACAGGTTTGTGGTGCTGAGTGAGGCTGAGGTGGTGCTGAGGTGGTGGTGTGCTGGTGCTGAAGTGATGCAGAGTGATGCTGAATGGCAGGTATGTGGTGCTGACTGTGGCTGAGGTGGTGCTGAGGTGGCGGAGTGCTGGTGCTGAAGTGATGCAGAGTGATGCTGAATGACAGGTATGTGGTGCTGAGTGAGGCTGAGGTGGTGCTGAGGTGGTGGTGTGCTTGTGCTGAAGTGATGCAGAGTGATGCTGAATGACAGGTATGTGGTGCTGAGTGAGGCTGAGGTGGTGTTCAGCTGGTGCTGAAGTGATGCTGAAGAAAGGTATGTGGTGCTCAGTGAGGCTGAGGTGGTGGTGTGCTGGTGCTGAAGTGATGCAGAGTGATGCTGAATGGCAGGTATGTGGTGCTGACTGTGGCTGAGGTGGTGCTGAGGTGGTGGAGTGCTGGTGCTGAAGTGATGCAGAGTGATGCTGAATGACAGGTATGTGGTGCTGAGTGAGGCTGAGGTGGTGCTGAGGTGGTGGTGTGCTTGTGCTGAAGTGATGCAGAGTGATGCTGAATGACAGGTATGTGGTGCTGAGTGAGGCTGAGGTGGTGTTCAGCTGGTGCTGAAGTGATGCAGTGATGCTGAAGAAAGGTATGTGGTGCTCAGTGAGGCTGAGGTGGGCGGGTGCTTGTGCCGAAGTGATGCAGAGTGATGCTGAATGACAGGTATGTGGTGCTGAGTGAGGCTGAGGTGGTGCTGAGGTGGTGGTACGCTGGTGCTGAAGTGATGCAGAGTGATGCTGAATGATAGGTATGTGGTGCTGAGTGAGGCTGAGGTGGTGCTGACGTGGTGGTGTGCTGGTGCCGAAGTGATGCAGAGTGATGCTGAATGGCAGGTATGTGGTGCTGAGTGAGGCTGAGCTGGTGCTGAGCTCGTGCTGAAGTAATGCAGAGTGATGCTGAATGACAGGTATGTGGTGCTGAGTGAGGCTCAGGTGGTGCTGAGCTGGTGCTAAAGTGATGCAGAGTGATACTGAGGTGATGCATGGTTATGCTGAGTGATATTTAGTTGATGGTGCTGCACTGATGCTCAGGTGGTGCCAAGTGATGCTAGTGATGCTGAATTATAGGTATGTGGTGCTGAGTGAGGTTGAGGTGGTGCTGACGTGGTGGTGTGCTGGTGCTGTAGTGATGTAGAGTGATGCTGAATGGCAGGTATGTGGTGCTGAGTGAGGCTGAGGTGGTGCTGAGGTGGTGGTGTGCTGGTGCTGAAGTGATGCAGAGTGATGCTGAATGACAGGTTTGTGGTGCTGAGTGAGGCTGAGGTGGTGCTGAGGTGGGGGGTGCTGGTGCTGAAGTGACGCAGAGTGATGCTGAATGACAGGTATGTGGTGCTGAGGTGGTGGTGTGCTGGTGCTGAAGTGATGCAGAGTGATGCTGAAGAAAGGTATGTGGTGCTGAGTGAGGCTGAGGTGGTGGTACGCTGGTGCTGAAGTGATGCATAGTGATGCTGAATGACAAGTATGTGGTGCTGAGTGAGGCTGAGGTGGTGCTGAGTGATATTTAGTTGATGGTGCTGCACTGATGCTCAGGCGGTGCCGAGTGATGCTGAGTTAGTGCTGTGCTGAGGTGATGCTGCGCTGATAAACAGGAAAACGCAGCGTCCCAAGAGGCATAACTAAACTTACCTCAGTGGAAAATGTCAGCGATGGGACGGGATATTAAAGCAATACCTCTGTTAATAACAATAACAGGAAATTCAAATCTGCTGCCACCTGTACAGCTGTTAGTGCAGAAAGCAGCTGTTTGCATTATAATTAAAAGGTCCTCGGATTTAAAAAAAACAAGAGCGCTGGTAACTGGACAGGTTTATGGTTTGTAAAAAAGGGAGAACTTTAAAGCGCATTTACAATGTTTTACTTTGCATCAGATTAAACACATAATATGGTCAGGGGAAAGGTCAGCTTGCATATTAAGACTTTGGATATGTTAGGTGGGCTGGGGAGAGGTCACCCTGCCTTAGACCTGGGCATTACTAAAGCCACTTATGGCGAAGGTCAGGGGAGGAAGTTTGCAGTACAATAGGATCGTTGGCGATCCAGGGTTTAAACATGTTAGCTGAGTTGGGGAGAGGTCACCCTGCAGTACTATTTCAGACAACAATAAAAATGTAAAGGTAACTTTGGAGATTAATGTTCCTGCAGGAGACAGATGGGAGTTTAATCTAGTGGCTGTATCCAATCATGCTAAAGTAGCTCAGAGGATTAAGATGCCTGCTGCAGAGAATATGTCCTTGTGTGTTCTAAGGTTTACAGGAAACAATAAAAATGTAAAGGTAACTTTGGCGATTAATGTTTCTGTTGGAGAGAGACGGAAGTTTTATCTGGTGGCTGTTTCCACTCCGGTTAACGTAGCACAGAGGATTTAGATGCCTTGTATGTCCAGTGATATTAAGGCAACAACAAAAATGGAAAGGTAACTTTGGCGAATAATGTTCCTGCTGGAGAGAGATCGGAGTTTTATCTAGTGGCTGTTTCCACTCATGCTAAAGTAGCGCAGAGGATTAAGATGCCTGCTGCAAAGAACATGTCCTTGTGTGTTCAGACGTTTTCAGGGGACAATAAAAATGCAAAGGTAACTTTTGCTATTAATGTTCCTGCTGGAGACCGAGATTCAAGTTTTATCTAGTAGCTGTTTCGACTCATGTTAAAGTGATGCAGAGGATTAAGATGCCTGCTGCAAAGAACATGTCCTTGTGTGTTCAGACGTTTTCAGGCGACAATAAAAATGCAAAGGTAACTTTGGCGATTAATGTTACTGCGGGAAAGAGAAGGATGTTTTATCTAGTGGCTGTTTCCACTCATGCTAAAGTAGCGCAGAGGATTAAGATGCCTGCTGCAAAGAACATGTCCTTGTGTGTCTATAGGTTTTTAGGCAACAATAAAAATCTAAAGGTAACTTTGGCGATTAATGTTCTGTTATATTCCGTATCGGTACCCTAATATAGGCCCAGGAATATCATAACCCTTCACTTATATTCTTCCCCTGCACTACATACATAACGGCTTTAGGATTGACCCTTTACCTAGTTACAGTACTGCTCACGGAACGTGGGGTTTTCCCTGAACAATAGCCTCATACATTATGCATGAGGATTCTTGGAAACTCAGCAGGACCTACATCTCCTGCATAATAACTATGTACAAGGTTCATCCACAACGTCATCCTAAGTCCGACAGTGGCACAGCAAGGTAGAACGCCTGGGGAGACCTCTGGGTATATAAGCATCACATCTTGTTGAGATAGAGAGAGGAGATCAGGACTTCCCTGCCAACACACTGACGCGAGACGCTGAGGTTCCTGCATGAAGATACTCCAGCTCACAGTGGTCTGAACATCCCTTGCGGGGTGTCCAGCTCGAGACCAAGATGAGGTCCCACAGTCTCAGACTTCAGGTAATGGGGTTGACTTTATCCTAGAGGGATTCTTGGCTTTACACCTACTCAAATGCGAGGTACACTTAGGTACATCTAGTTAGGGTTGCATCGCACTAGTACGCATTTTACTGTCATGTATTTTATATACTTGCCTGTATTCATAGTTTTGGCAAAATGGTAGAAATCTACCATCCTTTTACCTTTCTAGTGCTTCTAGTCATGTATATCTGTTTCTGTCTAACGATTGTTTCAGCACACTTATCTTACACTAGAATAACGACTGTTCAATGAATGCTTATTGAAAACGTCCCTAAAGTTTATTCTGTGTCTCTCTCTGAGACAAAGTGAGCACGAGTGACTGAGCGAAAAGTAGTACACTGTTTCCACGGTCCTGAGGGATCAGGGTTGTCATGTTCGATAGTTGCCAAGAACTATTCTCTCCTTGATAAGAGGAGTTTCTAGTGGTACTGTGAACTAGTTGGTACACAGACTAACATACCCGGTGGGGGTGTCTGGAATCAGTCTGGACACAAGGCCCGCAGTGTATGTTGTCTAAACGCGCAAACGATATATAAGTTTTATAGGAGCTACACGACAGTTCCTGATAGAGAGAGATCAGAGTTTTATCTAGTGGCTGTTTCCACTCATGCTAAAGTAGCGCAGAGGATTAAGATGCCCCCTGCAAAGCACATGTCCTTGTGTGTCTATAGGTTTTTAGGCAACAATAAAAATGTAAAGGTTACTTTGGCGATTAATGTTCCTGCTGGAGAGAGATACAAGTTTTATCTAATGACTGTTTCCACTCATGCTAAAGTAGCGCAGAGGATTAAGATGCCTGCTGCAAAGAACATTTCGTTGTGTGTTAAGACATTTTCAGACGACAACAAAAATGTAAAGGTAACTTTGGCGATTAATGTTCCTGCTGGAGAGAGATACAAGTTTTATCTAATGACTGTTTCCACTCATGCTAAAGTAGCGCAGAGGATTAAGATGCCTGCTGCAAAGAACATGTCCTTGTGAGTTCAGAGGTTTTTAGGCAATAATAAAAATGTAAAGGTAACTTTGGCGATTAATGTTCCTGCTGGAGAGAGATCGGATTGTTATCTAGTGGCTGTTTCCACTCATGCTAAAGTAGCTCAGAGGATTAAGATGCCTGCTGCAAAGAACATGTCCTTGTGAGTTCAGAGGTTTTCAGGGAACAATAAAAATGTAACGGTAACTGGCGATTAATGTTTATGCTGAAGAGAGATGTGAGTTTTATGCAATAATAAAAATGTAAAGGTAACCTTGGCGATTAATGTTCCTGCTGGAGAGAGATGGAAGTTTTATCTAGTGCAGTTTCCACTCATGGTCAAGTAGCGCAGAGGATTAAGATGCCTCCTGCAAAGAACATGTCCTTGTGTGTTCAGAGGTTCCCAGGCAACAATAAAAATGTAAAGGTAACTTCGGCTATCAATGTTCTAGCTGGAGAGAAATGGGAGTTTTATCCACTGGCTGTTTTCACTGATGCGAAAGTAGCTCAGAGGATTAAGATGCCTGCTGCAATGAACATGTCCTTGTGTGTTCAGAGGTTTTCAGGCAACAATAAAAATGTAAATGTAACTTTGGCGATAAAAGTTCCTGTTGGAGAGAGATCGGAGTTTTATCTAATGGCTGCTTTCACTGATGCTAAAGTAGCTCAGAGGAATAAGATGCATGCCTGCTGCAAAGAACATGTCCTTGTGTGTTCAGAGGTTTGCAGGCAACAATAAAAATGTAAAGGTAACTTTGGCGATAAAAGTTCCTGTTGGAGAGAGATCGGAGTTTTATATAATAGCTGTTTCCACTGATGCTAAAGAAGCACTCAGGATTAAGATGCCTGCTGCAAAGAACATGTCCTGTGTGTTCAATAGGTTTTAAGGCAACAATAAAAATGTAAAGCTAACTTTGGCGATTAATGTTCCTACGGGAAAGAGAAGGAATTTTATCTAGTGGCTGTTTCCACTCATGCTAAAGTAGGGCAGAGGATTAAGATGCCTGCTGCAAAGAACATGCCTTTCTGTGTTCAGATGTTTTCAGGCAACAATAAAAATGTGAAAGTAATTTTAGCAATTAATGTTTATGCTGGAGAGGGATGGGAGTTTTATGCAATAATAAAAATGTGAAGGTAACTTTGGCGAATAATGTTCTTGTGGGAGAGAGGATGGAGTTTTATCTAGTTGCTGTTTCCACTCATGCTGAAGTAGCGCAAAGGATTAAGATCCCTGCTGCAAAGAACATGTCCTTGTGTGTTCAGAGGTTTCCAGGCAATAATAAAAATGTAAAGGCAACTGGCGATTAATGTTCCTGCTGGAGAGAGATCGGATTTTTTTCTATTGGCTGTTTCCACTCATGCTAAAGTACCATAGAGGATTCAGATGCCTGCTGCAAAGAACATGTCCTGCTGTGTTTAAAGGTTTTCAGGCAACAATAAAAATGTAAAGGTAACTTTGGCGATTAAGGTTCCTGCTGGAGAGAGAGATTAGAGTTTTATCTAGTGGCTGTTTCGATTAATGTTAAAGTGACGAAGATGATTTAGATGCCTGCTGCAAAAAACATGTCCTAGTGTGTTCAAAGGTTTTCAGGCAACAATAAAAATGTAAAGGTAACTTTGACGATTAGTGTTCCTGCTGGAGAGACATGGGAGTTTTATCCAGTGGCTGTTTCCACTCATGTTAAAGTAGCGCAGAGGATTAAGATGCCTGCTAAAAAGAAATATGTCCTTGTGAATTCAGAGGCTTTCGGGCTACAATAAAAATGTGACGGTAACTTTAGCGATTAATGGCTGGAGAGAGATGGGAGTTTTATGCAACAATAGAAAGGTAAAGGTAACTTTGGCTATCAATGTTCCAGCTGGAGAGAGGTGGGAGTTTTATCCAGTGGCTGTTTTCACTGATGCTAAAGTAGCTCAGAGGATTAAGATGCCTGCTGCAAAGAACATGTCCTTGTGTGTTCAGAGGTTATCAGGCAACAACAAAAATGTAAATGTAACTTTGGCGATTAAAGTTCCTGTTGGAGAGAGATGGGAGTTTTATCTAGTGGCTGTTTCCACTCATGTTAAAGTAGCACAGAGGATTAAGATGCCTGCTGCAAAGAACATGTCCTTTTGTGTCTGTAGGTTTTTAGGCGACAATAAAAATGTAAAGGTAACCTTGGCAAATAATGTGTCTGCGGGAGAGAGATCGGAGTTTTATCTAGTGGCTGTTTCCACTGATGCTAAAGTAGCGCAGAGGATTAAGATGCCTGCTGCAAAGAACATATCCTTGTGTGTCTTTAGGTTTTTAGGCAACAATAAAAATGTAAAGGTAACTTTGGCGATTAATGTTCCTGCTGAAGAGAGATCAGAGTTTTATCTAGTGGCTGTTTCCACTCATGCTAAAGTAGCGCAGAGGATTAAAATGCCTGCTGCAAAGAACATGTTCTTGTGTGTCCTGAGATTTTGAGGCAACAATAAAAATGTAAAGTTAATTTTGGAAATTAATGTTCCTGCAGGAGACAGATCGGAGTTTTATCCAGTGGCTGTTTCCACTCATGCTAAAGTTTCCCAGAGGATTAAGATGCCTGCTGCAAAGAACATTTCCTTGTGTGTTCAGAGGTTTTCAGGCGACAATAAAAATGTAAAGGTAAACTTGGCAAATAATGTGTCTGCGGGAGAGAGATCGGAGTATTATCTAGTGGCTGTTTCCACTCATGCTAAAGTAGCGCAGAGGATTAAGATGCCTGCTGCAAAGAACATGTCCTTGTGTGTTCAGACGTTTTCAGGCGGCAATAAAAATGCAAAAAGGTAACTTTGGCGATTAATGTTCCTGCTGGAGAGAGATGGGTGTTTAATTTAATGGCTGTTTCCAGTGATACTAAAGTAGCGCAGAGGATTAAGATGCCTGCTGCAAAGAACATGTCCTTGTGTGTGCAGAGGTTTCCAGGCAACATTAAAAATATAAAGGTAACTTTGGCGATTAAAGTTCCTGTTGGAGAGAGATCGGAGTTTTATCCAGTGGCTGTTTCCACTCATGCTAAAGTTTCGCCTAGGATTAAGATGCCTGCTGCAAAGAACATGCTGTTGTGTTTTCAGACGTTTTCAAGCAACGATAAAAATGTAAAGGTAACTTTGGCGATTAATGTTCCTGCTGGAGAGGGATGGAAGTTTAATTTGGTGGCTGTTTCCAGTGATTCTAAAGTAGCGCAAAGGATTAAGTTGCATGCCTGCTGCAAAGAACATGTCTTTCAGTGTTCAGAGGTTTTCAGGCAACAATAAAAATATGAAGGTAATTTTAGCGATTAATGTTTATGCTGGAGAGGGATGGGAGTATTATGCAATAATATAAATGTAAAGGTAACATTGGCGAATAATGTTCCTGCGGGAGAGAGGTTGGAGTTTTATCTAGTTGCTGTTTCCACTCATGCTGAAGACGCGCAGAGGATTAAGATGCCTGCTGCAAAGAACATGTCCTTGTGTGTTCAGAGGTTTTCAGGCAACAATAAAAATGTAAATGTAACTTTAGCGATTAATGTTTATGCTGGAGAGAGATTGGATTTTTATCTAGTGGCTGTTTCCACTCATCCTAAAGTAGCGCAGAGGATTAAGATGCCTGCTGCAAAGAACATGTCCAGGTGTGTTTAAAGGTTTTCAAGCAACAATAAAAATGTAAAGGTAACTTTGGCGATTACGGTTGCTGCTGGAGAGATTGACTAGAGTTTTATTTATTGGCTGTTTCGACTCATGTTAAAGTGACGCAGAGGATTTAGATGCCTGCTGCAAAGAACATGTCCTTGTGTGTTTAGAGGTTTGCAGGCAACAATAAAAATGTAAAGGTAACTTTAGCGATTAATGTTTATGCTGGAGAGAGATGGGAGTTTTATGCAACAATAAAAATGTAGAGGTAACTTTGGCTATCAATGTTCCAGCTGGAGAGAGATGGGAGTTTCATCCAGTGACTGTTTTCACTGATGCTAAAGTAGCTCAGAGGATTAAGATGCCTGCTTTAAAGAACATGCTCTTGTGTGTTCAGAAGTTTTCAGGCAACAATAAAAATGTAAAGGTAACTTTGGCGATTAATGTTCCTGCAGGAGAGAGATCGGAGTTTTATCCAGTGGCTGTTTTCACTCATGTTAAAGTAGAGCAGAGGATTAAGATGCCTGCTGCAAAGAACATGTCCTTGTGTGTTAAGACGTTTTCAGGCGACAATAAAAATGAAAAGGCAACTTTGGCGATTAATGTTTCTGCTGGAGAGAGGGATTAGAGTTTTATCTAGTGGCTGTTTCAACTCATGTTAAAGTGACGCAGAGGATTAAGATGCCTGCTGCAAAGAACATGTCCTTGTGTGTTCAGAGGTTTTACGGCAACAATAAAAATGTAAAGGTAACTTTGGCAATTAATGTTCCTGCTGAATAGAGATCAGAGTTCTATCTAGTGGCTGTTTCCACTCATGCTAAAGTTTCGTAGAAGATTAAGATGCCTGCTGCAAAGAACATGTCCTTGTGCATCGAGAGGTTTTCAGGCGACAATAAAAATGTAAAGGTATCCTTGGCAAATAATTTGTCTGCGGGAGAGAGATCGGAGTTTTATCTAGTGGCTGTTTCCACTCATGCTAAAGTAGCGCAGAGAATTAAGATGCCTGCTGCAAAGAACATGTTCTTGTGTGCCCTGAGATTTTGAGGCAACAATAAAAATGTAAAGGTAACTTTGGCGATTAATGTTCCTACGGGAAAGAGAAGGAAGTTTTATCTAGTGGCTGTTTCCACTCATGTTAAAGTAGCGCAGAGGTTTAAGATGCCTGCTGCAAAGAACATGTCTTTCGGTGTTCAGAGGTTTTCAGGCAACAATAAAAATGTGAAGGTAATTTTAACGATTAATTTTTATGCTGGAGAGTGATGGGAGTTTTATGCAATAATAAAAATGTAAAGGTAACTTTGGTGAATAATGTTCCTGCAGGAGTGAGGTTGGAGTTTTATCTAGTTGCTGTTTCCACTCATGCTGAAGTAGCGCAGAGGATTAAGATGCCTGCTGCAAAGAACATGTCCTTGTGTGTTCAG
This sequence comes from Calotriton arnoldi, assembly GCA_963921515.1. NCBI lineage: Eukaryota > Metazoa > Chordata > Amphibia > Caudata > Salamandridae > Calotriton > Calotriton arnoldi. The sequence goes on from CAWUFW010014095.1 coordinate 56,738, forward strand.
AGGTTTCCAGGCAATAATAAAAATGTAAAGGTAACTGGCGATTAATGTTCCTGCGGGAGTGAGGTTGGAGTTTTATCTAGTTGATGTTTCCACTCATGCTAAAGTACCATATAGTATTCAGATGCCTGCTGCAAAGAACAAGTCCTGGTGTGTTTAAAGGTTTTCAGGCAACAATAAAAATGTAAAGGTAACTTTGGCGATTAAGGTTCCTGCTGGAGAGAGAGATTAGAGTTTTATCTAGTGGCTGTTTCCACTCTTGCTAAAGTACCATAGAGGATTCAGGTGCCTGCTGCAAAGAACATGTCCTTGTGTGTTCAGAGGTTTTCAGGCAACAATAGAAATGTAAAGGTAACTTTGACAATTAGTGTTCCTGCTGGAGAGACATGGGAGTTTTATCCAGTGGCTGTTTTCACTGATGCTAAAGTAGCTCAGAGGATCAAGATGCCTGCTGCAAAGAACATGCTCTTGTGTGTTCAGAGGTTCTCAGGCAACAATAAAAATGTAAATGTAACTTTGGCGATTAATGCTCCTGCGGGAAAGAGAAGGAAGTTTTATCTAGTGGCTGTTTTCACTCATGCCAAAGTAGCGCAGAGGATTAAGATACCTGCTGCAAAGAACATGTTCTTGTGTGTCCTGAGATTTTGAGGCAACAATAAAAATGTAAAGGTAACGTTGGCAAATAATGTGTCTGCGGGAGAGAGATCGGAGTTTTATCTAGTGGCTGTTTCAACTCATGCTGAAGTAGTGCAGAGGATTAAGATGCCTGCTGCAAAGAACATGTCCTTGTGTGTTCAGAAGTTTTTAGGCGACAATAAAAATGTAAAGGTAACGTTGGCGATTAATGTTCCTGCTGGAGAGGGATGGAAGTTTAATTTGGTGGCTGTTTCCAGTGATTCTAAAGTAGCGCAAAGGATTAAGTTGCATGCCTGCTGCAAAGAACATGTCTTTCAGTGTTCAGAGGTTTTCAGGCAACAATAAAAATATGAAGGTAATTTTAGCGATTAATGGTTATGCTGGAGAGGGATGGGAGTATTATGCAATAATATAAATGTAAAGGTAACATTGGCGAATAATGTTCCTGCGGGAGAGGTTGGAGTTTTATCTAGTTGCTGTTTCCACTCATGCTGAAGTAGCGCAAAGGATTAAGATGCCTGCTGCAAAGAACATGTCCTTGTGTGTTCAGAGGTTTTCAGGCAACAATAAAAATGTAAATGTAACTTTAGCGATTAATGTTTATGCTGGAGAGAGATGGGATTTTTATCTAGTGGCTGTTTCCACTCATGCTAAAGTACCATAGAGGATTAAGATGCCTGCTGCAAAGAACATGTCCAGGTGTGTTTAAAGGTTTGCAGGCAACACTAAAAATGTAAAGGTAACTTTGGCGATTACGGTTGCTGCTGGAGAGATTGATTAGAGTTTTATCTATTGGCTGTTTCGACTCATGTTAAAGTGACGCAGAGGATTTAGATGCCTGCTGCAAAGAACATGTCCTTGTGTGTTTAGAGGTTTGCAGGCAACAATAAAAATGTAAAGGTAACTTTAGCGATTAATGTTTATGCTGGAGAGAGATGGGAGTTTTATGCAACAATAAAAATGTAAAGGTAACTTTGGCTATCAATGTTCCAGCTGGAGAGAGATGGGAGTTTCATCCAGTGACTGTTTTCACTGATGCTAAAGTAGCTCAGAGGATTAAGATGCCTGCTGCAAAGAACATGTCCTTGTGTGTTAATACGTTTTCAGGCGACAATAAAAATGAAAAGGTAACTTTGGCGATTAATGTTCCTGCTGGAGAGAGATCAGAGTTTTATCCAGTGGCTGTTTTCACTCATGTTAAAGTGACGCAGAGGATTAAGATGCCTGCTGCAAAGAACATGTTCTTGTGTGTGCAGAGGTTTTCAGGCAACAATAAAAATGTAAAGGTAACCTTGGCAATTAATGTTTCTGCGGGAGAGAGATAGGAAGTTTTATCTTGTGGCTGTTTCGACTCGTGTTAAAGTAGCGCAGAGCATTAAGATGTCTGCTGCAAAGAACATGTCCTTGTGTGTCCGTAGGTTTATAGGCAATAATAAAAATGTACAGGTAACTTTGGCGATTAATGTTCCTGCAGGAGACAGATCAGAGTTTTATCCACTGGCTGTTTCCACTCATGCTAACGTTTCGCAGAGGATTAAGATGCCTGCTGCAAAGAACAATTGTTTGTGTGTTCTGAGGTTTCTAGGCGACAATAAAAATGTAAAGGTATCCTTGGCAAATAATGTGTCTGCGGGAGTCAGATCAGAGTTTTATCTAGTGGCTGTTTCCACTCATGCTGAAGTATCGTAGAAGATTAAGATGGCTGCTGCAAAGAACATGTCCTTGTGTGTTGAGACGTTGTCAGGCGGCAATAAAAATGTAAAGGTAACTTGTTAGATTGGTCCGTGGGGCCACGCATATTACATTTACCCTTATTGCCCTTTCAATAGTTTGCAGACAAGCATTATCAATCTAATTGCAATTGGTGATTTTTGTTGTAAAGATGCATATGCCACCCACATGCATCCCAGCACACTACCCACAAGCACCCCACATACACACACCTTATAACAACACACCACACCATGCCACTGCCCCACGTCACTGCACTAGACACCAAGTTTGCAGTACGGAACACAGCAGCCACACTGCTCTACAACATCCCTAAACACTTATAAGGTCCCAAAGGCGAGACCTATTGGCTATGCCAATGCTTGTTTAATTCTGCAGAGACTTTATCATATGTACATGATGTTTGATTCACAGGCAAACATTGTCTGCCCTTGTTTTAAAAATGTACAAGGAAAAGAGATACATAGTTTCACGTGAGGCTTCTGGTTGTCATGGCAACAGGTGAGAGGGTCGTTGTGAAGAAGGTCCTTTGGAATGTTGGTGTTTGAAGGTCCTTTGGAATGTTGGGGTTTGAAGGTTCTTTGGAATGTTGGGGTTTGAAGGTCCTTTGGAATGTTGGTGGTCCTTTGGAATGTTGGGGTTTGAAGGTCCTTTTGAATGTTGGGGTTTGAAGGTTCTTTGGAATGTTGGGGTTTGAAGGTCCTTTGGAATGTTGGGGTTTGAAGGTTCTTTGGAATGTTGGTGTTTGAAGGTCCTTTGGAATGTTGGTGTTTGAACGGTGGATGACAGTTGAGGAGGGGGGGGGGCTCACACCAGCCTCAGCTCCGCCCCTCCCCTGTAGGGGGTGGGAGGGAAGGATGAGGGTCTGAAGCTCCCTGCAGCTCTCACACCAGCCTCAGCTGCGCTCCTCCCCTGTAGGGGGGTGGGAGGGAAGGATGAGGGTCTGAAGCTCCCTGCAGCTCTCACACCAGCCTCAGCTCCGCTCCTCCCCTGTAGGGGGTGGGAGGGAAGGATGAGGGTCTGAAGCTCCCTGCAGCTCTCACACCAGCCTCAGCTCCGCCCCTCCCCTGTAGGGGGGTGGGAGGGAAGGATGAGGGTCTGAAGCTCCCTGCAGCTCTCACACCAGCCTCAGCTCCGCCCCTCCCCTGTAGGGGGTGAGAGGGAAGGATGAGGGTCTGAAGCTCCCTGCAGCTCTCACACCAGCCTCAGCTCCGCTCCCTCCCCTGTCGGGGGTGGGAGGGAAGGATGAGGGTCTGAAGCTCCCTGCAGCTCTCACACCAGCCTCAGCTCCGCCCCTCCCCTGTAGGGGGTGGGAGGGAAGGATGAGGGTCTGAAGCTCCCTGCAGCTCTCACACCAGCCTCAGCTCCGCTCCCTCCCCTGTAGGGGGTGGGAGGGAAGGATGAGGGTCTGAAGCTCCCTGCAGCTCTCACACCAGCCTCAGCTCCGCTCCTCCCCTGTAGGGGGTGGGAGGGAAGGATGAGGGTCTGAAGCTCCCTGCAGCTCTCACACCAGCCTCAGCTCCGCTCCCTCCCCTGTAGGGGGTGGGAGGGAAGGATGAGGGTCTGAAGCTCCCTGCAGCTCTCACACCCGCCTCAGCTCCGCCCCTCCCCTGTAGGGGGTGGGAGGGAAGGATGAGGGTCTGAAGCTCCCTGCAGCTCTCACACCAGCCTCAGCTCCGCCCCTCCCCTGTAGGGGGTGGGAGGGAAGGATGAGGGGCTGAAGCTCCCTGCAGCTCTCACACCAGCCTCAGCTCCGCCCCTCCCCTGTAGGGGAGTGGGAGGGAAGGATGAGGGTCTGAAGCTCCCTGCAGCTCTCACACCAGCCTCAGCTCCGCTCCTCCCCTGTAGGGGGTGGGAGGGAAGGATGAGGGTCTGAAGCTCCCTGCAGCTCTCACACCAGCCTCAGCTCCGCTCCTCCCCTGTAGGGGGTGGGAGGGAAGGATGAGGGTCTGAAGCTCCCTGCAGCTCTCACACCAGCCTCAGCTCCGCTCCTCCCCTGTAGGGGGTGGGAGGGAAGGATGAGGGTCTGAAGCTCCCTGCAGCTCTCACACCAGCCTCAGCTCCGCTCCTCCCCTGAGACGGAAGATCGGGAAGAGCCTCCCTGTGAAGGGCGCCTGCGGGAAGGAGTAGAGAAGCTCCATGGAGTCAGCATTGTACAGGGACAGCCGCCCCCCCTCGTAGTCCAGATACACCCCCAGCTTCAGGGGCTTCTCACGAGGGGACAGAGGGGTCCGAGGGGAGGTGAGAGCCGCGTACTGACCCTTCCACCACTCCACAGCCCAGACTCCCCCCTCAGGTGACCATGTGATCCATCCCTTCCTGTTCACAGACTCTGCTGCGACCCCCACACGCCACTGAACCCCCTCCTGCAGCAGCTGCACCTCCCAGTAATGTCTGCCGGAGGTGAACCCCTCGCTCCCCAGCACACAGCGGTAGATGGTGAATCTCTTGGGGGTGTCCGGCAGGGGCTGTGCTGTGTCCGTCCGTCTCACACGTCTCCCCCCCTCAGACAGGAGGAGCCGAGGATGAGCCGTGTCAGGATCCAGAGTCACCATCACTGCAGAGAAGAGATTCACAATTAGAGATTTAATGACACAAAGAAAGGCTGTAATTACTGCTTCTGTTTTACATGTGATTAATGTACACCGCATCTGGAAGGAGCACGCGGCGCTAGACTGCTCACTACACTAAAGCGTGCGGCACTAGAGAGCGTGAGGCACTAGAGTGCTCACTACACTAAAGCGCACAGCACTAGACCGCTCACTACACTAAAGCGTGCGACACTAGACTGCTCATTACACTAAAGCGTGCGGCACTAGAGAGCGTGAGGCACTAGACTGCTCACTACACTAAAGCGTGCGGCACTAGAGAGCGTGAGGCACTAGACTGCTCACTACACTAAAGCGCGCGGCACTAGAGAGCACACGGCACTAGACTGCTCACTACACTAAAGCGTGCGGCACTAGAGAGCGTGAGGCACTAGAGTGCTCACTACACTAAAGCGCACAGCACTAGACCGCTCACTACACTAAAGCGTGCGACACTAGACTGCTCACTACACTACAGCGCAAGGCACTAGAGAGCGTGAGGCACTAGACTGCTCACTACACTAAAGCGTGCGGCACTAGAGAGCGTGAGGCACTAGACTGCTCACTACACTAAAGCGTGCGACACTAGACCGCTCACTACACTAAAGCGTGCGACACTAGACTGCTCACTACACTAAAGCGCGCGGCACTAGAGAGCGTGAGGCACTAGACTGCTCACTACACTAAAGCGCGAGGCACTAGAGAGCACACGGCACTAGACTGCTCACTACACTAAAGCGTGCGGCACTAGAGAGCGTGAGGCACTAGACTGCTCACTACACTAAAGCGTGCGGCACTAGAGAGTGTGAGGCACTAGACTGCTCACTACACTAAAGCGCACAGCACTAGACCGCTCACTACACTAAAGCGTGCGACACTAGACTGCTCACTACACTACAGCGCAAGGCACTAGACTGCTCACTACACTAAAGCGTGCGGCACTAGACTGCTCACTACACTAAAGCACGCAGCACTAGACTGCTCACTACACTAAAGCGTGCGGCACTAGACCGCTCACTACACTAAAGCGTGCGACACTAGACTGCTCACTACACTACAGCGCAAGGCACTAGACTGCTCACTACACTAAAGCGTGCGACACTAGACTGCTCACTACACTAAAGCGTGCGGCACTAGACTGCTCACTACACTAAAGCACGCAGCACTAGACTGCTCACTACACTACAGCGCAAGGCACTAGACTGCTCACTACACTAAAGCGCGCGGCACTAGACTGCTCACTACACTAAAGCACGCAGCACTAGACTGCTCACTACACTACAGCGCAAGGCACTAGACTGCTCACTACACTAAAGCACGCTGCACTAGACTGCTCACTACCCTAAAGCACGCAGCACTAGACTGCTCACTACACTAAAGCGCGCAGCACTAGACTGCTCACTACACTAAAGCGCACAGCACTAGACTGCTCACTACACTAAAGCGTGCGACACTAGACTGCTCACTACACTACAGCGCAAGGCACTAGACTGCTCATTACACTAAAGCGCGCGGCACTAGACTGCTCACTACACTAAAGCACGCAGCACTAGACTGCTCACTACACTAAAGCGTGCGGCACTAGACTGCTCACTACACTAAAGCGCGCTGCACTAAACCGCTCACTACACTAAAGCGCGTGTTCATCCAGAGCACACACTACACCAAACAGCACACTGCACTACATAGTGGACATTCTACTGCACACTACACTGCACTACTCAGCATACTACATTGCACTACCACACATGACGCACACTACAATAGCAGACAGTAACAGTAACTTGATTAGATGGTACGAAGTGACAGAGCTACTCCAAGGTTTACTGTACTACTCAGTTCAATGCATTAGATGGCACAGAGTAAGAGAGGTACTAGAAGGAATACGGTACTAGTCAGTACACTGCATGACATGCCACAGAGTAAGAGAGGTACTAGAAGGAATACGGTACTAGTCAGTACACTGCATGACATGCCACAGAGTAACAGAGGTACTAGAAGGAATACGGTACTAGTCAGTACACTGCATGACATGCCACAGAGTAAGAGAGGTACTAGAAGGAATACGGTACTAGTCAGTACACTGCATGACATGCCACAGAGTAAGAGAGGTACTAGAAGGAATACGGTACTAGTCAGTACACTGCATGACATGCCACAGAGTAAGAGAGGTACTAGAAGGAATACGGTACTAGTCAGTACACTGCATTAGATGCCACAGAGTAACAGAGGTTCTAGAAGTGTACTGTACTAGTCAGTACACTGCATGACATGCCACAGAGTAACAGAGGTACTAGAAGGAATACGGTACTAGTCAGTACACTGCATGACATGCCACAGAGTAAGAGAGGTACTAGAAGGAATACGGTACTAGTCAGTACACTGCATGACATGCCACAGAGTAAGAGAGGTACTAGAAGGAATACGGTACTAGTCAGTACACTGCATGACATGCCACAGAGGAACAGAGGTACTAGAAGGAATACGGTACTAGTCAGTACACTGCATTAGATGCCACAGAGTAACAGAGGTTCTAGAAGTGTACTGTACTAGTCAGTACACTGCATGACATGCCACAGAGTAACAGAGGTACTAGAAGGAATACGGTACTAGTCAGTACACTGCATTAGATGGCACAGAGTAACAGAGGTACTAGAAGTGTACTGTACTAGTCAGTACACTGCATTAGATGGCACAGAGTGACACAGCTAATCCAAGGTATACAGTACTACTTAGTACAGTACATTAGATAGTACAGTGTGAAAGAGCAACTACAAGGAAAACAGTACTAGTCAGTACACTGTATTAGATTGTACAGAGTAAGAGAGCTACTAGAAGGTATGCAGTACAATTCAGTACACTGCATTAGATGTCACAGAGTGACAGAGGTACTCCAAGGTATACAGTACTACTCAGTACAGTGCATTAGATAGTACAGAGTAAGAGTTGCTACAAGGAAAGTAGTACTAGTCAGTACCCTGGATTAGATTGTACAGAGTGAGCGAGCTGCTAGAAGTCATACAGTACTAGTCAGTACACTGCATGAGATGGCACAGAGTGACACAGCTACTCCGAGGTATACAGTACTAGTCAGTACACTCCTTTAGATGGTATAGAAAAGAGTTACTCCAAGGTATATTGTAACAGTCAGTACACTGTAATGTATGGCTCTGAGTGACAGAGCTACTAGAAGGTCTACTGCACAAGTCAGTGCACTGCATTGGATGGTACAGAGTGACAGAGCTACTCCAAGTCATACTGTACTAGTCAGTACTCTATAATAGATAGTACAGAGTGACAGAGCTACTCCAATGTATACAGTACTACTCTGTACTATCTAATGCACTGTACTGAGTAATAGAGTTGCTACAAGTAAAACTGTACTAGTCAGCACCCTGGATTAGATTGTACAGAGTGAGCGAGCTGCTAGAAGTAATACGGTACTAGTCAGTACACTGCATGAGACGGCACAGAGTAAGAGAGGTACTAGAAGTGTACAGTACTAGTCAGCACCCTGGATTAGATTGTACAGAGTGAGAGAGCTGCTAGAAGTAATACAGTACTAGTCAGTACACTGCATTAGATGGTTCTGAGTGACATAGCTACTGGAACGTATACTGTACTAGTCAGTACACGGCATTAGATGGCACAGAGTAACAGAGCTACTCCAAGGTATACAGTACTACTCAGTACACTGCATTCTATGGTACAGAGTAAGAGAGCTGCAAGACAATATACAGTACTAGTCAGTACACTGCATTAGATGGTACTGAGTGACAGAGCTACTAGAAGGTATACTGTACTAGTCAGTACACTTCATTAGATGGCACAGAGTGACAGATCAACTAGAAGTGTACTGTACTAGTCAGTACACTGCATTAGATGCCACAGAGTAACAGAGGTACTAGAAGTGTACTGTACTAGTCAGTACACTGCATTCAATGGAACGGAATGATGGAGCTACTAGACGCTATACCGTACTGGTCAGTACACTGCATTACATGTCACAGAGTGACCGAGGTACTAGAAGTGTACTGTAGTGTACTGTAGTAATCCATTAGATGGTACAGCGTGACAGACGTATTCCAAGGTATATTGTACTAGTCAGTACACTGTGTTATATGACAGAGAGGCACAGAGCTACTCCAAGGTATACAGTACTAGGCAGTACCCTGTATTGCATGGCGCAGAGTAGGAGAGCTACTAGAAGGTATACAGTACTAGTCAGTACACTTCATTAGATGGTACTGAGTGACAACACTTTTGGAAGGTATACTGTACTAGTCAGTACACTGCATTAGATGGTACAGTAACAGGGCTACCGGAAGGTGTACTGTACTAGTCAGTACACTGTATTGGATGTTACAGAGTGACAGAGGCACTCCAAGGCATACTGTACTAGTCAGTAGAATACTTTAGATGGTACCAGGTAATAGAGCTACTCCAAGGTATACGGTACTTGTCAGTATACTGCATTACATAGTACAGAGTTACTCCAAGGCATACTGTACTGGTCAGTACTATATATAAGATAATACAGAGCAAGAGAACTACTCGAAAATATAGAGTACTTTTCAGTACACTGCATTAGATGGTACAGAGCGACAGAGCTACTCCAAGGTATACAGTACTAGTCAGTGCACTGCATTAGATGGCACAGAGCGACAGAGCTGCTCCAAGGTATACAGTACTAGTCAGTGCACTGCATTAGATGGTACAGAGCGACAGAGCTGCTCCAAGGTATACAGTACTAGTCAGTACACTGCATTAGATGGTAGAGTGTAAGAGGTCTACTAGAAGGTATACAGTACTAGTCCGTACACTGCGTTAGATTGCACAGAGTGACAATGCTACTCCAAGGTATACAGTACTAGTCCGTACACTGCATTGGATAGTACAGAATAACAGAGCAAGAGAGCTACTAGAAGGTAAACAGTACTAGACAGTACACTGCATTAGATGGTACAGAATGACAGAGTAGAAGGTATACTTTACTAGTCAGTACACAGCATTAGATTGCACAGAGTGACAGAGTTACACCAAGGTATATGTACCAGTCAGTACACTGCATTAGACAGGACAGAGTAACAGAGCTACTAGAAGGAATACTGTACTAGTCAGTAGACTGCATTAGATAGTACATTGTGAGATGGCTACTCCAAGGTATACTGTATTAGTCAGTACTCTATATTAGATAGTACAAAGTAAGAGAGCTACTAGAAGGTACAATGTACTAGTCAGTATACTGCATTAGATGGCACAGAGTGACAATGCTACTCCAAGGTATACAGTACTAGTCAGTACACTGCATTGTATGTTACAAAGAAACAGAGCCACTCCAAGGCATACTGCACTAGTTAGTACACTGCAGTAGATGGAACAAAGTAACAGAGCTACTCCAAGGTATACTGCACTACTCAATACACTGCAATAAATAGTACACAGTAACACAGTTAGTCTAAGGCATACTGTACAGGTCAGTACTCTACTTTAGATGGTACACAGTACCAGAGCTACTTTAAGGTATACAGTACTAGTTAGTACACTGCATTAGATGGCACAAAATGACAGAACTACTCCAACGTATATTGCATTTGTCAGTACACTGCATTGGCTGGTGCAGAGTAGGAGAGCTACTAGAAGGTATAAAGTACTAGTCAGTACACTACATTAGTTTGTACAGAGTGGCACAAGCTACTGGAAGGTATGCTGTACTAGTCAGTACACTGTATTGAATGTCACAGAGTGGGAGAGCTACTCCAAGGTATACTGTACGATTCAGTACACTGTATTAGATGGCACAGAGTAACAGAGCTACACAAAGGTATACAGCACTAATCAGTACACTGCATCGGATGGTACAAAGTAAGAGAGCTACTAGAAGGTATACTATACTAATTAGTACACTGCATTAGATGGCACAGAGTGACAGAGCTACTCCAAGGTAGCCAGTACTAGTCCGTACACTGCATTGAATAGTACAGAATAACAGAGCAAGAGAGCTACTAGAAGGTAAACAGTACTAGACAGTACACTGCATTACATGGTACAGAATGACAGAGTAGAAGGTATACTTTACTAGTCAGTACACAGCATTAGATTGCACAGAGTGACAGAGTTACACCAAGGTATATGTACTAGTCAGTACACTGCATTAGACAGGACAGAGTAACAGAGCTACTAGAAGGAATACTGTACTAGTCAGTAGACTGCATTAGATAGTACATTGTGAGATGGCTACTCCAAGGTATACTGTATTAGTCAGTACTCTATATTAGATAGTACAAAGTAAGAGAGCTACTAGAAGGTACAATGTACTAGTCAGTATACTGCATTAGATGGCACAGAGTGACAATGCTACTCCAAGGTATACAGTACTAGTCAGTACACTGCATTGTATGTTACAAAGAAACAGAGCCACTCCAAGGCATACTGCACTAGTTAGTACACTGCAGTAGATGGAACAAAGTAACAGAGCTACTCCAAGGTATACTGCACTACTCAATACACTGCAATAAATAGTACACAGTAACACAGTTAGTCTAAGGCATACTGTACAGGTCAGTACTCTACTTTAGATGGTACACAGTACCAGAGCTACTTTAAGGTATACAGTACTAGTTAGTACACTGCATTAGATGGCACAAAATGACAGAACTACTCCAACGTATATTGCATTTGTCAGTACACTGCATTGGCTGGTGCAGAGTAGGAGAGCTACTAGAAGGTATAAAGTACTAGTCAGTACACTACATTAGTTTGTACAGAGTGGCACAAGCTACTGGAAGGTATGCTGTACTAGTCAGTACACTGTATTGAATGTCACAGAGTGGGAGAGCTACTCCAAGGTATACTGTACGATTCAGTACACTGTATTAGATGGCACAGAGTAACAGAGCTACACAAAGGTATACAGCACTAATCAGTACACTGCATCGGATGGTACAGAGTAAGAGAGCTACTAGAAGGTATACTATACTAGTCTGTACACTGCGTTAGATTGCACAGAGTGACAATGCTACTCCAAGGTATACAGTACTAGTCCGTACACTGCATTGAATAGTACAGAATAACAGAGCAAGAGAGCTACTAGAAGGTAAACAGTACTAGACAGTACATTGCATTAGATGGTACAGAATGACAGAGTAGAAGGTATACTTTACTAGTCAGTACACAGCATTAGATTGCACAGAGTGACAGAGTTACACCAAGGTATATGTACTAGTCAGTACACTGCATTAGACAGAACAGAGTAACAGAGCTACTAGAAGGTACAATGTACTAGTCAGTAGACTGCATTAGATAGTACATTGTAAGATGGCTACTCCAAGGTATACTGTATTAGTCAGTACTCTATATTAGATAGTACAAAGTAAGAGAGCTACTAGAAGGTACAATGTACTAGTCAGTATACTGCATTAGATGGTACAGAGTAAGAGGGCTACTAGAAGGGATAAAGGACTAGTCAGTACACTGACAGAGCTAGTAGAAGGTGTACTGTACTAGTCAGTACACTGCATTAGATGGTACAGAGTGAAAAAGCCACTCCAAGGTATACAGTACTAGACAGTACACAGCCCTAGAAGGCACAGAGTAACAGAGATACTCCAAGGTATACAGTAGTAGTCAGTACACTGTATTCGATGGTACAGAGTGATCGGGCTACTAGAAAGCATTCTGTACTACACTGCATTAGATGGTAAAGAGTGACAGAGCTACTCGAAGGTGTACTGTACCACTTAGTACACTGTATTGGATATTACAATGTGACAGAGCCGCTCCATGGCATACTGTACTTGCCAGCACTCTATATTAGATGGTACAGAGTAACAGAGCTACTAGAAGGTATACAGTACTAGTCAGTACACTGCATTAGATGGTACAGAGTTATTTGAAAATATACTGTACAAGTCAGTACACTGTATTAGATGACAGAGTGACAGATCAACTCCAAGGTATACAGTACTCGTCGGTACACTGCATTGGATGGAACTGTGTGACAGAGCTACTTGAAGGTATACTGTACTACTCAGTACACTGCATTATAAGGTACAGAGTGACAGAGCTATTAGAAGGTATACTGTACTACTCAGTACACTGCATTATAAGGTACAGAGTGACAGAGCTACTCCAAGGTATACTGTACTAGTCAGTACACTGCTTTAGATGGTACGGAGTGACAGAGCTACTCGAAGGTATGCTGTACTAGTGAGTACACTGCATTTTAAGGTACAGAGTGACAGAGCTACTCCAAGTTATACTGTACCAGTGATTACACTGTATTAGATGGTACGGAGTGACAGAGCTACTCCAAGGTACACAGTACTACTCAGTACACTGCATTAGATGGTACGGAGTAAATTAGCTACTACAATGTATACTGTACTAGTGAGCACACAGTATCAGATGCTACTAGAAGGTATACTGTACTAGTGAGCACACAGTATCAGATGCTACTAGAAGGTATACTGTACTAGTGAGCACACAGTATCAGATGCTACTAGAAGGTATACTGTACTAGTGAGCACACGGTATCAGATGCTACTAGAAGGTATACTGTACTAGTGAGGACACGGTATTAGATGCTACTAGAAGGTATACTGTACTAGTGAGCACACGGTATCAGATGCTACTAGAAGGTATACTGTACTAGTGAGCACACGGTATCAGATGCTACTAGAAGGTATACTGTACTAGTGAGGACACGGTATTAGATGCTACTAGAAGGTATACTGTACTAGTGAGCACACGGTATCAGATGCTACTAGAAGGTATACTGTACTAGTGAGGACACGGTATTAGATGCTACTAGAAGGTATACTGTACTAGTGAGCACACTGTATCAGATGCTACTAGAAGGTATACTGTACTAGTGAGCACACGGTATCAGATGCTACTAGAAGGTATACTGTACTAGTGAGGACACAGTATTAGATGCTACTAGAAGGTATACTGTACTAGTGAGCACACGGTATCAGATGCTACTAGAAGGTATACTGTACTAGTGAGCACACAGTATCAGATGCTACTAGAAGGTATACTGTACTAGTGAGGACACGGTATCAGATGCTACTAGAAGGTATACTGTACTAGTGAGCACACAGTATCAGATGCTACTAGAAGGTATACTGTACTAGTGAGGACACGGTATCAGATGCTACAAGAAGGTATACTGTACTAGTGAGCACACGGTATCAGATGCTACTAGAAGGTATACTGTACTAGTGAGCACACGGTATCAGATGCTACTAGAAGGTATACTGTGCTAGTGAGCACACGGTATCAGATGCTACTAGAAGGTATACTGTGCTAGTGAGCACACGGTATCAGATGCTACTAGAAGGTATACTGTACTAGTGAGGACACGGTATCAGATGCTACTAGAAGGTATACAGTACTAGTGAGCACACTGTATCAGATGCTACTAGAAGGTATACAGTACTAGTGAGGACACGGTATCAGATGCTACTAGAAGGTATACAGTACTAGTGAGCACACTGTATCAGATGCTACTAGAAGGTATACAGTACTAGTGAGCACACGGTATCAGATGCTACTAGAAGGTATACTGTACTAGTGAGCACACGGTATCAGATGCTACTAGAAGGTATACTGTACTAGTGAGCACACAGTATCAGATGCTACTAGAAGGTATACTGTGCTAGTGAGCACACGGTATCAGATGCTACTAGAAGGTATACTGTGCTAGTGAGCACACGGTATCAGATGCTACTAGAAGGTCTACTGTACTAGTTTAGTGACCCAGGGAGACACCATCCTTTAGGGATGCTTCGATTGGTTGGCATTAGTAGAATTAGTGAGTGTAGATACAGCTGTTATTCCAGGTGTCAGTCCGCAGCAGGTAAACTCATGCACAGATACCACTCTGTACATCTTGCTGTGTCTTTTAGATTTCGACAGACTTTGCAGACACTGCCTTCGGCTTTAGCTGTCTACAGACGCCGCCTCCCTATTCCTACTAGACCTCAGCCAGGATCTGGGGGTCACAGTTAAGGTTCTGATCAGAAGTGCTGTGGACGAAAGACATTTGGTTGTGACGTAAAGGCCGGAAAGCCGAGGTCCATCTCTTGGGAGGTCCATGTTCCCAGGGCCCCATCTCTTGGCATGTCCAATCTCAGGTCCATGTTCCCAGGGCCCCATCTCTTGGGATGTCCAATCTCAGGTCCATGTTCCCAGGGCCCCATCTCTTGGGATGTCCAATCTCAGGGCCATGTTCCCAGGGCCCCATCTCTTGGGATGTCCAATCTCAGGTCCATGTTCCCAGGGCCCCATCTCTCGGGATGTCCAATCTCAGGTCCATGTTCCCAGGGCCCCATCTCTTGGGATGTCCAATCTCAGGTCCATGTTCCCAGGGCCCCATCTCTTGGGATGTCCAATCTCAGGTCCATGTCCGCAGGGCCTCATCTCTTGGGATGTCCAATCTCAGGTCCATGTTCGCAGGGCCCCATCTCTTGGGATGTCCAATCTCAGGTCCATGTTCCCAGGGCCCCATCTCTTGGGATGTCCAATCTCAGGTCCATGTTCCCAGGGCCCCATCTCTTGGGATGTCCAATCTCAGGTCCATGTTCCCAGGACCCCATCTCTTGGGATGTCCAATCTCAGGTCCATGTCCGCAGGGCCCCATCTCTTGGGATGTCCAATATCAGGTCCATTTCCGCAGGGCCCCATCTCTTGGGATGTCCAATCTCAGGTCCATGTTCCCAGGGCCCCATCTCTTGGGATGTCCAATCTCAGGTCCATGTTCCCAGGGCCCCATCTCTTGGGATGTCCAATCTCAGGTCCATGTTCGCAGGGCCCCATCTCTTGGGATGTCCAATCTCAGGTCCATGTTCGCAGGGCCCCATCTCTTGGGATGTCCAATCTCAGGTCCATGTTCCCAGGGCCCCATCTCTTGGGAGGTCCAATCTCAGGTCCATGTTCCCAGGGCCCCATCTCTTGGGATGTCCAATCTCAAGTCCATGTTCCCAGGGCCCCATCTCTTGGGATGTTCAATCTCAGGTCCATGTTCCCAGGGCCCCATCTCTTGGGATTTTCCAATCTCAGGTCCATGTTCCCAGGGCCCCATCTCTTGGGATGTCCAATCTCAGGTCCATGTTCCCAGGGCCCCATCTCTTGGGATGTCCAATCTCAGGTCCATGTTCCCAGGGCCCCATCTCTTGGGATGTCCAATCTCAGGTCCATGTTCCCAGGGCCCCATCACTTGGGATGTCCAATCTCAGGTCCATGTTCCCAGGGCCCCATCTCTTGGGATGTCCAATCTCAGGTCTATGTTCCCAGGGCCCCATCTCTTGGGATGTCCAATCTCAGGTCCATGTTTGCATGTTTGCAGGGCCCCATCTCTTGGGATGTCCAATCTCAGGTCCATGTTCCCAGGGCCCCATCTCTTGGGATGTCCAATCTCAGGTCCATGTCCCCATCTCTTGGGATGTCCAATCTCAGGTCCATGTTCCCAGGGCCCCATCTCTTGGGATGTCCAATCTCAGGTCCATGTTCCCAGGGCCCCATCTCTTGGGATGTCCAATCTCAGGTCCATGTTCCCAGGGCCCCATCTCTCTGGATGTCCAATCTCAGGTCCATGTTCCCAGGGCCCCATCTCTAGGGATGTCCAATCTCAGGTCCATTGTTCCCAGGGCCCCATCTCTCGGGATGTCCAATCTCAGGTCCATGTTCCCAGGGCCCCATCTCTCGGGATGTCCAATCTCAGGTCCATGTTCCCAGGGCCCCATCTCTAGGGATGTCCAATCTCAGGTCCATGTTCCCAGGGCCCCATCTCTCGGGATGTCCAATCTCAGGGCCATGTTCCCAGGGCCCCATCTCTCGGGATGTCCAATCTCAGGGCCATGTTCCCAGGGCCCCATCTCTCGGGATGTCCAATCTCAGGGCCATGTTCCCAGGGCCCCATCTCTCGGGATGTCCAATCTCAGGTCCATGTTCCCAGGGTCCCATCTCTCGGGATGTCCAATCTCAGGTCCATGTTCCCAGGGCCCCATCTCTTGGGATGTCCAATCTCAGGTCCATGTTCCCAGGGCCCCATCTCTTGGGATGTCCAATCTCAGGTCCATGTTCCCAGGGCCCCATCTCTTGGGATGTCCAATCTCAGGTCCATGTTCCCAGGGCCCCATCTCTTGGGATGTCCAATCTCAGGTCCATGTTCGCAGGGCCCCATCTCTTGGGATGTCCAATCTCAGGTCCATGTTCCCAGGGCCCCATCTCTTGGGATGTCCAATCTCGGGTCCATGTTCCCAGGGCCCCATCTCTTGGGATGTCCAATCTCGGGTCCATGTCCCCAGGGCCCCATCTCTTGGGATGTCCAATCTCAGGTCCATGTTCCCAGGGCCCCATCTCTCGGGATGTCCAATCTCAGGTCCATGTTCTTAGGGCCCCATCTCTCGGGATGTCCAATCTCAGGTCCATGTTCCCAGGGCCCCATCTCCGCGGATGTCCAATCTCAGGTCCATGTTCCCAGGGCCCCATCTCTCGGGATGTCCAATCTCAGGTCCATGTTCCCAGGGCCTCATCTCTTGGGATGTCCAATCTCGGGTCCATGTTCGCAGGGCCCCATCTCTCGGGATGTCCAATCTCGGGTCCATGTTCGCAGGGCCCCTGTCTAGCCTTAGGAATGTCTGAGAGGGAATAAACATTTCTACCTCAGGTCAGTGCAGCCGGAGAGAGGATCATTTTAATCTGATTAACTTCCAGCAGGCGCCGGTCCGAGGCCTGAGCTAAGCTCTAGTGAAGTCAAGACTACAGTGTTGTGTGGGAGGGTTTTCACTTTTCCCAATAAATGTATTTAAAAATCCCAGTATTTAGGGAAATAAACCACCGCACATCATTTGTGGGTTAGAAAGTTACAGTGGGAACAAAGCAAGATTACAATTTGGGTGTCTGTTTATTCACAGACACATTCGAGACCCAGGTATCTTGTAGAAACACTACAGGGGCTGAGCCAGAATATCTCACTGGACTCCACCACCCTGTCAGAAACACTACAGGGGCTGAGCCAGAATATCTTACTAAACTCCAACACCCTGTCAGAAACACTACAGGGGCTGAGCCAGAATATCTCACTGAACTCCACCGCCCTGTAGAAACACTACAGGGGCTGAGCCAGAATATCTCACTGAACTCCACCGCCCTGTAGAAACACTACAGGGGCTGAGCCAGAATATCTCACTGGACTCCACCGCCCTGTCAGAAACACTACAGGGGCTGAGCCAGAATATCTTACTAAACTCCAACACCCTGTCAGAAACACTACAGGGGCTGAGCCAGAATATCTCACTGAACTCCACCGCCCTGTAGAAACACTACAGGGGCTGTTATGTTATGTTAACTAAGCTTGTAAAGCGCGCAGCTGCCTCAGCAAAGAGGCGTCCCGGCGCTAGCAGCAGAAAAGCATGGATGCTAAGAAGCTGGGCAAAACGGCAAAAGGAGGAGTGAACATAAAAAGACAAAATTAGGCCACAGGAAAAGGTAAGTCTTAATGGCTTTACGGAAAGCCAGCAGGCAATTCAGACTATGGATCTGACAGGGCAGAGAGTTCCATAACTTGGCTGCCAAGCAACGAAAGGACCGCCCCCGGCACTGAGACGGTTCACTCGAGGGATCACAGCCAAGTGTTGCCCCAATGAGCGCAGCTGGCGTCCCGGAACATAATTTATTTATTTATTTATTTCATTTATAAAGCGCTCTATCACCTAACAGGCATAAGGTACTAAGAAGTTGGCCAAAAGCCCGGGAGACGCAAACTTAAGAATTTTAAAGGATAGGCAAAGAGCCTTAAATTTGATTCGCTTGGCCATGGGCAGCCAGTGTAATTGCCGGATAGCACCAGCTGTTGAGCATCTGCGCGGGAGCCCCAGCAGGGCTCTGGCGGCTGCGATTTGGACTCGCTGCAAGCGACCCACCTCAGCCTGATTAGCCCCCAGGAGGAGCGGGCTGGCGTAGTCAAGTCTAGATAGAATCGTCACCTGGACGATCAACTGACGAGTAGGTGGGTCAAAGAACCCCAGCAGGGGTCTAAGTCCACGAAGAAGGCCGAAACAAGAACCGGCTACCTTCTTGGTGTGATCCTGGAAGCTGAGGGTGGAATCCATCCAAACCCCTAAGTTTTTAACCACTGTCTTGGGGACGGGTGCACTACCAAGAGAGGTAGGCCACCATTGCTCACTCCACAGGCTCCTATCTTTCCCCACCAGCAACACCTCGGTTTTATTGGCGTTAAGCTGGAGGCAGTTGGAGGTCATCCACTCCGCGACTGCCGCCAGACCACTTCTAAACTTGGAGGCATCCAGCATAGAGTCGTTGGAGAGAGCCACCACCAACTGCGTGTCGTCAGCGTAGGAGACCATAGTAAGGCCTTTGTCCCTGGCCACCGTAGCAAGGGGTTGAACGTACAGGTTAAAAAGTACAGGACTCAGAGCAGAACCCTGAGGCACCCCCTGCCTGATGCACTGGACATGGGAGAGAAACGGGGGGCAGTCACTTGGAATGTTCTCCCTGACAGGAAAGATTTAAACCATTCCAAGGCTAAGCCAACAACACCCGCGTCCTCCAGACGGCGTAAAAGAATCTTATGGGCAACCGTGTCAAATGCGGCACTGAGATCGAGCAATATCAATGCTGCAGTGTGCCCTGTGTCCAGAATGGTCCGCAGATGCTCAGTAACAGCCAAGAGCGCAGTCTCCGTACTGTGTCCAGTGCGGAAGCCATTCTGGGAAGGGGTCCAGGGAGCCATTACTATTAAGGAACCCTGTTAAGATGTTATTCACGTGAGCCTCAGCGATCTTAGCAACCCAAGGTAGAAGGGAGATGGGTCGAAAGTTTTCCAACTTAGCCGGGTCCAGCAAAGGTTTTTTCATTAACGGAACCACCATGGCCTGCTTCCAAGTCTCAGGGACCACGGCAGTAGAAAAAGATGAGTTAACGACCTGGCACAGCGGAGCCAGGAACACAGAAAGGGAGTCCCTGAACTGGGCTGGCTTCAAAGGATCAACCGGGAGCCCGATTTAACTTTACCACACAACAATAGGAGCTCTTCCTGTGAGATGGGAGAGATAGCCTCCAAAAGATGAGAAGGAGGAGGCCCTTGATGAGCAGTAAGAGAGGGAGGCATCAAAGGGAAAGACCTATAGATAGTTTCAACTTTCTTCACAAAGAAGGTCGCCAGGTCTTCACAATGTTGCTCAGAGCTGATCACGGAGGCAGTAGAGTTTTTTCTGAGTCTGAGATCCTTAAGTATTTTAAAAATACACTTAGCCGGATTGTGGCTAAGCTTGATTTCATTCGCAAAATGGGCAGCCCGGACCGAGTGTAAAGTCCTATGGTAGCTTTTAATAGCAGCCTCGTAGCAAGCTTTAGCCCCAAGGTCGTAATCCTTTCTCCAGGTGCGCTCCAACTTTTTACAAGATTTACGGATAGCGGCCAAAGAATCGTTGAACCAAGGGTTGGAATCAAAATTACGGCCTCTAGACCATTTAGCAGGGATGAGAGAATATCTCACTAAACTCCACCGCCCTGTCAGAAACACTACAGGGGCTGAGCCAGAATTTCTCACTGAACTCCACCGCCCTGTAGAAACACTACAGGGGCTGAGCCAGAATATCTCACTGAACTCCACCGCCCTGTCAGAAACACTACAGGGGCTGAGCCAGAATATCTCACTGAACTCCACCGCCCTGTAGAAACACTACAGGGGCTGAGCCAGAATATCTCACTGAACTCCAACACCCTGTAGAAACACTACAGGGGCTCAGCCAGAATATCTCACTGAACTCCACCGCCCTGTAGAAACACTACAGGGGCTGAGCCAGAATATCTCACTGAACTCCAACACCCTGTAGAAACACTACAGGGGCTGAGCCAGAATATCTCACTGAACTCCAACACCCTGTAGAAACACTACAGGGGCTGAGCCAGAATATCTCACTGAACTCCACCGCCCTGTCAGAAACACTACAGGGGCTGAGCCAGAATATCTCACTGAACTCCACCGCCCTGTCAGAAACACCACAGGGGCTGGGGCTGACCCAGAATATCTCACTGAACTCCAACACCCTGTCAGAAACACTACAGGGGCTGAGCCAGAATATCTCACTGAACTCCAACACCCTGTCAGAAACACTACAGGGGCTGAGCCAGAATATCTCACTGAACTCCACCGCCCTGTAGAAACACTACAGGGGCTGAGCCAGAATATCTCACTGAACTCCAACACCCTGTAGAAACACTACAGGGGCTGAGCCAGAATATCTCACTGAACTCCACCGCCCTGTAGAAACACTACAGGGGCTGAGCCAGAATATCTCACTGAACTCCACTGCCCTGCCAGAAACACTACAGGCGCAGAGCCTGAATATCTCACTGAACTCCACCGCCCTGTCAGAAACACTACAGGGGCTGAGCCAGAATATCTCACTGAACTTCACCACCCTGTCAGAAACACTACAGGGGCTGAGCCACAATATCTCACTGAACTCCAACCCCCTGTCAGAAACACTACAGGGGCTGAGCCAGAATATCTCACTGAACTCCACCGCCCTGTCAGAAGCACTACAGGGGCTGAGCCAGAATATCTCACTGAACTCCACCGCCCTGTCAGAAACACTACAGGGGCTGAGCCAGAATATCTCACTGAACTCCAACACCCTGTAGAAACACTAAAGGGGCTGAGCCAGAATATCTCACTGAACTCCACCGCCCTGTAAGAAACACTACAGGGGCTGAGCCAGAATATATCACTGAACTCCACCGTCCTGTCAGAAGCACTACAGGGGCTGTAGAAACACTACAGGGGCTGAGCCAGAATATCTCACCGAACTCCAACACCCTGTAGAAACACTACAGGGGCTGAGCCAGAATATCTCACTGAACTCCACCGCCCTGTAGAAACACTACAGGGGCTGAGCCAGAATATCTCACTGAACTCCAACACCCTGTAGAAACACTACAGGGGCTGAGCCAGAATATCTCACTGAACTCCACCGCCCTGTAGAAACACTACAGGGGCTGAGCCAGAATATCTCACTGAACTCCACTGCCCTGCCAGAAACACTACAGGCGCTGAGCCTGAATATCTCACTGAACTCCACCACCCTGTCAGAAACACTACAGGGGCTGAGCCAGAATATCTCACTGAACTTCACCGCCCTGTCAGAGACACTACAGGGGGTGAGCCAGAATAGCTCACTGAACTCCACCACCCTGTCAGAAACACTACAGGGGCTGAGCCAGAATATCTCACTGAACTCCAACACCCTGTAGAAACACTACAGGGGCTGAGCCAGAATATCTCACTGAACTCCAACACCCTGTAGAAACACTACAGGGGCTGAGCCAGAATATCTCACTGAACTCCACCGCCCTGTCAGAAACACTACAGGGGATGAGCCAGAATATCTCACTGAATTCCACCGCCCTGTCAGAAACACCACAGGGGCTGGGGCTGACCCAGAATATCTCACTGAACTCCAACACCCTGTCAGAAACACTACAGGGGCTGAGCCAGAATATCTCACTGAACTCCAACACCCTGTCAGAAACACTACAGGGGCTGAGCCAGAATATCTCACTGAACTCCACCGCCCTGTAGAAACACTACAGGTGCTGAGCCAGAATATCTCACTGAACTCCAACACCCTGTAGAAACACTACAGGGGCTGAGCCAGAATATCTCACTGAACTCCACCGCCCTGTAGAAACACTACAGGGGCTGAGCCAGAATATCTCACTGAACTCCACTGCCCTGCCAGAAACACTACAGGCGCTGAGCCTGAATATCTCACTGAACTCCACCGCCCTGTCAGAAACACTACAGGGGCTGAGCCAGAATATCTCACTGAACTTCACCGCCCTGTCAGAAACACTACAGGGGGTGAGCCAGAATATCCCACTGAACTCCACCACCCTGTCAGAAACACTACAGGGGCTGAGCCACAATATCTCACTGAACTCCAACCCCCTGTCAGAAACACTACAGGGGCTGAGCCAGAATATCTCACTGAACTCCACCGCCCTGTCAGAAGCACTACAGGGGCTGAGCCAGAATATCTCACTGAACTCCACCGCCCTGTCAGAAACACTACAGGGGCTGAGCCAGAATATCTCACTGAACTCCAACACCCTGTAGAAACACTAAAGGGGCTGAGCCAGAATATCTCACTGAACTCCACCGCCCTGTAAGAAACACTACAGGGGCTGAGCCAGAATATATCACTGAACTCCACCGTCCTGTCAGAAGCACTACAGGGGCTGTAGAAACACTACAGGGGCTGAGCCAGAATATCTCACCGAACTCCAACACCCTGTAGAAACACTACAGGGGCTGAGCCAGAATATCTCACTGAACTCCACCGCCCTGTAGAAACACTACAGGGTCTGAGCCAGAATATCTCACTGAACTCCAACACCCTGTAGAAACACTACAGGGGCTGAGCCAGAATATCTCACTGAACTCCACCGCCCTGTAGAAACACTACAGGGGCTGAGCCAGAATATCTCACTGAACTCCACTGCCCTGCCAGAAACACTACAGGCGCTGAGCCTGAATATCTCACTGAACTCCACCGCCCTGTCAGAAACACTACAGGGGCTGAGCCAGAATATCTCACTGAACTTCACCGCCCTGTCAGAGACACTACAGGGGGTGAGCCAGAATAGCTCACTGAACTCCACCACCCTGTCAGAAACACTACAGGGGCTGAGCCACAATATCTCACTGAACTCCAACCCCCTGTCAGAAACACTACAGGGGCTGAGCCAGAATATCTCACTGAACTCCACCGCCCTGTCAGAAACACTACAGGGGCTGAGCCAGAATATCTCACTGAACTCCAACACCCTGTCAGAAGCACTACAGGGGCTGAGCCAGAATATCTCACTGAACTCCACCGCCCTGTCAGAAACACTACAGGGGCTGAGCCAGAATATCTCACTGAACTCCACCGTCCTGTCAGAAGCACTACAGGGGCTGTAGAAACACTACAGGGGCTGAGCCAGAATATCTCACCGAACTCCAACACCTTGTAGAAACACTACAGGGGCTGAGCCAGAATATCTCACCGAACTCCAACACCCTGTAGAAACACTACAGGGGCTGAGCCAGAATATCTCACTGAACTCCACCGCCCTGTAGAAACACTACAGAGGCTGAGCCAGAATATCACACTGAACTCCACCGCCCTGTCAGAAACACTACAGGGGCTGAGCCAGAATATCTCACTGAACTCCACTGCCCTGTAGGAAACACTACAGGGGCTGAGCCAGAATATCTCACTGAACTCCAACACCCTGTAGAAACACTACAGGGGCTGAGCCAGAATATCTCACTGAACTCCACCGCCCTGTAGAAACACTGCAGGGGCTGAGCCAGAATATCTCACTGAACTCCACCGCCCTGTCAGAAACACTACAGGGGCTGAGCCAGAATATCTCACTGAACTCCACCGCCCTGTCAGAAACACTACAGGGGCTGAGCCAGAATATCTCACTGAACTCCACCGCCCTGTCAGAAACACTACAGGGGCTGAGCCAGAATATCTCACTGAACTCCAACACCCTGTCAGAAGCACTACAGGGGCTGAGCCAGAATATCTCACTGAACTCCACCGCCCTGTCAGAAACACTACAGGGGCTGAGCCAGAATATCTCACTGAACTCCAACACCCTGTAGAAGCACTACAGGGGCTGAGCCAGAACATCTCACTGAACTCCAACACCCTGTAGAAACACTAAAGGGGCTGAGCCAGAATATCTCACTGAACTCCACCGCCCTGTAAGAAACCCTACAGGGGCTGAGCCAGAATATCTCACTGAACTCCACCGTCCTGTCAGAAACACTACAGGGGCTGAGCCAGAATATCTCACTGAACTCCAACATCCTGTCAGAAACACTACAGGGGCTGAGCCAGAATATCTCACTGAACTCCACCGCCCTGTAGAAACACTAAAGGGGCTGAGCCAGAATATCTCACTGAACTCCAACACCCTGTCAGAAGCACTACAGGGGCTGAGCCAGAATATTTCACTGAACTCCAACACTCTGTAGAAACACTAAAGGGGCTGAGCCAGAATATCTCACTGAACTCCACGGCCTGTCAGAAGCCAACGACCAAAGATTCCTATTTCCAGTTTTGTGTCACCACTAATTTGACCAAAAATTGAAGTTTCTGCCCAACTGGTATTCCAAGTGACACAGTATTACCACATACAGGATAACCACATGCAATATTACTGCATACAATATAACCACATACAGTATTACCACATGCAGTATTACCACGTGCAGTGTTACCACATGCAGTATTACCACATGCAGTATTACCACATGCAGTATTACCGCATGCAGTATAGCCACATGCAGCATAACCACATGCAGTATTACCACATGCAGGATTACCACATGCAGTATAGCCACGTGCAGCATAACCACATGCAGTATTACCACATGCAGGATTACCACATGCAGTATAGCCATGTGCAGCATAACCACATGCAGTATTACCACATGCAGTTTAGCTACATCCAACATAACCACGTGCAACATAACCACATGCAGTATTACCCGGGTCTGCTGGCTCAGTGGACTAATGCATCCACTAAGGGGCCTGTGTTCGACCTCATGGTCACAGGTTCAAATCCTGGCAGGTCCACTCAGCCTTTCATCCATCTGAGGTCGATAAAATGAGTACCATTGAGTTGGGTAACAATAAACATCTGTTATTCAGCGCCAAGAGACCAATCGGTAAACGTGCGCTTTACAAATACACATGTTATGTTATTACCACATGCAGTATAGCCATGTGCAGCATAACCACATGCAGTATAGCCACATCCAACATAGCCACATGCAGTATTACCACATGCAGGATTACCACATGCAATGTAACCACATCCAATATTACCGCATGCAATATAACCACATACAGTATTACCACATGCAGTATAGACATCTGCAGCATAACCACATGCAGGATTACCACATGCAGTATAGCCATGTGCAGCATAACCACATGCAGGATTACCACATGCAGTATTACCACATGCAGTATAGCCATGTGCAGCATAACCACATGCAGTATAGCCATGTGCAGCATAACCACATGCAGTATAGCCATGTGCAGCATAACCACATGCAGGATTACCACATGCAGTATAGCCATGTGCAGCATAACCACATGCAGTAGTACCACATGCGGTTCCACTCAACCAGATACTACAGGGGACACATTCCACTTTGGCAGAAATTACAGAAATTGTGGCAGGAAAACCACAAATAGTGTTCAGGAATTATCTGCAGAAATCAGTGCAGCAGTACTCTACTGTGGTCTTGTGTTGTGTGTGCGTGCATTGCATGAGTCCAGATGTGCGTGATGTGACAGGCCTAACTGTGAGTGCAAGGTGTGAGTGTAGACTGTGAGGGAAGATCTTATAAACTGTTTGCGTGCAATAGGTCAGTGTAGGTGCATGCGCTAGGTCAGTGTAGGGTCACAAGCGAGGTCAGAGTAGGTTCATGAGCTAGGTCAGTGTTGGTTTATGAGCTAGGTCAGTGTAGGTGCATGCGCTAGGTCAGTGTAGGGTCACAAGCGACGTCAGAGTAGGTTCATGAGCTAGGCCAGTGTAGCTCCATGCACTAGGCCAGTGTAGGTGCAAATGCTAGGCCAGTGTAGACGCACGTGTAAGGTCAGTGTAGATGCATGTGTTAGGTCAGTGTAGACGCATGTGTTAGGTCAATGTAGTTGCATGCGCTAGGTCAGTGTAGGTGCATGCGCTAGGTCATTGTAGGTGCATGCGCTTAGTCTGTGTAGGTGCATGCACTAGGTCAGTGTAGATGCATGCCTTAGGTCAGTGTAGATGCATGCGCTAGGTCAGTGTAGGTGACAATATGCTTGGTCAGTGTAGGTGCATGTGCTAGGCCAGTGTAGGTGCATGTGCTAGGTCAGTGTAGACGCATGTGTTAGGTCAGTGTAGGTGCATGCGCTAGGTCATTGTAGGTGCATGCGCTAGGTCAGTCAAGATGCATGCCTTAGGTCAGTGTAGATGCATGCGCTAGGTCAGTGTAGATTCATGTGCTAGGTCAGTGTAGGTGCATGCGCTAGGTCAGTGTAGATTCATGTGCTAGGTCAGTGTAGGTGCATGCGCTAGGTCAGAGTAGGTGCATGCACTAGGTCAGTCAAGATGCATGCCTTAGGTCAGTGTAGATGCATGCGCTAGGTCAGTGTAGATTCATGTACTAGGCCAGTGTAGGTGCATGCGCTAGGTCAGTGTAGATTCATGTGCTAGGTCAGTGTAGATGCATGCGCTAGGTCAGTGTAGATGGATGCGCTAGGTCAGTGTAGGTGCATGCGCTAGGTCAGTGTAGGTGACAATATGCTAGGTCAGTGTAGGTGCATGTGCTAGGCCAGTGTAGGTGCATGTGCTAGGCCAGTGTAGGTGCATGCGCTAGGTCAGTGTAGGTGCCTACATGCTAGGTCAGTGTAGATGCATGGGCTAGGTCAGTGTAGGTTCATGTGGTACGTCAGTGTAGATGCATGCGCTAGGTCATTGTAGATGCATGTGCTAGGTCAGTGTACATCCATGTGCTAGGTCAGTGTAGGTGCCTGCGCTAGTTTAGTGTAGGTGCATGCGCTAAGTTAGTGTAGGTGCATGCGCTAAGTTAGTGTAGGTGCATGTGCTAGGTCAGTCAAGATGCATGCGCTAGGTCAGTGTAGGTGACAATATGCTAGGTCAGTGTAGGTGCATGTGCTAGGCCAGTGTAGGTGCATAGGCTAGGCCAGTGTAGGTGCATGTGCTAGGTCAGTGTAGGTGCCTACATGCTAGGTCAGTGTAGGTTCATGCGCTAGGTCAGTCAAGATGCATGCCTTACATCAGTATAGATGCATGCGCTAGATCACTGTAAGTGCATGTGTTAGTTCAGGGTACGTGCATGCGCTAGGTCAGTGTACGTGCATGTGCTAGGCCAGTGTACGTGCATGGTCTAGGTCAGTGTAGGTGCATGCGCTAGGTCATTGTAGGTGCATGACCTGGGTCAGTGTAGATACATGTGCTAGGTCATTGTAGGTGCATGCGCTAGGTCACTGTAGGTGCATGTGTTGGGTCACTGTAGATGTATATGTTACGTCTGTGTAGGTGTATGTGCTAGGCCAGTGTAGGTGCATGTGCTAGGCCAGTGTAGGTGCATACACTAGGTCAGTGTAGGTGCATGCGCTAGGTAAGTCAAGATGCATGCCTTATGTCAGTATAGATGCATGCGCTAGGTCACTTAGGTGCATGTGTTAGTTCAGGGTACGTGCATGCGCTAGGTCAGTGTAGGTGCATGCGCTAGGTCAGTGTAGGTGCATGCGCTAGGTCAGTGTATGTGCATGTGCTAGGCCAGTGTACGTGCATGGTCTAGGTCAGTGTAGGTGCATGCGCTAGGTCATTGTAGGTGCATGACCTGGATCAGTGTAGATACATGTGCTAGGTCAGTGTAGGTGCATGTGCTAGGTCAGTGTAGGTGCATGTGCTAGGTCAGTGTAGGTACATGCACCAGGGCAGAGTAGGTGATACTCTTGGTCAGGGTAGATGCATGTGCTAGGTCATTGTAGGTGCATGACCTGGATCAGTGTAGATACATGTGCTAGGTCAGTGTAGGTGCATGTGCTAGGTCAGTGTAGGTGCATGCACTAGGTCACTGTAGATGCATGTGCTAGGTCAGTGTAGCTGCATGCACTAGCAAAGTGTAGATGCATGCGTTGGGTCAGTGTATCTGCATGCACTAGCAAAGTGTAGATGCATGCGTTGGGTCCGTGTAGATGCATGTGCTAGGTCGGTTTAGATGCATGCGTTGGGTCCATGTAGATGCATGTGCTAGGTCGGTTTAGATGCATGCGTTGGGTCCGTGTAGATGCATGCGTTGGGTCCGTGTAGATGCATGCCTTGGGTCCGTGTAGATGCATGCGTTGGGTCCATGTAGATGCATGCGCTAGGTCACTGTTGGTGCTAAAACTCTGGAAAATAGAATGTGTTATGTGGTAAATACCGAATTCTGAGGTAATTTCTCATTCAATAGTCCCAGAATACTGCAGTAACTGAGTTGCTCGCAGTTATCAATCCTAGCAGTATCATTAATGTGAGGTGTGAAATTACCGCATCTGAATTTCCGATAAACTTAGCATGAACCTCCAAGGGGAAGAATGATTTAAACAAAGGAAATGCGGCAGCACGTGTACAGAATGGAGATAAGTAGAAATCTGGAAAAGACAAAGTTTACAGACAAATCAAGTAACTGTACCCTGACGTGAGTGCACGTTACCACTAAATGCCATACAATACCATACCATACCGCACCATACCATACCGCACCATACCATACCACACCATACCATACCGCCATCCCATTCCATCCATTATCACCATACCAAACCATCCCATACCACTGTACCATATTATACCATGATCTCACCCTATAGTACACCACACCATACCATCATAATATTCCATACCATACCAGTCCACACCATCCCATCCCACCATAACATCCCATACATACCATACCATTCCGTAGCACACCACACACCATACCCCACCATACCATACCACACCACACCACACCATACCATAGCATACAACACCACACCATACCATAGCCCACCATACCATACCACACCACACCACACCATAGCACACCATACCATAGCCCATCACACCATACCATAGCCCACCACACCATACCATAGCATACCACACCATACCACACCACACCATAGCACACCACACCATACCATAGCACATCATACCATATCATTTTCATGAACAGTAATATTCTGAGCTAATCATCGCAATGATATTTACCTTTATAACTCTTCACCACCTCTGTGCTCTGAATCTTCACATTATTGCACCTGTAATAACACACACATCACCTTTGTATTAAAGAGCAATGACAGCTACAGGAACAAAGGATGAACATCACATAAGACCTGTATTTGAAATAAGATTCAGTATTAAGAGCAGCGCCTGCGGACTAGAGCTCGGTGTGAGTTACTGTTCATACACAACAGTCAAAGCTCTAACGATATCCAAAAGTACCTTTAATACCTTATGACAGGATGTGGGTGTTCTAAGGCAGATAGCTCAGTGAGACGAGCGTGCTTCATGTGATGCCACAGAGTGCCACAGCGTGGGTCTTCTAGGAGCGGCGGTTAGCTCAGTGAGAGGGGGGCTGACTAACAGGTTACATCTGCCCCTGGTGGAGTCTCGTGTATATACTTAATAATTACCTTCTTACCTGAGGTCCACGTGAATTCCTGACAGCGCCCACAACACAACATTATCACATCCAATCCCTGCCAGTGTAAACCTTGTCACCATCCTCTACAACCAAGATGTTGGGTAGATTTAGTGGGATATATAAGGAAGATTTGAACCCAGACCGCTTAGTAATGAAAAACTGGTTGCAAAACAAAAACTCCCACGTCTTATGGAACAGCAGATTTTAGGCCGTAGGGGAAGGATCACAGAGGGAGAGATAAGGGAACAGGTTAGGAGGAGCAGTAAAGGGAAAGCAGCAGAGCCCAGAGGGGATCACAGAGGGAGAGATAAGGGAACATTAGGAGGCTCAGTAAAGGGAAAGCAGCGGGCCCAGACGGGATCCCATCTGAACACTATAAAAATTGATAAACTCTTTGGTCTCTTTCTGGGTATCTTATTTTAATGAGATCTATCTGGAAGGCTGTTAAATTCCACCTTCCTAATATGAGGCAACTGTAGTTATGATCCTTAAGCCGGGTAAAGATGCTAGGTTAGCAGATTCCTATCACCTATATGTTACTTGAACTGTGATTACAAAATGATTACAGGAATCTTGGCTAAGAGGTTATTAGATGTCCTTCAAAAGTTGATCCATGTCGATCAAAAGTGGTTTGTGCCTGGAAGGAAGCTGTATGAATTAACCCAATGACCTATCGGTGCGAATGATATGGCCGAGGCCTCTAATCTCCTGTTGACAATCGCAAGAATTGATGCTGCTAAAGCATTTGATAGGGTTAATTGGGTCCATCGTTGGGAGGTATTGCAGGATTATGATTTCAGCAGCAATGTTACTGAAGTTGTGCAAATGCGATATAAGGTGCCGGCAGCTAAAAGTTTGGATGGCGAACTTACAGCTTCGTTTCAGATATCCAGGGGAACTAGGCAGCGGTGTCCTTTGTCGCCAATTCTGTTCCGTGTATATATTGAGCCCTTTTCCCAGATGATTCGGCAGGATTAGACCATTCTTCCCTTTGAAGCTGCAGGGTTACCAACCAGAATAGCACTGTATGCTGATGACATAGTTCTGTATACATCGAACCCAGAGCTCTCTGTTCCACAGCTTGAGATGCATTTCAGAGATTTTGGGAGTCTGTCAGGATATCTAATCAATAAGGGAAAGACAGAGATTATGACATGGGCTAAAGAGAAGGTAGGGCTTCAAACCAGAAACCAGATTAGGTATCTAAGGATCATGGTAACTCAGAGTTTGGAGGAAATACCGGATGTAAACTTAACTAAGGTATCCCATTGTTAATTTGGAAAAAATCGATGCTGATATGACAAATGATACATTCATTCATGTGAACAAAATCGCGTCCTTATTAACAAATTCACCCGTTGTGAACACCATATCAACCCCGACTCGCAAATACATAGTCCGGCACGCACTGAGACGTAGGCTCAAGGTTAATGATTGACAGGCCACAGGTGGGGTGGCACGTAGCCGGCAGACAAATGCATGGACGGGAAACCAGAGATCAATCCCACAGATTAGTGAAGCGACACTACAATGGTTAAGGGAGATTGGCCCCAAAAAAGCACGCATGGCTGGAGGGGGTACGCGCGCTCCAAAAATACCATAAAGTCAGATGCCACATGAGTTAGGAACATAGAGCAAATCAGATCGCAGCACACGCAGTGATCACGTGCTCCCTGTGCCAGACATCTGGACACTTTAACCACTGGCCGCATTTTGTCCATGCAAGGTCGAGGCCCACCTGGATTATCCATTAACATTAATTTATGACTCTAGAGGCCGCAGCTGACATTCCTCTCCCTACAAGGATCACAGAAGCATTTTACTGCCTATAATGAACTGTATATAAGAACGCTACAGATCGATTGTAATTTGAGACAGTCCTCTGACCCTGTGCCTGTAACTGTTCTCCCAGCCGCTATGTTCAATTAAACAAACTGTTCCTGTTTTGCCAAACGTCTCTTGACTCTGGTTTTTCAATGGTATTTCATGTTCAAGCAACACCGTGATATAGATGCTCTCCTTACAAGATGGAGGGAAAATCTGCCCCTCGGTATCTATGGGAGGGTGAACATCATTAAGATGCTGGCTCTTCCGAAGGTGATCTTCTTGTTTAACACTATACCACTTCCTTTCCCCAAAAAGCTTTTGCAGAAATTGCAAGGGAGGGTCAGCAGCTTTATATGGGTGTCCAGGGGAGCCGGGATCTCATGAAAGAAGGAGACTGAAGCAAGGGGGGGTCAGGAGCTTTATATGGGCATCCAGGGGAGCCAGGATCTCGTGAAAGAAGCTCAGGAGGAGACAGAAGCAAGCGAGGGTCGGCAGCTTTATATGGACATCCAGGGGAGCCAGGATCTCATGGAAGAAGCTCAGGAGGAGACTGAAGCAAGGGAGGGTCAGCAGCTTCATATGGACATCCAGGGGAGCCAGGATCTCGTGAAAGAAAGAGGAGACTGAGGCAGGGAGGGTCGGCAGCTTTATATGGGTGTCCAGGGGAGCCGGGATCTCATGAAAGAAGGAGACTGAAGCAAGGGGGGGTCAGGAGCTTCATATGGACATCCAGGGGAGCCGGGATCTCATGGAAGAAGGAGACTGAAGCAAGGGAGGGTCAGCAGCTTTATATGGGTGTCCAGGGGAGCCGGGATCTCATGAAAGAAGGAGACTGAAGCAAGGGGGGGTCAGGAGCTTTATATGGGCATCCAGGGGAGCCAGGATCTCGTGAAAGAAGCTCAGGAGGAGACAGAAGCAAGCGAGGGTCGGCAGCTTTATATGGACATCCAGGGGAGCCAGGATCTCAGGGAAGAAGCTCAGGAAGAGACTGAAGCAAGGGAGGGTCAGCAGCTTCATATGGGCGTCTGGGGAGCAAGGATCTCATGAAAGAAGGAGACTGAAGCAAGGGAGGGTCAGCAGCTTTATATGGGTGTCCAGGGGAGCCGGGATCTCATGAAAGAAGGAGACTGAAGCAAGGGGGGGTCAGGAGCTTTATATGGGCGTCTGGGGAGCCAGGATCTCGTGAAAGAAGCTCAGGAGGAGACAGAAGCAAGCGAGGGTCGGCAGCTTTATATGGACATCCAGGGGAGCCAGGATCTCATGGAAGAAGCTCAGGAGGAGACTGAAGCAAGGGAGGGTCAGCAGCTTCATATGGGCGTTTGGGGAGCAAGGATCTCATGAAAGGAGGAGACTGAAGCAGGGAGGGCCGGCAGCTTTATATGGGCATCCAGGGGAGTCAGGATCTCATGGAAGAAGCTCCGGAGGAGACTGAAGCAAGGGGGGCTGGCTCTTCCGGATTTTCAAGCCTATTGTTATGCTTTCCAGTTCAAGAATTCCCGGCTCTTGGCTGGAGAGCTAGATAATTCTTACATGGGTCAATTGTATGGAGCTATGTTGAAGCATTTAGGCCTGAAAACGTTGTTTGTTTAAGTTTGGGGACCCGAAGTTTTTAAACAAGGTAGGTTAAAAGTACTCTTAACAGCCCTGAGGGTTGGGAATCCTTTAGGAAGATTCTCGGGATAGATTATTATGTGGACCTGGCACCAATTTGGGGCTCTCCTGGAACCCCCAAGTGACTTAAAGATAAACTTAGTTACCCTCTCCAGCATGGCAACCTTTCCATCTGGGGTGACATGACAAGAGCTCTCTAAACTTTTGAAGGGGGGCTTTAAAAATGTAAATGCCTGCAGCTTTGTTCTTGGTGGTCATCCCAAACGTAGTCAGAGGTGAGCGGTTCGGTGCAGGAGGATTTTCTCGAGTGGGTGAGGGCTAAGCATCAACCTAAAAAAGAGGTTTCCCAGTGGAATTGGGTATTTATTTCCACAACAGATGAGAAAATGGGAGCCCCATACCTGCACTGGGAAAAGGATCTTCCGGAGCTGGCTATAGAGCAATTATGGCGAGTATCTTTAAATCTGCAATACACTCTGATCAAACCAGGCGTCTTGGCTCACAGCTTACTTAGCTGAATGGTGATATGAGGACAAAAAAAATAAACCATTCCTCTACAACCTTGAAGGATTAGCACACAACCTCTGTTACTGCAAACTCCATCATCGCTGCTCTAGAACTTTAGAGCACAAACCCCTCTAAAAATATATCCCTGAGTTTACAAGAGGGCTCAGTGAGGTAAGTGCTGTTTGACCTGTAAGACACAACTGTGAATTCCAGCAAGGCAAACTCATCCTTTCATCCTTCTCGGGTTGTTTCACTGCTCACCATCAAAGTGGAAAATATCTATTTTATGAACAGCAAAGATGAATGATCGAAAGCTGCAGAACTTTGGGAGATCTCTGCCCACACACAATCACTACAGAGGCAGACAGGCACACAATCCCTGCCACTGTAATCACAGTCATCACTGCTCTAGAACCTTGGTGGGATCAGCACACAACCGCTAACACTGTAATCACAGTCATCACTGCTCTAGAACCTTGGTGGGATTAGCACACAACCGCTAACACTGTAATCATCATCATCACTGCTCTAGAACCTTGGAGGGATTAGCACACAACTGCTAACACTGTAATCACAGTCATCACTGCTCTAGAACCTTGGTGGGATCAGCACACAACCGCTAACACTGTAATCACAGTCATCACTGCTCTAGAACCTTGGTGGGATCAGCACACAACCGCTAACACTGTAATCACAGTCATCACTGCTCTAGAACCTTGGTGGGATTAGCACACAACCGCTAACACTGTAATCATCATCATCACTGCTCTAGAACCTTGGAGGGATTAGCACACAACCGCTAACACTGTAATCACAATCACTGCTCTAGAACCTTGGTGGGCTTAGCACACAACAACTAACACTGTAATCACAGTCATCACTGCTCTAGAACCTTGGTGGGATTAGCACACAACCGCTAACACTGTAATCATCATCATCACTGCTCTAGAACCTTGGTGGGATCAGCACACAACCGCTAACACTGTAATCACAGTCATCACTGCTCTAGAACCTTGGTGGGATTAGCACACAATACCTACAACTTTAAACCCCTTCATCGTTGCTCTAGAACCTTGGACCAATAAACACACAATCCCTGCCACTGTAAACCCCGTCTTCCCTGTTCTAGAACTTTTAATGGGATTAGTGCACCAGACTACATTTGCAGCGAGGAGAAGTCATGTCACTATACGCTGTAACCTCGAGGCACTGTTACTGC
Source organism: Calotriton arnoldi (assembly GCA_963921515.1). NCBI lineage: Eukaryota > Metazoa > Chordata > Amphibia > Caudata > Salamandridae > Calotriton > Calotriton arnoldi. The sequence goes on from CAWUFW010014095.1 coordinate 92,142, forward strand.
TTAGGATTCTTCTTTTCATCTTTGGCTCTGGCATCCATAGGATCTAGCTGTTCATTTATCCTATGGGGGATCCATAGGATCAGCATGGCCATTCATTTTATTAATGATAGATAAGATTGGGGGGCGTGGCCAACAAGATGGCCGGGCGACAGCACTAAAAGAGAGCTCCAGTCCAGACAAAGGCATACTACATCCTCCTGCCGCCCCCTCGACAAATCTTGAAACTGATCTCTGGATAGGGTGGCGCCAGGGGGCATGGAAATAGTGACACCCCGGAGCTGTCTGCAACGCGCTGATGCACAACCCGATGAGAGGCCTACGAGTCACTACCTCTCTGTCGGACCCCAGGCGGCCTGCCGAAGCTGTGGGGCGGACCTGGGGAGCTGCCGCAAGGAGGTGAAAGGAGTGTGGGCGATAGAGCGGGACGGCCTATACCCCGATAGCGGTGGGGCCAGCCTGCTGACAGCACCTGCAGCCTGGGACGGAGCCCCGGCACGCCTCCGCTCTTGGTGACTGCCTCGCCACGGAGAGACCCCCCCAACATGGTGGCTGCATTGATTTACCCCCACCCTCCTGAGGCCGAGTGTGAGAGAGACTGCGACCGCTGATCCCAGGGACATTGCAGGCACTCCTACATGCCGTAGCGGAGATGAGCCACGACAACAATGCACCCTGGTTGGTGCAAGGGGCCCTAGGATGCAGAGGCCTGAATGGTGTAGACAGGCAACGCCCGACATCAGCGAGCGGAGAGAATGGGGACGGATCCGGTGGTGGCCCTGGTGGACTCATGGTGCTTGAGGTGGAGCTGTCTGTAGACTCTGGACTCCCCCCACGCGCTGTGCAGGGGTAAGCCTGGAGGGTATAATAAATGCGGCTGGACACACAAGCGAGAGGCTGCCAGCAATTGTTTAATCGCCACACCCCGGAATTGAGGGTCGTGCAGAGGAGCGAGAGGAGAGGGTAAACGGGCAGTCAGCCTTGGCAGCGTGGAGGTGAACTGGACTGGACGTGAACCCACACTCCTGTTGGCCGGTCCCATTGACAGGTGAGTGGGTTGTGTGACTTGCAACCTGCCATTGATCCTGGCATTCTCCTCCTGTAGGATTTTTTCTGTTAACTAGCTCTGAACTAAGAGCATGGCCTCCACAGTCACATGACTGCCTGGCGCGATCCCTGCGCAGGCATCTGAACTCCGGACCGGGGATTTGAATCAGAGCTGTAGGTGATACCAGGAGGTGGGATCTCTGTATCCTCTGTGCTGCTGCTCCCCGTTGCCACTCCTGGAGTCCCTCACACAGCTTGCCTGTGGAGAATTGAACTGGCAGCACTGGTGGCATTCATTCTAGACACACAATAGGGTTGAGGTGTGGGGAGCGACCACAACTGCAGCGCTTCCGCCAGGAATCCTGGAGATATTGGAGAGAAAGTTGCAGGCCCTCACGGTGGCATGGGTAAGGACAAACTGCGTAGGGGCAGCAAGCAGACAAAGACCAGTTCACGGCACAGGGAGCGGGTACCACCACATCACAGTCTCTTGAAGAGGCGACACAATCTGCAATGGAGCCCTCGGGGGCCCAGATTCTGGCAGCGATTGAAACCTCAGGCCAAAACCGAAGCCATGGCCATAGACATGAATCTCCTCCGCACCGACCTGCGCACGGTAGCGGAGCAATTAGTGGAAACGGAGACACAGGTCACGGAAGTGTGGGGGGAGATCTCCACATTGAAGGTGACGGTGGCCGTCCAGGTGGTCTGCTTGAGTCGATTGGAGGCACGGATAGAATATGTGGAGGGCCGGTCCTGCATGTGTAACCTACGATTTATGGGATTCCCAGAGGGCGCCGAGGGTAACGTCCCAGAGACCTTCATGGAAGACTGGATCAAGATGGCACTCACAAACGTGACACTATTTTTCGTGGTGGAAAGGGCCCGCAAGTCATTGGTCCCACTGCCGGAACCAGGAGCTCCACCCAGAACTATAATAGGGAAATTTCTCAACTAAAGAGACCTGGAAGAATTCCTATGAGGGGTTCGTAGCCATGGAGACCCGATATTTGAAAATAGCAGTATACGAATATTCCCAGACTATACAAGAGCTGTCCAATTGCAACGGCAGTTCTTTAGTAGTGTCAAACAAAAGCTAAGAATGATGGGCTTGAAGTATATGTTGCCTTACCCTGCCAAACTGAAGGTGCTGCGGGATGGACGTTCTCATTTTTTCATAATGCCAGAGAACACTTGGGACTGGCTGGAGGTCCATAGTGCTGAATGTCAGCCTTTGACATCCACGGGACGGGCTCGGGATTCACTGTGGCACGGAGATGGCCCCTCGGCTACTCCAAGGAGACAAAGCAGACGTAGACGCCGTTCCAGATCTGCTGCGAGAGCGGTGGTGCAATCTGATGGTACTCTGGACCTAGCAAAACAATGACAGGAGTGAGAAGCAGCCAGGGCCTTAGTAGAGGCAGTTACCTCTGCTGCTTCCTCAAGCACAGAATCAGATCTTTTGGGGACTCACGAACACCCGAGCGAGGAGATGGTCGAATATGGACACATATTTATGGACCACACTGAAGGTGCTGTAGAATGATGTTGCACTTGCCCCTGGCGTGACAGGTATGAGGCGGGCTGGAGGGGGAATGCCACCCAGTAGTACGACGGGACTGATTATTCTGTTTGTTGAGGCTCCCCCTGGGACACTCGGTCATTGTTGTACGGACTTTAAGTGAGGTGGGATAAGATGAGGTGGCGGCACTGATAGAGGGCCCGGGTCTTTCACCCACCAAGCGGCCAACCCTCCCTTCTTCCCTTGCTCTATTATACTTTACTTCTTGTTTTTCTCCCATACCTTCTCCCGTTTCTACTTTTCTGTGGTGTGACTGATTAACTTATTTTTTATTTTATTTTATTTTAATTTAAAGAGTTTTATATAGCGCTGGCTAGACCCGAAGGTATCAGAGCGCTTTACATTAGGTTCCACAATGTAACAGAAAATGATCACAATTACACATTACGTCAAAAAATAAGCAATACATTGAGAGAGGAGAGAAAGGGAGAGAAAAAAATAGTGGAGGGGGAAAGGGGAGGTGAGAAGAGGGAGGATGAGGGAAGAGACGACAGGAGAGACGAAAGGAAGTCTGTCTAACTGCTGATTGAGCCGCCCCTGGGATGAGATCTGACTGGTCTCTGCCCCTAAGATATAATACCAGTTCATACCCAATAGAGGGATTGTAGTTCAATTGGGACTGTTTTTGGATGGGTGGGAGTAGCATTATGCATGGGAGGACACTAGCTAAGTTGAAAGGTGTTTACCCGGGGTGGGACAATGGGACAATGGGAGTCGCATATGGTTTGGGGTTATTATCGTTGTTGCAGCATCAGTTGTGTGTCTGAGGGTGGCGGGGGTTGGGAATGGTGTGGGGAGGTGTGTGTGCGGTGGGGGAGAACGAGGAAGGTGGGATGTTACGAGATGGGTGAAATGATAAATTTGCTCACATGGAATGTGAGGGGTCTAAACTCCTTCGTGAAACAGTACAGAACACACATCTATCTTAGGAGGATTGGAGTTGATATAGCTCTTCTCCGAGAGACACATCTGTTGGAGACAGAAGCCCAGAAACTCCACAAAAAATGGAGGGGACAGCTTTACTCGTCCACTTATTCATCCTATGCCAGAGAGATATCCATATGGGTGGCTCGGGGCTCTTGTTTCAGCTGAGTGGCCAGGTTGCGGACGTGACAGGATGCTACATACTCATACACAACCTACTGAATGGCCGGGATATCTGCTTGCTTAAAGCAGTGACCAGAGTGACTTTTTCAAGGCCCTAGAAATGGAATTATTACCCTATGTTTGGGCAGGCGATTTTAATTGTGTTCTAGATGGTAGTCTTGACCGACAACCCCCGTCCCCCCCCCGGTTGGGTACAAAACCTCGAATCATGGCTAGATTACGTGACACAATGTCTAGACTACAGCTGCTAGACATTGGGAGGGAGCTCCACCCTCAGGTTGTGGAGTTCTCCTGTTATAACCCCACTCACGAGGTGCACAGCTGTCTGGATCATGTTTTTAATAACCATCGAAGGGGGAACTGAATGTCCAGAGGGCAAGTTACCAAGTACGCTTCTTGTGCGATCATGCCCCACTACTGTTGGAATGGGGTGCTCGGGCCATAGACCCAGTATCCCACTATGGCGATTACCCCCTGAGGTGTTGGAAGATCGGGAATTTAATATAGATATGGCGGAGGCATTGAGTGGCTTTTTCGCCATGAATTGGAACTCTTCTCACACATGAGGTACGGACTGGTGGTAGTCCGTGGCGAGTGCCTCAGCTAAGTATATGGTAGAAGAAGGAAATTAGAAAGGGAACCGCAGGTGGAGGAGTCACTCACACGTCTGCAGCGATGGTGCACAAGACTTTGAAAAAGCCTTTGACACCTTATCCTGGGCACACTTGTGGGAGGTGCTTCGTCGTATGGGCATAGGCGGGGGCTTTCTGGCCTGGGTGAGACTCTTATATGTTAATCCAACTGCAAGGGTGAGTACGGGTAATGTAGTCTCCGAGTCGTTCTGCATTGAGAGGGGTACCCGACAGGGATGCCCGCTATCGCCACTCCTATTTGCACTTGCTATGGAGCCACTCACAATTTACCTAAGGGCTGAAATGCTCGACTGGGGCATGCGTGTGGGGGATACGGTACATATTGTGTCCCTATTCGCAGACGACGCGTTGATCTATGCGATGGACCCGGAGTAAACGGTGCCTCGCCTCCTTTGGCTGCTGACGCAGTTTGAAGGTGTTTCAGGGCTCCGTGTCAATCAACCAAAGACAGTGTTATTTCCCCTGGCGGTGTTAGCTGACATTAGTGCTCACAAACTCCAGCAGGTGGGACTGAAGTGGGAGACAATGAGCTTTCATTATTTGGGAATGCAAGTGACTCATGATCGAGAACGGCAATATGATTTGAATATTGGCAGAATAATGACCGGACTCACTGCCTCAGTACGATTTTGGACTACTCTGCCACTGTCAGTTATGGGCAGGGTGGCGTTGAGTAACATGGTATAACTGCCCCGTTGCCTATGTACCCTGCAGAATTCATTCTGGGCATTACCAACCTCGCTTTTTCGGAGTATCGATAGCCTATTGATGACCCTTGTATGGGCAAGTATGAGAAGTAGAGTTCGCCTTGAAATCCTTAAATTGGACCCCAGCCAAGGAGGCCTTGGCCTTCCGGATCTTAAATTGTACCATCTGGCCGGCCCATCGCAATGTGGTGCGAAGAAGGCCCCAACTGGGAAAAGAAACCTCTATCAGGCTCCGTTGAGGTAGCGGACCTCCCTTAGGAATATAGGACGTTACAACGCATACCATTACAACGCATACTTTTACATCGTAGTTTTTACAACGCAACTACCATTACATCGAATGATTTTACAACGCGCACCATTACATCGTATGTTCATAGAAATACCTTAAAACTACCATTACAATGCATACTAATACTACGCATACTATTACAATGCATAATATTTTTTATTGCGACAGTAGGGAACGTGTTGGATAGCGGAGGGGTAAAAATTACTATTCCCACTCCAGTAAGTGCAACAGTAGGGAAAGTGCTGGATAGCGGAGGGGTAAAAATTACTATTCCCACTCCAGTGAGTGCAACCCTAAAACCTAAACACACCCTGAACCCTAAAACTAACCTTTGCACCCCAAAACCCAAACACACCCTGAACCCTAAAAATAACCGACACCCCAAAACCCATACCCACCCTAAAACTTAATATTTCCCTTGCCACCCCAAAACCGATACCTACCCTACAACAAAATTCTCCATTACTTACCTTACAATGCGTTGTAATGGCATGCATTGTAATGGCATGTGTTTAAATGGCATCGGTTGTAAAGGCACCTGCGTTGTAATGACATGCGATGTAAAGGCACCTGCGTAGTAAAGGCATTACGATGTAATGCCTGCATTGTAATGGACGCCTTCCTCCCTGAGTTGCTCATGAGTGGTCGAGAGCTTTCGGTGGGTACCCTGTTTTTAGTCATACAGGTGGCGTCAGCATGGGAGAGGGCCGTCAAATAGGTGATATGTCGGGCACCCTACGCCAAGCTCCTTCCAATCTGGTGGTTGCGCCCTTTTGTGCATATACGAGACTCCATCGATGTCTCGGGTTGGCTGACTGGGGGCTGCCGGAGGGCGGGAGACCTCTTCCTAAACAGAATCTTCATGTCACAGGAGGAAATGGATACACACTTTGGGATAGGAGAGGGACAGTTTTTACAATACGCCAGCATCGTGCACACGACCCAAGACATCTGGAGGTCATTCCCGGGAAGAACCGGGAGAATCTCAGGTGCTACAAGTGATACTGGACCCTGGGTCCACAAAGGGTATTACATTTCAACTGAATGCAGCACTGAAAGCTGACAGGCAGATTAATATAGATCTGAAGCGCGCCACCTGGGACGAAGATTTAGAATCCCCACCCATGGACACCTGTTGGACTTGGCCCTTTTGCAGGGTCATCCCAGAACTTTTGCCTTCCTCCTGGTATTTTTTCTGACATGGTGTTGGTGGTTTTATGACTCTGGACACTTTATCACTGCTGTTCAGTGCTAAAGTTCATGTTAACTATGTGGCATGTCCTGGTAGTGACAAACAGCCATTTTGATTTCTCACTACTGTGAGGCTGCCCTCTAATAGGAATGCATTGGGGATTCCCTGATATGTGCTTCAGTGGTAATTCCTGCTATGAGAGGGGTGGCGTGATCAAGTTTGGTATGTTTGGAATAGTGGTGATAAATGCTGCGTAGTGGTGTTCGCAGATTTATTATCACTATTTTACAAATACCGCTTTTAGATGTGGGCATTTCTGTGTGCTATGTGTCTTTGTGCCTGCCTGTTGTGTATTGCATGTCTGGCTCTGGAGTGATGGGGACTGGGGAGATGCAATGGCTCCAGAGGGGCTGGGTGAGTCAGAGCTAGGCTGATTAGGCCTGATCTGCATTTGGAGTGGTGAGAGGAGTAGCACCTGGACCTGAATAGGACTGTGCCTGACTTCCACAATGCTGGCTCCACCCCCTGTGGTGTGTCTGGGGCTTGAGCCTACACTAACAAAAGAGGTGTTTATACACATGAAAATATGTATGTAAGTATCACCCAGACCTGGTTTGGACTGGGCACAGAGCCCTGTGCCAGGGGGAAGAACAAAGACTTTATGTGGTATAAATATTGGGGCTGTGATCCCATGTTTGGTTGTACTCACTGAACTGGTGCTTAATGGAGGACTGCTAGGCGCCTGGAGGAACCGCCACAAAGGATTGCCCCTCTTCCTGAGGGCCCTGTGAGCTGGCGTGCCTGGGACCAGCTCTGCCCTGTGTGACTTTGGGCTGGGGAGAGGACTGCCCCTGTGTTTTAGACCCCTTTGTGCTGGCCTGGCTGTGCCTGGTGGTGGGTAGCCTCAGGAGTCCCGCAGGGCTGAGTGGCTTGCCCTTGGTGAGTTAGGAGCAGCGCGGCGAGCGCTCCGAGATTTCTGCGCCCTGTCAGTTCGAGCCCCTCACAAGGGCTCCTGCTGAAGTACTGCCGTTGTGGAGGCAGAGAGCAATTGTGCTTTGGCAAGAGCGCCGGGTCATCTCCCACTGTGGTTGTGGAGAGGAGTGGGCCACCGCTGCCGTGGAGCGATTCACGTTTCCTTTTTCTTGGTGCCAGAGATATTTGCGCCTCCGTCGAAAGCCAAGTGGCTGTTGCCTGGTTGTGGGCGTGGCCCCAACAGCAAGAGGAAGCCGAGCCTCGTGGGCTTGCATTAGCTGTGGGCCGCCAGAGTGCGGCAGCGTGAGGAGCCACGCCGGGAGCCTACCCCGCGGTATTACGCCAGGAGGAGGATCGAAGATTCCGAGCCTGACGGAGACTTTGCTCCGTATCTCGGGCCGGGACGTGTCACCAGGAAGTCAGGCAGAGGACGCCTGACTGTGGGCGGGGCTCCCCGTAAGGAGGAGTAGAGCCCCACATGTTTGCTGAGGTTGTTGGAGGGTGAGGCCCCCTTCCACGAGGAGAGCCGCCGGAGACTTCGCTCCGGGGCCAGCCCCTACTTGCAGGCAGAAAGAAGTTCTGGATGTGGCTGCGGGGGGTGAACGGCAGGTCTAGCAGGACCAGTATCTTGCCCGGCAGGGCAGCCAACGGCTGCGAGCAGAACCGCTCAGCCCCCAAGGAATGGTGAGTGGGGCTGAGCTTTCTTGTATTGAGCTCCAGTCGCTGTGAGGTCAGAGGCCTTGGTGTTCCATGCTGTGTGTGTTGAAAATCATTACATCGCGGGCACGGTGCTGCGTTGTGCCCTGAGGTGGTCTGCTTAGGGGATTTTATGGCAAATGCCTCACTCTAATGACCACATATGCGTGCCCTGACATTATGATGTGCTGTGGGGGCTCATAACGTGCAATTGTCCCAAAGGGGCACCTGGGTGTGCAGTAATGGTGTCTATACCTAATGTGCTTATGCTGTTGTGGTAATGTGTGCACCCTATGAGCAGTTACGTTTATGCCTGAGATGTGCTCATGAGATGTGTACAGTGACCAGTGGTTACTATGGTGCACGGAGGTTGTATATGTGTAATCTGCTCTTCTATGTAATGCTATGATGTTCATGCCTCATGCTTGGTGCTAAGTGCACCCTTACCAGTAGTTACTGGTTGCCTTCACTGACTGTGAATTATGATGTTCTGACAGTGGCCCGATTGGCCCTGTAGTGTATATAATCCCTGTAAAGTCATACCAAGTGCCAGGTGGCACAGTGTATATATGTGATTACATTCCAATGTGTTTTATGAGTAATACAAAGGCTATTTTTGATATAACCTTGTGTGGAGTTTCTTTTGTGGTGTGCCTAGTGTGTCGCTGCTATGTGAGTGTGTTGTGCAAACGCTTTACACATTGCCTCGGGGACTGCTCGTGCCAAGCTACCAAGGGGGTGAGCAGGGGTTATCTTCGGTGTGTAACTCCCTTGCCCTGACTAGAGTGGTGGTTTCTGCCTGGCTTAGGCGCTTGCCCTAGCCAACCAGAAATCCCATTTCTAACAACACCAAATGGAAGAGGGCCCTGGCACAAGTACGGGAGGTGACTAGTAATGCCAGGTTTAAATTGACGCAATTCTATGACATATATAAAGCTAAGCTGACACCACAGCGCCTACACAGGTTCTACCTGGAGAGACCAGCGCGATGCACTCCTTGTGCTGTAATCCCGGCTGATGTCAGTCATGTTACTTGGAAATGTCCATTGCTCCACCCCTTCTGGGACGCGTTGCTGTGTGAGGTCCGCAGAATAACGTATGTGAATGCATACCTAATGATCCGTCATTGTTTACGAGGGTTGGTGCCTCTCCACAAGAAGGGGAAACAAATGTAGCACAAATTTGTCCAGTTGGGGTTTGTACTAGCCTGTGGCTGTATAGCAATACACCGGGCGAGCCCGACACCCCCGGACATGGACTAAATGGGTATTAGATCTCCTGGCGTAGTCGGTGGCTCAAGAGGACAGACTCCAGAGAGTCCGCACAGACAACAACGCAGAACAGGACCTTGAGATCCGGGGCAACATGATTACGAAACTGTACAATCATGACATTGAAAGGAGAGTTACTCCAAGAACATGTCGTCGGAGAGGGGATCAACCGGCCTGCCCATGCTGACTGCTGCCCAATCGCCCCCTGAACAGTTCACGGAGGCCACCGTACACCCTCGCCCAGTGATTGTACATGATTGGAGGGACCAGGTGAGGGGTGCGGTAAGTCCGTAGCCAAGGAGCTGCGATCTCTGCAAAGACTGTATGTTTTACATTTAAATGGTTTGGTGTGATTCTCCTCCTCCTTTCCGTGATTGTACCTTTGTCTCCAGTTTTCTCTCCCTCCCTTCTGTAATGGCTATTATGATTTTTATTATTGCTGTAATGTCACCCGCGCCCGCCGAGGGCACATGATGATGCTGAAGTTGTACTGTTTATACTTCTATCTTTTCTCTCTTCTTTGTTATTATGGGCAGGGACTGATGTGACAGACTAACCCCTCGAAGGATTCCTGCTCCTATATGTCAAATTCCTGTTTTGTCGGAATTGTATATGACCTATGTTGCCATAAAAAAAAATTAATAAACACATTTTTCAAAAAATGATAGATAAGATTACTGTATGGAATTCTTCTTTGAGTGTATAGTTGTGTAGAATGAGATGTGTTAAATAAGACCCACCACTGTGCACTATGCTACACCTAAAATGCATCCGTCTGATTAACTTTAATGGGTAAGAAATAGGATGCAATTCATTGGACGTTTATCTGCATGGATTGTGCAATCAGAGCCCCCACCTCCCACTGATTCTCCCTCGAAAACATGGTAACATTGGTTTAAATCTGATTGGTACATTTAATTTACTTAGTAACGTCCTTAGTAAATGGTACTACCTCTACCCAGAGCCTATAAATTAAATGCTACTAGTAGGCAGCAGCACTCGTTATGCCACTCATTCAAACATGTCTCAGGCCTGCCACTGTGTTTGAAACTAACATTTCGACCTGGTAAAATAAATCCTGTGCCAGGCCTAAACCTTTCTTTTTAAGTCGAGCTTAAGCGTACGACTTCTTGTATACTTTAGTATACTTCTCTTGTGGGCTTAAAGCCAGCCCCTGCATGAGATTTGTTTGTTTCAGTGTCCTTTAAAAATCCTTGCTTGCTAATGGTCAGCCTTGCCTTTTTGTCCCTCTTTTTCTCTTCCATTCCTCCCACGGAGCTGGGACTAAGTACTGTCTCATTCCGCTATGGTTCTTTATCTGTTCTTTTGGTGGACTATTTTTTTCTTGGTTTCCGACTCTGTTACTGTTTGCCTGTGTTCAGCTTCGGCGGCATCGCTGCTTACATTTAAATATAGATTCCCTTCCACCTTCTTTTAATGCCACAGTTGTCTTAGTGCTGCCTCCCGCGCCGTGCCTCCAGCTCCGTTGCTTGTATTTTTTTGGCCTTTTTGCACTTTTCGATGTCCACTGTCAGTTGGGCTTTTTGGTAGGATAATCGTTTAGTTTGGGCTTCCTTTTGAAGAGGAATTGGGCTTGTTGAAGTCTTGTTTGTAAGAGGGCATGAGACATTGCAGCCCCTCCCGCTCCTTCTTGTGCCTGGTGGTCCCGTCCTAACCCTCACCCCTCCCGCCATGTTACAAGAGCTGCAGTCTCGTAGGAGCCACCTGCATCCACAGATTGTGCTCAGAAAGGGTTCATCGATGTGCAGGCGGTTTGGCTGTATAGTACTTTGAGGTAGATGTGAAACCACTCCTAGTAACTAAATTCTACTTTTCTCGCTTCAGTGATTGGCTGTAGACTGCGATAGGTTAATGAGGAAATGACTCACCCAGCCCACGCACGAAGAATGCTTCAGTGCTGTGCTTTTTTTGTTGTTTGTTTTTGCAGTTTTATATAGCGCAAACTCGACCAGAAGGTATCAGAGAACTTTACATGCGCACCAGTTGCATTACAGAGGGACACATTCATTTTATTGATTTATTTTTAGGCACAGGGATATTAAGTGATTTGCCCAGAATTGCGGTAAATCTAAGAATTTCCTATAGGGACTTTCTTTAGAATAGCTCTACGAATGCACCACATGGAGTATAAAACCGCGAGATGGAGAACACAATAGGTATATCGGTATTATACTTAAAAAGCCTAAACACCTCAATACAATGTCTTGACCCCATATTCCTGCACAATTGTAGCAGCCACCATGACCTTGACTTCCCATAGGCGGGGCAGAAGAAGAGTACGTGCAATTCAGTTTCCTCAGCTTGGTCACACCCTGGGCAATCTAGAATATGGGCGCCCTGCCACTTGTTAGTAAATGTTCGAAGCGGGAGCACCCCATGTCTAAATTGGAGAAAAAGCTTCTTTGCTAGAAGCGGTTGAATATAATCTAGCGCCGGTTCTAGCCTATATTGCTGTTTTACTTCCAAAACCCAGAGGTTAGGCAACCAAGCTTGGTCCCCCGCCATAATTGGGCCAGTTTAAATTCTCTATGGGTCTCGAGGAGTGCTTTTCTGGGGATCTTAGGACAGATTTCTCCAGCAGTTGTCCACATATTTACCATCCCTAGAGCCTGGCAAGTGTTCCTAATGTAGGCTAGCCAGGGGAGTTTCCCCGCACCTTGTAGCCTCATAACGTCCCTCAACTCCTCTTTGTATTCGGCTAGTTCGGGGGTACTCCAGAGGCGTCGCCAATATTGGAGAAGTCTAGAAGAGGCTAGATCTGCTATAGGGCTAATCCCTAGGTCCATCCTGAGGGGTGTTAATGGAGCGCTGGTGGGAAAACACAGCAATTGCCTGAGAAATGAATTCTCTGTCAATGATAGAGAGGTGGGGGGAGCAGTGGCCCCATAATTCTACCCCATACAGGGCAGCGCCCCTTGCCTGTGTCTTATAAATTTCTACTACAGGACCTATCACTTTATGCGTGCAACTCTTATATACTTTTATGATAACTCCCGTAGACTGGGTCAGTTTTAGACTGGCTGTCTTTATGTGTGTCCCCCATTCCATTTTTTCGGTTAGTGTAATCCCTAAGTAGTTGAAAATAGACACCCTCTCTAGGGCCCTTCCATCTAGTCGGGGATTTGGGCAATTCGTGGTGTTTGCATTAAAAACCATATACTTGGTTTTTTGTAAATTGATCTCCAGTCCCCGATTTTTACAGAAAGTGCTGAATACATCAAGGACCCTTTGCATGCCCATGGGAGATTTGGAAAGTAAAAGCGTATCGTCCGCAAACATGAGGGCTGGAATTTTGCGGTTCGCTAACCTGGGTGCATCAATATCTTTCCCAGCCAGCAAGGATTCTATTAGGCCGTTTATAAAATGAGAAAAGAGTGTCGGGGCCAAAACGCATCCTTGGCGCACCCCTTTCTCTACGGGGAAAGGGGCAGAAAGTTCACCATTTTCGCCATATCTTATTCGTGCATAATTATCTTTGTGAAGGCGTTTCAACTGGTAGCAGAGATACTCTGGAACTCCCAGGTCCAGAAGTATGCCCCACAATTGATCCCTCCGGACTAGGTCAAAGGCGGATTTAAGATCCACAAATGTGAGGTAGAGGCTGCCACCCTCTAGGACCACGGTTCTCCGTGCTCTGGATGCTCAACCACTGCGCTCTCCTCTGTCGCCTCTTTTTGACCCTCCTCGACTGCGGTCACGCTTTCGCTGCGTGCCTTGTGGTCTAGACTGCCTCGGTTATTTCCTGGTTGGCTTAAGTCCGCCGCCATCTTGGTTGTATCATCGTACTCGAGGTCGGCAAACTCCTCACATACTGCGACAATTTCTTTATTACAACAACGGTTCTGGTGGTGTGGTCTATATTAGCAGACACGTAAATATGTCCTTTCTTGTGACATTTGTCAGAAGATGAAACCTTCTACTGTAGCAAGCCCACCACATACTCAACTTTATATTTCAAATCAGACTTTTGGCTGTATTTATCTTGATCACTGCGGTCCGTTGACGTCTGACACTGCATTTAAACATATTCTGGTTGCAGAGGATTCCAGCACAAGGTTCCTTTGGGTTTGGCCGCAACGCAGAGCTGACGCTCGAACTGTTATTAAGGATTTGCGTGCCTTTGTCGGGACATTTGCCTGTGGCACCTTCCATTCTGACGAAGGTCCGGATTTTGCCTCTAAGGCTTACCGTGATGCGATTAAGTCATTGGGGGTGCCGGGGCAATTCAGTTGTGGAGCGGATGAACCGTGACTTAAAGCAATCTTTAATAGCAAGAGTATTAGGTACTGGCAGGGGCTGGCTGACTCACCTTTATGGAGTCCAGCGGGCACTTAATAATCTCCCACGAAGATCTCTGGGGGCGGACCCCATACGAATTGCTCTTTGGCATTAAGATGTTTGTGCCCGACCTTGATGGTCTAGACGTTGGGGCGGCTGCTGCAACATTTGACGTAGATAACCAATCTGCACTGTTACAGGATCTACAAAAGACTTGTGACACTCTTGCAAAAGATCATTTGCCCTCGTCCACAGAGGCAGCGGTGCTGAATCCTGTTACTGGCTGGCTTCCTAGAATTGGAGATCTGGTCCAAGAGAAGGTGGAGAACAAAAAGAATTTGGTCCCTCATACCGTGCACCAGTCCCAGTTCTTGGATTGAAGGGTACTCGTACTGTGATTTCACCTCCACTGCCTGGTCGCAAGGAGAATCGATTCATTTCTATCGAACATGTCAAGTTACACCATGTGACCGATACTGAATAGTATGCCTAGAAGCATTCCTGGACGGGATGTTTCCCTGTGTACACTGACTTCCCCAACTGATACTCTACAACCAGAAAGTGAGGTGGAGACTTCAATTGCTTTGTTGCCGTCAACTTCCATGACTTTGTCGCAAGAATATGCTTCGCCACCCGTCGAGCTTATGGTTAACATTCTGGACACTGAAAAACATTCATCTCCTACTTCGGAGCATCCCCCATTGTTTCATCTGGGTGCTAAAGGTTATTATATGGGCCAAGATAACTTTTCTTCTGATTCTTCTTCTACATCTACTTCGACTGTGGCGGACCCTCAACGCATATTTGCATTTTCATTTCCTGGTTTCGAAGGACTTACCTGGTTCCTCCTTGGACATACATCTGGCTGGTGCCTTCGATGGTGTTCCTCTTCATGTGGATTGGTTTTGTGAGTATATTTTTCCTTTTAATCAATGGGCATTACTTGCCTGAATGCTCTGCGGTCCATCACATAGATGGTGTTTTGGCCCCACACACTTTGTCCCATAAAATTACGCGGTATCAAGCCCCAGTTAATATTTTAGCATTTCCAGTCGTTGATGGTATAGTGTGGGATAAAGTACCAATCGAAGTCTACGGCCTGACAGAAACGATCCAAATGCCATATGTCTTTCGTGTTTCTTTAGGTCATGTTATCTTGCCAGGGATACACTCGGACGACTGTCAATGCTGTTCATTCCCTGTTTTCAGACTTAAAATATTATACTGCTTTTGAGACGGAAGATTTGTATTTAAATTGTGCAAACTATGCTGATTTATTCTGTTTTCAACATTATGGTCATCATTTTTTACACAAGACCAATACTATCAGGCCTCCAGTTAATTATACACAATGGGAGCATTGTCCGACACCATTTTAGGGGAGGACACAGAAAAATAAGTTTGTTTACTTTACAGGTTACAATCGTTCTGACCCAGAATCGTATTTTTATAAATTGAATGCCCCAACTCGCACGAAATTCATGCTGATCCTTATTAAATTGGTATATTCTTCAACTTTCCTAACCGATTTGGCAATGAAAGGTTACGTTTATTGGAAAGACATAGTTGATTTAAAATCAAAATGAGGTACCAAAGATTGGCAGGTGCAGGGTACTGAATCATTACATCGTGCGTGTTTAATACTGTCGCAGCTGATATTTTTAAATCCGACTGTCCAACAAACTACGGGGGATATTCTCAAGAACGTGTGATAATTACCGCAAAATTAGCTTAACGCAACTCTTCACATCGCAGTCTATCGCGGGAAAATAACGCTGTGTTAACGTTGTATTCACAACACAGCGGTACCATGCGATAGGCCCACGATAATGCGTCAAATGTCCGTGATAAAGTCAACGCGATGCCGCAAAAATGCGAAACACGAACGCAAAAAATGTTGCGATGAGGCCAATTGCGATACAAAAAGCAGCGAAAAGCAGCAACAGGCCTGCAATTCAGACACGTCAGGCGGGAAAAATAACCATAAAAGTAGAAAAAAAACATACAAACAAAAGCCAAACAACAGCGAAGCACAATGGATGTTGCCGGAGCAAGTACAGAGGACAACCAGAACCCCACAAGCCCCCGGAGGACCAGGCCGGGACCTTGGGGTCAGGGAAGGGCAAGGACAAGAAGAGTAGGAAGAAGCGGTTCAGTCCGCAGGAAAACAGGATCTTGATAACGGAGGTGGTCGAACACCATCAACTACTGTTCGTCACCTCCACTGTGTCATTGGCAACAAAAAATGGACTATGGCAGTCCATCGTGGACAAGGTGAATGCAGTCGGAGTGCTGAAGAGGTCAATGGAAGAGGTCAAGAAGCGCTGGAATGATGTGAAGCGCAAAACCAAGCAGAAACTCGCAAACAACCGGAAGGCAGCAATGCAGACTGGAGGTTGGAGCCTAGCGCCACAGGAGGAGCTGGATGACATGGAGGAAATGGTGTCCACAGTCATCAGTGGGGAGACGGTGGCAGGAGTTGGGGGCCCGGACACTGCTCAACAGGACCCGACACAACAGCAACAGGGTGAGTAACGACCAGGGACTGGGGGGACGAGGGGAGATGGGCACAATGGCACACATGCACATTTAAGTAGTGCATATCTGCAGACAAACCATGCCCCAGACCCCCAACTCCCACAAAGAGACCAATGTACCCAAGTATGCAACATCTAAGCACTGTATAAGCACAGAAGTCAAAGGCACACCGCATGTAAGGGAGAAGGGGCAGCAAAATCAGAGCTGCAGGGGCGACTCCCCCAAAATGCAGCACACACACATAACATGCAGAGCACATCAACATTGACAACGATGTGGTACAAACCGCAACACGTCCACAACAGAACACAGGACACAACTGGTGCCACATGTGTGTAGAAACTGGCCAATCACATTTGGCATTGCAGGGAAATGTGAGTTGATAATGTACAAGTACTAACACACATCCGTGATGTTGTCCAAATGTCCACTGTCCCGCATCAAATAAGCAGCTTCTCCCTAACAGCCACAATGTACGCAGTCATGCAGTCTGCATGAAAACATGTACAATGCGACAACATACATGTGAACATAATGTTCAACTGCATCTCCCCTTCACATTGCAGAGGAAATCCAACACGTCCTGCAGAGCAGCCCGAACCTCTCTTCTCTGATGACGAAGAGGACCACCACACCTTCGACTCCGACGCCCTCCAACAGCTCGTGGAGAGCCTCCGCAGTCCACCTCCAGGAGCAGGGCAGCCCAGTTTCTACGAGGAGACCCCACCCTCTGCACAGAACACACAGCAGGCAGCACCCACCACCACGGCTGCCTCCCAGGACCCCCACGAAGAACACATGGCCTTCCAACGCCGTGTGTTGGGGTGCCAGGAGAATCTGGCTGAACAGGTGCGGGTGGGGTTCGACCGCATGGCAGCCAAACTAGATGCCATACGTGGGTGTCTAAGTCCCATCAGGGACCACTCACAGTCCCTAACGGACACCCACAGTCCGCTCCATGCTCTCCAACGGACCATGGCTGACATCGCTGGAGTCCTGACTCAGAGACAAGAACAACTGTCCAGTCAGAGTGGCTCTAGCGATGTCACACAGGAGTTGGGACACATGCGGAGGTTAATGGAGACCATGAAGCGGACACAGGTGGAAAGAGCGGCTGCCACGGCTGCACACCAGCGAGAGGTAGCTGGGTTCCTCAATGACCTCAAGACCATCCTCATGGCATTGCTGCCACAAGGCCTGGCGCTGCTGCATGCTGCTGCTACCACTCCATCCACATCTCCGCCCATTGAAGTGTCAGTGCCACACAGTGCTGGAGACAGAACACTACCACCCACACGTGAGGCACATGAAACAGCAGTGGACGAAGATGCGGATGAACCTGCCTTCGTGGTATGAAGGACGCAACAGCATTCATCTCCGCCATATGGCCGGTTTCTGCTTGGTTCTGCCCTCTGCATCATCACCTTCCACTGTCCCCCGATACACTCTGCGACACTCACCTTGGACCTCGAAATGGACTGCCATATTCTGTTTGATCGCCAATGACACAGCAATCAGACTGCGGACTGAACTCTTCCTCTTCCTTTGGACTTGTCATTCCCTGAAGGACTCTGGCTGGCCCTCCACGGGCCAACATTGTAAAGTGGGGTTTGCATGGCCCTGTACTGCTCCAGCTGCAACACTCCACTGATTGTGCATTAAACATTCATACTCACACAGATGTGTCATGTCTATGATCTTTCAAGTGTGGAAGTACGGATGAGTGTAGGGTCAGTGATTCCCCCTTATGTCCATGTTGCTCATGTCGTTGGACTTGGGTCACAGGGTGACACATTGGCGATTGCGGTCCGGGTGGCGCCGACACAACAACAGGGACACATGCATTAGTTACTTCCTTGTCCAGCACAGTACGGAACCACGCCCAGAGCCCCGGGGTCATTGTTCAAACCCTTACGCTGGACTGGCATACGCCAGGCCAGCCCACTCCGCTCACGGGGGGATGACAATGCTACATGTCCCAGGTCTTCCCTGTAGTGATCTCCTGATCACAGGTCTAGTTGTCAGCATGCCACAGCCACTTCCTCACGGCTTGTTTACACCCACACCACACCCATCCAGCACACGCGTCACAGGACATGTGACCCTGCCAATAAAAAGGGCCGGGCGCACGTGCTCAACGCCATTTCCACTGTCTCTCTGGGTGTATCCGTGTGGTTATTATTTATGCATGAGGGCCTAGGGCCCTGCAACATCACATTCCCTAGGGCCGGAGGTGACATGATGGCGTCTGCACCACGATACTCAATCATAGAGGGTCCATGACTTACGGGGCACAGACTTGGTGGCACCGGATACACTGCGGCCGGAACAGGCACACCGCCACGGGACGGTGACTTCCGGTGCACTGAGGTAGGGGCACCTTAAGTGCTGAGCGGGTGTGCAGCCTGCGATGATGCCCCGTCCTGGTGGCCCGGACTGGTGAGGATCATTGTGAGCCCTGCTGGACCGCAGTGTAGGCCTGAGCCAGTGGGCAGTGCTGGCCTACCACCACGTGGCATTGCCTCGTGGGTCACAGAGTTAGTGGCACCTCAAGGGCTGAGCGGGTGTGCAGCCTGCGATGATGCCGTGTGCGCTGATTTGTCCTCTGCCATAGCGAAATCAAGACCCAGAATCAAGTGTGAGACCTGGTGGCCCGCTGAGCGGGCCTGCATGATGTGGAGGTTGCCATGTTCGCGGGCCCCAGGCTTGGGGCTTGCACCGGCACGTGGTGGGCCCTCTTGGAGACACGCCGGTGGCGGAAGGTGAGCAGTGAGGCCTGGCTGCGCAGGGGCGTGCATGCACCGCTGGGCGGCGGGAGGGGCTGGGGTGCAGCTGCCTGTGTGCGCAGGGGCGGACAAGCGATGATGGCGTGTGCAATTGTATGTACTCTGCCATTCATGTATCTGGACTCTGTTTCAGATGAGGGACCTGCTGAACTGCAGTGCATGCCGGCAAGTGGTTGGAGACACACCGGTGGCAGCAGGTGAGCAGTGAGGCCTGGGTGCGCAGTGTCGGCACTCTCTCTCCCTATCCCTCTCTTCTTTTCACTGTGCCTCTCTCGCCCTCTCTTTCCGTCTTTCTCCCTATCTCTCTCTCTTTCCGGCTTTCTCCCTCTCTCCATCTTTCTCCCTCTCTCTCTCCCTCTCTTTCCGTCTTTCTCTCTCTCTCCCTCTCTTTCCGTCTTTCTCTCTCCCTCTCTTTCTCTCTCTCTCTCTTTCGCTCTCTCTCTGTCCTTTGATGAGCGCATGTCACACCTTCTTATCTGGATTTTTGTCTTGCAGGCTGTGACCTACAGATTGTCACGAGGAGACCCGCCTTGAGTCTTCAAAATTGTTGTTTTGAGTTTATTTGAATAAAATGTTTTGCTTGGTAATTCGAAGTTGAATGTGTGATGCTCCTTTTTGTGACACCACATGCATGTTACTTGTTGTGATTGTGCGACATCAGGCGAATTGTTTTGTTCATGATTTTGTGAAGTTGATGTGACATGTCTTTGCCCTGGGGGGTGGGGTCCTGGGGGGTGGCGGTAGGTGTTGTGGCCCTGTTGGGGCTCTCAGCTGCATGATCATTGGCTCCATGGCATCTGTTGCCCTTTAGGTGTGGCTCTGGCCTGGGCTCCCTTTTCTGGTGCAGGCTGTCATCCGACTTTACACCAGGTCAGAGCAGGGGTTAATTTCCTGCTGCTAACGCACCTTATCGCCTGTTTTGCGTTCTTATCGCCGATCTGGCTGGTTGTTGTGAATGTTGCGGAGTGGTGTTGTCGCGGCTTTTTGCAAGGGAACGCCTACTCTGCATCTCATTAGCGATAGTTGCCGGGCTCATCTGTGGCGATGTTTTTTGCGGCTGCTATCGCAGGTAAACTGGTGATATGGGCTGTTAGCACCAGCTTGTAAATGGGGCTATAAATTTGTCGCCACTTTGGCTGCGATAAAGTGCCGATAACTCGGCGATAAATCCTTGAGAATATGCCCCTACATCTTTTGGTTTGGCCACTGCTAAAAATTTAAATACACCCTCAATTCCATCTTTGGCTCCCTATGACACTTGCCAGCTATACACCAATTATTCCTTTATATTACTTGACTGAAATGGTCCGAAATGGTACGCTTAACTCATCCACTCTGGATCCTTTCGGATGGTTAGTGTGGCCTCTTAATAATAAGGTGTGTCAATTGCGCTTTTCCAATGCCTCCAGTGGGTTTACGCTCAGTAGACCTGACCCCCGTTTCCCTGATTCTCATACTGTTACTACATATTCTGTTGGGAAATTGTGTCAGCAGTGGTTGGAACACTTTACATTATCATCAGTGAAACAACATCTTTCCCTATTATCTGTGGACATTGATTTGGCAGACTTCCTTTTAGGTCCAAAATCCCCTCGTTCAAAACGTTTTGTATATGCTGCATATAATGAATTTTGGAAATTGTCCCAGATGGAAGTGGCTTTCCGCCTATGACAACTTGATCAGGATAATTTGAAAAAAGTTCTTGACGTTGTTGATAATAGCATTAGCGCTTTGTCTTCCCGTATTTACACTTTGGATAATATTGTTTCATCTGTTATTGACATAATACAAAATGATGTCTCTGTATTGTATCATGGGCAACATCAATAGCGCTCTGTAATGCAATTTTGGTTGGACATTGCAAACACCGAAAAGTGGGAAAGTACCATGGGATTATTTAAATGCTTCCGCACTGTTTTTACCTTTTAATTTGACAGATAAACAAAAGCGTATGTCAATGAAAGATACTACATACACTATGTTACATATTGAGAAGTTAGAACAGTTGCCATTCTCAATAGCAGAAACTGATTCTTCTGTATGGTTAATACACAGGGTTATCTCATTGCCCATTTCACTATTTCAGTTCACTGCTTGCATGAAACATTACCCGTTGGTAGATTTGAGCCCCTTGGTAGTACTTTTATTCATGACTTGTGGTCGTTGCCCTTTACATTTCGCTGTCAGCGTGAAGATAAAGATGTTTTCCCAACAGGGGAGGACTGTGATTCTACCGTAAGACACTCTTAGTTTGTAAACAAGTTAAGCTGCACGGGGCTTGTAATGTTTCGGCCCCTAATTTGGCTTGCTTTTTTCAAGGAACTCTAGTCCCTGCTATTATTCCCACGCTCACTCTGCTTCCTAATGGGAGTTATCTTATCCTAAATAACCACAACTACTGCGGTTTACGGGCAGGCGTCCCGTATACAGTAACTGTTTCACAACGTGTTACATGTTGCAGCAATGTCCTCCCCCGCCTCCCCCACATGGGATTGTAGATAGTTTGCTATGGCATTCCATTCCCACTTTGAAAGCAGATTTCAATAAGCTAAGCAGACTCAAAGCGCTATTGTTTCAACAAAAACTCCCTATCACTTCAGCTCGTGAGACCTTCGAGTTGCAGGTGGCTAGAACATCAAGTGAGATTCAGTCACTGCAGAATACCAATCTCCCACTACATTTTGGAGAATTATTTCACCAAATATTTAATGTATCTGAACTTGAAGGCCTAGCTCACTTTTTTAAACTAGTGGGCTCAGGCCTCATTACCTTCTTTCAGACTATTTTTGGACTAATACTAGCTTTTATTCGTCCTATTTTTTCGAGCGCCTTTGGCGGGTTTCCTCTGGTGCTTTTGCTGGTTTGCGCAGTGCTGGTTCTTCAGCTCCGACTATGAAATGGCTGCACGTCCTGTGGTTCAGCCCCACCCAGGCCAATTGCGGCTGTACCGTGAATGAATGCAGCAACTTTTTGGATGCTTGCCATTGACAACTCTTGGCATCAGCTATAGGCTAAACTTCCGCTACACCTATTTCACCTGCGTGCAACCTGTGTTCTACTGTCTCGGGTGCCCCTTTGAATGGGCCTTGGATATCTGCCTCTCCACTACATCTCGTGCTGTCCTGGATTATGAACTGTTGGTGGGTCCATTGCTGGCCCATGACCAGGACTGTTCCGGGGACAGACGCTTTATGGATGTGTTTATTCATTGGAGAAGGGCGGGCTGGAGTACATGCGCTCATGCGCAGCGCCTCTTGCAGCGAAGTATCATTGAATATCATGTAACCGTGGGCAATAAACTCCGCTCCGCTAGCGGAGGTTGCGGAGATTTGCTAACTACGCATTACATTGAAAACACGGAATTCATGCAAAAACTCTGACTCCCCACATAGCGGAGTTAGCTACTGCACCCACAACCCTTTGATAAAACAACTTTACCTTTACATGCTAAAAAGCATATAACCAACTCACAAAACTGAGCTTTGAAAAATATCAGGCAATGAGAGCGGTGATGATTTTGGGGTCCCCCTAACCTAGGGGGAGGACCAAGCCGATGCCTTGAACACAAAGAGCATATCATGCTGAACGATTCGATGGTGGTCCATCCTCCTAGGACCACCCCAAGCAAAGTTATGGGCAAAATTACAATGCCAACCAAAGGCCCAGCAAAGCATTTAGGGCGAGGTTCTAGAGTGCAGTGAATATTATAGTATTAGCTCTCAGCTGAGCCAGGAGAGTCGATTGAGGAATGTTTTGATATTGGATACTATAATTTTCACTGCACTCTAGAATATCGTCCCATAATGCTTTGCAGGGCCTTTGGTTGGGATTGTATTTTTGCCCATAACTGTGCTTGGGGTGGTCCTAGGAGGATGGGACCACCAATGAATCGTTCAGCATGATGTGCTCTTTGTGTTCAAGGCATCTGCTTGGTTCTCTCCCTAGGTTAGGGAGGACCCCAAAATCATCACCTCTCTCACTGTGGGGGATATTCTCAATGAAGTGGCGGTGAGAGGCGTTAGCCTCCTTGGCTTAACACCTCTCACCGCCACTTCGGAAACGTGACGCTGCACCCTATTCTCAAGAATGTGGTGCAGCCTGGCGTTTCCCCCTGCGATGGCGCTAAGTTTCACGACTTAGCGCCAACGCAGGCACCCTTGCAACAGAGTGCAAGGGTGTCTGTGTGCAGGGAAGGGTTGTTTATGTACAGGAAGGTGCCATTACTCGGCTTTTGCGCACGTTACTACATGGCTTTATTTTTGCAAATGACCTCGTTCGTGCTTTTCACATGAGAACTGTCTGCTGTGTTCATTCTCTGCATGTTCTCGGAGTTTAGTCTGAACATTGTGTGCAAGGCCGATAAACAATGTCCCTTGTTATTCTGTTCTGGTCAGGCCCTAGCACATAGACAAAACATACCAATGCAGCTGTTGTTGAACACCCATTCTGTGATACTATTGGGATACACGAATGGGTGGTACACACACTTGGAGAGGGACCTTTCCAGCGAGAAGAGTGAGACAGCACCTATGATGTAGATTTACCATCTATAGGCTAAGGTATGGGATCTACAGACAAAACCCAGAGATCTTCTATTGTATAATAATACTTCTTCTTAGCAAGGGAGGGAGGTTAGGCACTATAGTCTTTTCTCCATTGTCTTTTTATGATGACATCTCCCTTCATGATTTATGGACTAACTGCTATGCTGACTATATTTGTATCATGCATTTTTCTGATTGTTGTGGCACGTATACTGCATGCTAGGGCACGTTAGTTAAAATAAATATTTTAAACTGTTATGTGTCTCTGTCAGATCTTATTGTGGACAAATACAAGATTAAGAGCGAAAGGGGTGTCTTGTAACCGCGATTCCTGAGAGATCTGGGAGTGTTGTGTTCTGGGGTGTCTAATCACTTGTTTCTCTGTGGGTGAGTAGGAGAGCACATGAGCCACTATAGCTAGTCGGTCCTGGGCTTATGGGTACTCAGGTGGTAGGATGACTCAGTCCCTGCCTACTAAGGTCCCATAATTCTACTCATAGTTCTGTTCTTGGGCAGAATCCCTGCAACAATAATTTTGAAGTCTCCACAGTACATTTTTGGCTGTTTCCTGTCGCGGGTACTAGGCCAACCCACACAAGTGAGGTACCATTTTTATCGGGAGACTTTGGGGAATGCTGGGTTGGTGGAAGTCTGTTGCTCTTCTTAGATTCCAAATCTTTCCATCACAGAAATGTGAGGATTTTTTTTTTTTTTTACTACGTTTGAGGTTTGCAAGGGATTCTGGGTAACAAAACCTGGTGAGAGACACACAAGTCACCCCATCCTGGATTCCCCTTGGGGTCTAGTTTTAAAAAATGTGCAGGATTGTTAGGT
Organism: Calotriton arnoldi; assembly: GCA_963921515.1. Classification (NCBI taxonomy): domain Eukaryota; kingdom Metazoa; phylum Chordata; class Amphibia; order Caudata; family Salamandridae; genus Calotriton; species Calotriton arnoldi. The sequence continues at coordinate 116,659 of CAWUFW010014095.1, forward strand.
TTCCCTAGGTGTCGGTTGCGCTAGGGTCGGAAATCCACAGCTAGGCACATTGCAAAAAAAAGGTCAGTGCCTAGCGGGCTTTCTGCCGCCCTGGAGGGGGCGGATTGGAGGGCCGGGAAGGGGGCTGATCAGGGGCTGTAGCCCCGATATCCCCCCAAAGGGGGGAGCAGAAAGACTGAGTACTTTTTTGGGGGGGTGGGGGCATTGGTATGCCCGTTAAGGGCAGCACCAACCCCTAGGTATAAACAAGCCAGTGTAATTCCTGGCGTGTAGTGGGCTCCCTGCCCCTCCAAGGGGGGCGGATCAGGGGCTATTGCCACCATCTGCCTCCTGGGGAGGACAGAAAGTTTGTGGCAAGTTTTTTGGGGTGGGGAATTGGCATGCCCATTCTGGGCAGCCCCCACCCCTACGTATTAAAAAAAAATAATCCCTGGTGCCTAGTGGGCTTTCTGCCCCCCCACCCCCCTCTGGGGGAAGGTCAGAGGCTACTGCCCCCATCTGCCTCCTGGAGGGGGCAGAAGAAAGACTGTAGCATTTTTGGAGGGGTTGGGGGCATTGGCATGCCCATTCTGGGCAGCCCCCACCCCTGAACTTTGAAAAATAATGATCCCTGGTGCCCAGTGGGCTTCCCCCCCATGTCTATTTTGGGCAGCCCCTACGTATAAAAAAAAATCCCTGGTGCCTAGTGGGGTTTCTACCCCCCCGCCCCGGGGGGCAGGTCAGGGGCTATTGCCCCATCTGCCTCTGGGGGGGGACAATGGTATTTTTGGGGGGCGAGTGTGGGGGCATTGGCATGCCCATTCTGGCCAGCCCCCACCCCTGAACTACAAAAAATAACCCCTGGTGTCTAGGGTGCTTTCTGACCCCCCGGAGGGGCAGTTTGGGGGCTACTGCCCCATCTGCCCCCCAAAGGAAGACTGAATGCGCCCATTTTGAAATGGGGGAGCAAAGGCCCTTGCCTAAGGGGCCGCTTCCCCCTCCCCCTCCTGCCCTCCCCTTTCCAATGGTACCACTCCCGTGTGTTTCGGTGCTCCGGGACTGAGATAGCCCCACAAGCACCGAGACAGTGAAACTGAAACTAAGTTTCAGTTTCGTTTTCAGTGTAATGACGTCAGCGCGCCATGCGCATGATCGTCATTACAAAGAAAACTCAAAAAATGCCTCGGGAGGTTGGGGAAGCTCTTCCCCACCTTCCAAGGCAAAAAAGAAAAAAAGGAAATCCCGCAGCTGTTTAGAGCGGAGGGATTCTGTGCAAGTGTGCACATTATGGAATGGTTCCGTCATGAACACACGAGCACTGGTGCTCATGACATAACCATTCCGCCATGAGCACCGAATGGGTTAAATGTTAAGGATTGCTATGTTAGAGTACTTTTGACAGCATCAGTTTCAGAAGAAGTCACCTACTATTGCCGTCCTATGTATTATGCAACCTCATGTAGTATCCTGCTTTCATTGGTGTATAGACGAGGACATTTTGTCAAATTATGACTTAGTGCTGTCAAAAGTGCCTCTAAGAGAAAGCATGAATTTACACCCACAAAGAAAACTAATGGACACAGCCTGGTATTATTTCTTCTCGCATTTACCCATAAATAGTGTAGAAGCTTATAAAACTAATTTGACATGCCTCATGCATACTGAAGAGACAGCTTACATTATGGCCCTAGAGGCAAGGTACAAGAAAATAACAAAGACTGCGGACCAGAAAGGAAATGTGTTATTTCCCCACTGTGATATTTAATGCTACCGAGCCTAGCTGTCTCCTAGCTGCTCAGCCAGAGTGAGAGATGGTATTGGAATGTTGGTGTGACTGTGATGAATGGAATGCCTGGGTGCCTGTGTGGATGAGTGGGGACAGTTGGAGATGGGCTGAGCAGCTAGGCAGGCTGCTTCTGGTGGGGCTGATACTTGAACAGAGCTGGCTGGAGTGAAGGCTGGAAACAGGAATATGGACTGTTGTACTTGCTCACATGGAACCAATAAAGAAGTCTACTAAACTCTACCTGGCTACCTGTGTCAACCTGTGTGTAAGGGCACAACAAAATGTATTAGAGAATGCATGGAAGAAGGAGGAGAACGAGTTTAGGAAGAAAATGATATATACAAAACTTAGACTGGAGAGCCGACATAAAGTGAAAGTCTGTTTTCATAAAAGACAAACACAGAAACGAACACAGCATGTAGGCACTAGTAGCTGTGAACACACTTTCAAAGAGGTGTCAAAGAGGTGTGGTGCAGTGGCCAGGGCGGCTAACTCTGGAGCACGGGGCTCCCGGTTCGATCCCCAGCGCTGGCAGCTGCTGAGCCCAATACCATGTGACTCTGGGCAACAGCTCACTTAATCTTCCCGACGGCTCTCAGCGCCTTGAGACCTTCAAGGGGGTGATTAGTTTGCACTTTACAAATACCGGGTAAACAGGTAAATTATTAGGGGGAACTTGGTAAATTTTACAAGGAGACGAAAATATGATTCCTGGGGTATACTACTTTTGCGGAAAATATGCTTACTTACAATTACCTGCTGACTGGGAAGGAACATGCTATTTAGGTATACTGATTCCAAAAATATATTTGTTGTGAAGTGGGGGTGCGCAGATCATAAAGTCCAATAGCCAAGTAGTGATGTGTAAAATCAATTTCTTTAGTCCAAATTCTTAAAAGCTCTGTAAACGGAGAAACACAGCCAACGCGTTTCATTCCCATGCTGGGAACTTCGTCAGGGCAATGAAAAGTGACGACTGGAATATACTCTCTCACACACGGAGAAATAGAACTATTCGAACGGCGTCCAGATCTCGTTTGGCAGGACTTATTATACCGGTTATTTCTCTGTTTGGCTCCAGTGCAATACACGGAACCACTACAAGTACATCCATTTCAATGAAATATACTATTTATTAAGACATACGTATGGACGCTCGCTGACTTTGGGAAAACCAACATCTCTTGACACTACGGAACGCCCACATTGGCCATTGCGAGAGAGTATATTCCAGTCGTCACTTTTCATTGCCCTGACAAAGTTCCCAGCATGGGAATGAAACGCGTTGGCTGTGTTTCTCCGTTTACAGAGCTTTTAAGAATTTGGAATAAAGAAATTGATTTTACACATCACTACTTGGCTATTGGACTTTATGATCTGCGCACCCCCACTTCACAACAAATAACTTTTTGATCTGGAGCACAGTAACGTCAAAGAACGGCTGACGTAGGGGCTGGTTGCGCAGCAAAATTATTTATTGGAACTGGCGTGAGGTGCGGAACTAGAGGTCCGCCGTTGCTCCACTGAACGATGATTCCAAAAATATATCATGCCACTAGCATAGAAGCATTAACTTTAACACCACCACGAAGACAAACGCAATGCAGAAAGCAGGGTTTCATTAGTGGGGGATATATTTGGAGCAGTGATACCACCAGTAGGAATAATACTTAATGATGAAAAGATCAGGAAGCTAGCTACCATGGTGGATAGAATGGCAACTAGTACATCTGGAGCTCAGCTCGTTATTAATACAGAATTAATTGCTATACGATCTATGCTTTTACAAGATCGTCTTGCTTTAGACATCCTTCTTGCTGAGAAAGGAGGGGGTCTGCCATGTGCTAAAGCTAACTCACTGCTGTTCGTACATACCGGACGGGAGTAGAAAAATACAAGAGTTTGCAGGGAACATATCAAACCTGAGACCTGAATTACAGGAATTGGAAAACCAAGTATGTATGACAGCTGGAAAAGGGATAATAAAAGCTATCTTAATGCCCATACTAATAGTCAGCTAATGTCTAATAGTCTTATATGTCCTATATCTGGCCTATAGACATTTCTTGCACAAAAGACATGATGCCTATCAACGAAAACGTTTCAAAAAGGACATGGGCTTAATGGGGATCATGAAAGACAATTAGATGAAAACATTGCAACACTCGAGGGGGATAAAAAGAAACCGACGGGATACTCTGTAAGACAAAACTGCATTTTAGATTTAATTGTTGAAGTGAAACCAAATTAACTATGATTATATATATCATCAAAAGGGAGGGAGTTTGGGAGAAATGAGCATGAATTTAGAAAACCGACTTATTCAATATGTCAAAGTTGCATTTTAGAAGACATTGAAATGCTGCTGAAATACTTGCTTTAGAAAATTACTCTTAGATAAAACTTGAATGAACCTTGGTTAGAATATTATTAAACATACCGTAACATTGTATTTCATAAATCAATGTAGAAAATTAAGGATGTCTCCAAAATGCTTTATTAATGAATGTGTGTTTTTCAAAATTTTTGCACCAGGCAACTATACAATAGCCTGTACAGGAAGGCCTAAAAATATTTCTTTTTGACTTTGCTCAGTTACATGAGTAAGACATCTTGTGCAACGGCCTAGCATTGATGTCATCTTTAGAAATGTGCTGATTATAATATCATGTGGCTCCCAAGTTGAGGGACAATTTTCAAAGTATGCTTTCACGTTCCCCTTTCGAGCGATCCCAACACCACTGTACATATGATCAGTCCTCAGGGTTGCGCCCGGTATGAGGACTGACTACTCTTTGGTATTATACTTACCGATCACCACCAGTCAGTCATAAAATGCTTCTTGCTTATTTCCCACTCCACCAGGAAATTCACGAGACAACTATTCGTACATTGGCCCTTTTCATTGTATTCCGCTACTCATGGAATCACTTCCCTCGTTTCACCTGGGTGACCAGTTTCCATTCTAAACTGGTCTACTTTTATATGTTGTTATTTGTACTTCCCTTTTTACAACTCAGGAGACTTTGCTCTCCTTACGGTGTACTGATTTTTACTTTTCTGCACAATACTATATTTTCCTCAGCATGGTTGCGTATACATGCAGTTTTATATATATTTTAAATAGATTCTGACAAGATCTTCTCTGTATCTATCGGGCTACTTTTGGACATTGTCCTTACTACTGGACGCTCAAGTATTCTATATTCTTATTAAATCTCATAACTACATGTATTCTATGTTTGCGTGCAAAAATGAACACTAAATACCCACATTTCTTTGTATCTTAGAGAGCACAATGCATGCGAAATCTAGTGTTTCACTTGTGTTATAATATATACTGGCATTCCCTGTGGCCCCCATGGGTTCTCTTCTTTCGGTCAACATCACCTACCATGGGTACCACTTTTTATGGCTTTGGGTGAGCAGACGCTACAATGCATTTTTACACAATATCCTCAGTGCGTTGTGACCGGCATATATCATTTCATGTCACTATTTTCCTTCGCCTCATCAATGCTATATGAGGTTGACACGGATGAATTTTCCGTAAAAGATTTCATGAGAGATGATGTTCCATACCAATGTATATATGTTTTCTGCAGCCTTGAAAGGGTCCAACGGACGAAACACGTGTCGGCTGCTTATGCTTGTATAGACCAGATATTGGCTGTTCCTGCTTGTATATAAACCGAACATTGTGGAAACTACAAATGGAATAAGATAACTTCACAAAAAAGGGCAAATGATTTGATGGACTTCATATTAGGTCTACTTTCTTTATTAAATGGCCTTTCTATGTGTGCTCTGCTACTTATTATTTCGTATAATTGTTGCCAAGGACATTGTCCTAAGCAGGTGAACACCCTCGGTGGCAGGGTGTATGTAGGTAGTACCATGGTAGCACCTCTACCCCACATGAAGATATATGTGTCTGTTCTAACATCCCTAACAATAGTGCTGAAAATTTGATCTGCAATTGTTGTGAGCAGAGCCACCATTTGTGTCTGTATAGTTAGGAAATTTTGACTTCGTTTTTGCACAACTCTGAATTGAGGAAAACCTGGGGGAACTTTTCCAGAATGTGCTTGCTTTTTCTGTGTGTTCAGGGTACTTTTCTTAGGACTTCAGTTAAGCTTCAAAGATACAAATATGTTTTGTGAGGACAGCAGCTCACTTTTGTTGCAATTATTTCAGGACTCACAGGAGACTTCTGACAACTCACAGGGATTTATGAAAATGTAAAAGAGTTTCCTGACGACGCAGGGGAGTTTACTGAGAAATTAAGTTTTCAGGGGAGTCTGAGGACTTAAAGGTATTTTTGAGAATGTGAAGGGATTTTATGAGGATCGGAAAGTTTCCTAACACTTTGTGTGAGCTCAGTAGTGGCATTTACACACTGCAGCAGCGAGACCTGCTCCTTACACACTGACAGGAGGATAATAAACCAGCCTTACCTGCTTAGGGTGCTTCTGACATCCTGCAAAACAGAGAAACAAACACACTGAAGTCAGTTTCCACGGGAGATGTTAAAGTTATGGCAGTATTTTTAGGAGTGAAACACTTAATTATCTATGGTTAGAAAACAGTGACTGGGGTCACATGACACAGCACATTCTGGGGTATCGCATGACTAAGCACAGAATGAGGGATTCTGAATGAGGTCACATGATATAACAGAAACTGATATTCGGAATGGTAATGACATAGCACAGGGTCATTCTGATTGGAGTCACAAAACACAGCACATTCTGATATTCTGAATGGAGTCACTTGACACATTGTATGATGTTCTCAACAGGGTCACATGCATGAGCATCATTTAGGGATTGACAGGAGTCGCAGCTGTGACTCCTGGCTTGCCCCTTGTGACCCCTGACACTGCTTGTGCGACCTCTGGCTTCAGAGGAAGCAAAATGAGTACCAAGAACACAGAGGAAGCTCGCCCTTATGGGAGTCGTGCTCCACCTTTGTTTTCAGCCAAATTTATATTACACTAATAGTGAATAATAGCTTTTTATTCACTATTAGTGTAATAAAAAATGGGTCACGAGGATCTAGAATGAGAACTTCTGTGGCAGATGTCGTAAGTAAAAAATGCTTTTAAATGTACGTAGTGTACGTGTTTGGGGATCGGAGTGTGGTTGTGTGTTTGTGAGTGTGTTTGTACGTGTGAGCATGAGTGTGTGTAAGTAAAAGTGAGTGTCAGTGACAGGTAGTGTGTGAGAGCCACTAAAAGGGAGTGAGAATAAGTGAGAATGAGTGGCAGTGAGCATGAGTGAGTCAGAATGAGCGACAATAACAGTGAGTGCACAAGTGAAAAAGTATGAGTGAATAAGACCTAGAGTCAGTGTGAATGAAGGAGAGAGAATGAGTGATACAGAGTGTGTGACAATTACGGAGTTAGAGCAAGTGAGTATGAGTAAGTATGTTGGAGTCAGAGTAAGAATGAGTGAGAGTGAGGTAGACTGAGAGAGAATGAATGAGTGTGGTTGAGTAAATGTGAGTGAGGATATGATGTAATGCTTGCTAGTCTGCCATTGGCCCTTACATACTGAATGTAATTTGTGGCTTATAGAGGGACCCATGGAAAAATTCTACTGCTGGAATACTGGAGGTAATTGTAGGCATGGACAGGCACCTGTGAAAACCACTGCTACTGGCACACTGGAGGCAATTTTTGGAATAGGGGGTAACTGTGGCAAAATACTGGCACTAGCTCATTGGAGATGCTTCTTGGCATATGGGAGGAAAACCAAGACATACGGGGGCAACAATCACAAAATTTAAGTCCTGATGTACTAGATGTAATTCCACCCAGCAGCAGTTTCTCTATGGGGGTGTTGCCCCCTGTATTTGCTGCCCCCCTGGACCCTAATATGCATTTAGAACGTTTATATTCCCAGCAGCGGTGCTTATATTACAGCTGTGGGCTGGCTGCACATTGCAAGCAACAGACTTTCAATTTATGAGTGGGCGGGGTGGGGCATCATTATAGACAGCACCGGAAGAGTGTCTGGGTCTAAAGATGTGTAAGTGCGCATGTCAGGATGGATGGGTGTCTTCCTATGACCAACCCGACATGTGCACATAAGGCCTCTCCTACCCGCACAACATTAGTGAGCCAGGAATCACATCTGCAGTCACCCCGGTCTCCTAAGGAGCGCTGACTTTGCCTGCTCCAGCCAATCTGGACGCTGCTCTTATGCTGTGAAGCAGCTTCTGGATTGGCACAAGAGGCGAAGAGTAGGCCTAGTCCTGGAGGCAGCAGGTTTGGCTTTACAGAAGGACATGGCCAATCACAGCATGGCTTTATTATGAAGCCACGCAGTGATGGGTCATTTTCTATCCCTTGCTGCGTTCCCTTCAGTCGCTCTACTGTTACCGCCTCATCATCATGCCCAGCCCAGGGAGTAGCAAAGACGAGGGCGAGAAGCGCTGCGAGTAGGTAACGGTCATGGTAATAAACTATTTTACAGGATTAATGCTTTCTTAAGATGTTTTACAAGACAGAAAATTAACCTGGTAAATAGACATAAGAGATACCTGAGAAGATGTTCAGAATATGGTAAAAAAACATCAAGAAAACGGGCCATGAAATTAAAGGGTGTAGAGAGATAAACAAAAGAGGAGTGAAAAATAAAATCACAAGGGGAAGCCAGATGAGTGAGGCACAAACATATAAATTTTCTGATTGGTAAAATGTAGACTTCATCATTTAAGTGAACCATGAAACCTCGGAGACGATCTAAGAAGGCCAAGCGGCACTAAAACGGTAATAAAGAATGACTTCAGGATGATAAAATTTTAGAATAATAAGCAAGCGTCCCGTGGGCGTATGTTGGCTCATTACAGTAGGACTTCAGGATGATGAATGTTTAATAATAAACAAGCGTCCTGTGGTCTTACGTTGGCTCATTACAGTAGGACTTCAGGATGATGAATGTTTAATAATACGCAAGCGTCCCGTGGCCGTATGTTGGCTCATTACAGTAGGACTTCAGGATGATAAATGTTTAATAATAAGCAAGCGTCCCGTGGGCGTATGTTGGCTCATTACAGTAGGACTTCAGGATGATAAATGTTTAATAATACGCAAGCGTCCTGTGGCCGTATGTTGGCTCATTACAGTAGGACTTCAGGGTGATAAATGTTTAATAATAAGCAAGCGTCCCGTGGCCGTATGTTGGCTCATTACAGTAGGACTTCAGGATGATAAATGTTTAATAATACGCAAGCGTCCCGTGGTCGTATGTTGGCTCATTACAGTAGGACTTCAGGATGATAAATGTTTAATAATAAGCAAGCGTCCCGTGGTCGTATGTTGGCTCATTACAGTAGGACTTCAGGATGATAAATGTTTAATAATAAGCAAGCGTCCCGTGGTCGTATGTTGGCTCATTACAGTAGGACTTCAGGATGATAAATGTTTAATAATAAGCAAGCGTCCTGTGGTCGTATGTTGGCTCGTTACAGTAGGACTTCAGGGTGATAAATGTTTAATAATAAGCAAGCGTCCTGTGGTCGTATGTTGGCTCGGTACAGTAGGACTTCAGGGTGATGAATGTTTAATAATAAGCAAGCGTCCCGTGGGCGTATGTTGGTTCATTACAGTAGGACTTCAGGATGATAAATGTTTAATAATAAGCAAGCGTCCCGTGGTCGTATGTTGGCTCATTACAGTAGGACTTCAGGATGATAAATGTTTAATAATACGCAAGCGTCCCGTGGTCGTATGTTGGCTCATTACAGTAGGACTTCAGGATGATAAATATTTAATAATACGCAAGCGTCCTGTGGTCGTATGTTGGCTAATGTTTAATGAAATTACTATCTAGAATTTTGGGGGAGAAAATCAACAAACATTTAAAGCAGGGGACTGCAACCGATCGATCGCGAGCTATTGGTAGCTCGCCGACAACCTGTCAGTAGCTCGCAGCCTGACCCCACTTTGTATCCCGTCATTGCAATTTTGTTTATTTTTAGGCCTTTTTGGCTTCGTATCCATTCTTGCTCGTTGTCGCACACACCAACTGCTTCCATTGGCTATTAAGCTTCGCTGGGGAATGGTGGGACAAAGCGAGTGACATCAGTCCTGCATGAGCAGTGTTAGACTGCCCACCATCAGTGACTGGTGTGCTTCCAGTTCATGTTGGCCGCTTCTCATTGGTTGATATACAAGGTGGGATACGCAGTCTTGGATGTGCGTACACTGCCTCTGCCAGCCCCCGCGTGCTACGACTGTCTGCAGCACTTGAATAATCTAGGTTTGCTAGTGCGGCGCCTGTGGATGTGAGCGTGGATGTGAAGCTTTCTCTAGAAACAGAAGTGCATCAGCTGCTTTTCTAGTGCGGGGCCTGTGGATGTGAAGCTTTCTCTAGAAACAGAAGTGCATCAGCTGCTTTGCTAGTGCGGCGCCTGTGGATGTGAAGCTTTCTCTAGAAACAGAAGTGCATCCGCTGCATTGCTAGTGCAGCGCCTGTGGATGTGAAGCTTTCTCTAGAAACAGAAGTGCAGCAGCTGCATTGCTTGTGCGGCGCCTGTGGATGTGAAGCTTTCTCTAGAAATAGAAGTGCATCAGCTGCATTGGTAGTGCTGCGCCTGTGAATGTGAAGCTTTCTCTAGAAACAGAAGTGCATCAGCTGCATTGCTAGTGCGGCGCCTGTGGATTTGAAGCTTTCTCTAGAAACAGAAGTGCATCAGCTGCTTTGCTAGTGCGGCGCCTGTGGATGTGAAGCTTTCTCTAAAAACAGAAGTGCATCAGCTGCTTTGCTAGTGCGGCGCCTGTGGATGTGAAGCTTTCTCTAGAAACAGAAGTGCATCAGCTGCATTGCTAGTGCGGCGCCTGTGGATGTGAAACTTTCTCTAGAAACAGAAGTGCATCAGCTTCTTCAGAAGCTGGCTGAGCCCCCGCTCCACCAAGCCATTCTATGGAAATTGTATAGCTTGACATGCATGCAGCCCCACCGTGTGTTGCTCATCGTTGAATTCAGGTAACTAAAAGTCGAATGTAAATATTATTACACTTAAAAAAGCCCTTTTGTGTGCATGTTTGTGCTGGTGAGTTTCAGTTGGTGTAGTGTGCCGTTCTCTTCTGAGTCAAGTGACATGATGGGGGTTCCTTTTCAGCACCCTGCTGCATGACCTTCTGGGTGCTATCCAAAATGAATAACCAACAACAGCACCCTGTAAGCTAATAGCTTTTATATTAGATGGCACTTGCACGACCCTGGAATCCGCTCCAGCTCCCACATCTTAAACAATAGTGGCAGCTTCACAATTCCGGTGTGTGATATAATTAGGGGACAGGATGTGGCCTAATAGCTAGAGCAGTCAACCTCGAAGCTGGAGAACCGGGTTTGAGTCTCGGCAGAGATGCTCAACATCCTGTGATTCTGGGCAAATCAGTTAATCTCTCCATGCCTAACAAAATGAATGAGACCTGCATTTTTAAAAAATTTCGAGGCCTGATAATGTAACTTAAAGCAGCGTTTCACAGGGATCTTTTATTTTTAAAAACATAAAGTAATCCGAGTCATTCCTGGCTACAAACCGGATACAGGAACATTATTTTACATTTCTTTTCATTGAATTTGAGAGGGTGTGGCATAAGGGCCAGAGCTGCCGACTTCGAAGCTGGGGATCCAGGTTCGAGTCTCGGCGTAGGCTCGACATCCTCTGATTCTGGACAAATGACTTAATCTCCTATCGACTGTGGCCTATGGACAGCGCCTAAAGACCCTCACTGGAAGCACTATAAATTGTAATAAAATAATGAGAGAAATGTAAAATCGGTTCCTGGCTCCGGTTTGTGCCGAGGGACCACTTGCAAGCGGTACTTTATTAGGGAGTACTAGGGGGGGACTCCGGGAACAATGCACCAGTTGCTCGGCCTATAGTAGCTCACAATGATTTTACTGATCAGAAGTAGCTCTCTCTACAGAAAAGGTTGGAGACCCCTGGTATACAGGGATTACTGGTAGCACCGACGGTTTCATGCAGTAAAAAGTTACCACTGTAGAACGAGCAGGATTTGCAAGAGGGAAAGTCGTGCACCTATTCCGCACACGTCCGCTGCCTGTGTCACCCTCCTATAGAGAATTCCAATGTTCTGATGTTATTGTCCAAGTTGCGACATGCTGTGTCAACTGCGCATATTATTTACCAGCAGATAATAACAAAAAATACGAAGTATCCAATGTCAGCAAGTAGCGGCCTGTAGGGGCATTGCATCAGGAGGAAGCGGGACCACTTACCTATTTATTAAGAGAAGGTGAACCTGTCTCGGGCCAACAGTTATGGCACTCTGTAACAACTCTGTAACACTGTAACAACAGCAACAGCAAATCCTGCCGTACTTCCGCACCGTCTTCAGTGTTACTGGTGGAAGCAGAAGTTTTATATTCTGAATTCAGCTTTGTTGCGAGATTGAAAGGGGACGTTGAAGGACATTAAAGGGCGTTGAAGGGCATAGTTTTCAAACTCTAACTGGAAAGTGTGGGCACGGATGTGTGCAGGCATTTTACAGCTTTCAGGCTTTTCAGAGATGCACAAAGCCCACAATACCCATGTAAGCAGCTAGTTTTACCACTCGCATTCATGGGAGCAAATTGATTTCAGAGCGGCGGCAGGCAGAGTTTTGCAAACTCCGTGCTCCAAGCAGAGCACAGAATGTGGCAAAACTGTGCCAAAGAAGCGGAGTTTTCCGCCCACTCCTAGAATCAACGTCCCTGGTCACATGATACAGCAGTGGGTGATATGAATGAGTTCACATGACACAGTCTGCTAGCCTAAAACAAGTCACATGACACAATCTGTGATATTCTGAATTTTATCACATGAAGCAGTGCAGTGTAGGATTTACTGAATGAGGCCACATGACAGTCAGTGATCATTTGAATGGGGTCACATGACACTGCATTGTCTGTTATATTCTAATCTGTGTCACATGACCCTGCACATGGAGAACTTCAAATAATATTATAAATCGTGAATGATTTCCACCCGTAGAGGAGACATTTTACATGACCTACAAATGATATCACACACACGGAGAGCTCAGCTAGAGCGGCAAATGGAAACTGGTTTCTTCCCATGAACACTCTGTATGTCACGCTTTGAATATAGGTATTTGGACCTCTGCAGTGATGTCAGTCCTCCTAATGGAGTCTCATACACTATAATCTTTGTTACAATTTAGCTACATGCGGTAATCTATAGTGCCTAGACACCAACGGAGACAGAGCATGATACATGCGTGCTAAATGTGTGGGTTAGGGTGAGCTCAGAGTGTGTCTATTGTGATTTAATGTATGGGGACAGGAGTCCATTTTGGATCCCCTGTGTGTGAATAGTACATATGATGGAGGATGGAGGGAACCTGACAGATAGGGAAGTAGATTGTGGAAACCTTCTTCAGGTCTTTGAAGTGGACCAGACGTCTGTGAAAGGAAATTAATGAGGGAAACAAATGAGGCTCTGAAGGACATTCGCTGCCCACTTCCTGCATTCTTCATCCCCAGAAGAGTTAATGCAGTTCTGTGCAGCAGCTGAGTGGGAAGGCCTCTCTTCTGAGCCTTTGTCTTAGTTTCCTCTGTCAGGGCACACCCAGCTCCACTCTCTCTTCCTGCCAAGATTGAGTAACAAAGACTTTAACCCGACCAGTCGGTGCTAATAAAAAAAATGTCAGAACTGCCTGAAACCAGCTCCAGAGAAGGAGCTCTCGAATTTTCATCTACATCTAAAAAAAACCTAGGACAAATATTAGTGAGAAACCCAGGTCACTGTGCCAGGAGTCTCTTTGACCAGTGTCAAAACCCACAAAGCACTGATGGAGATAAATATATCAGTTCCAGAGCTAGGATCCCTGATTGCTGCTTCCTTACAGGTGAGGGCAACGTAGATAGGACCCCTGCAAGGAGAGCTGTAGGCTGCCTATAGAATAGAGGAGCTGTAGGCTGCCTATAGAATAGAGGAGCCATCTGCTGGAGAAAGGCGTTGGTGAATTACAACCCCCAGTGAGAAGCCTCCCTTGTGAAGTCATCAGCCCTTCTGACTGGTGAGCAAGGAGCGGTGCAAGGGACTTGGGTCCTAACCCTGCTGAAGGAGCTGGATCTACCTTGGTAGAAGAGGCAAACTCACTGAGCAGAAGAGGTACTGGAAGTGTGCCCATGAGGAGGAGGTACGAGCAGAAGAGGTACTGGAAGTGTGCCCAGGAGGAGGTATGAGAAGAAGAGGTATTAGAAGAGTGTTGTTCAGAAGAAGGAGTACGAACAGAAGGATTACTAGAAGAGTGTTTTGAAGGAGTTGTTAAGAGCTGAAGCAGTACTAGAATTGTGCCCTGCAGAAGGAGGTACGAGCAGACGAGATACTGGAAGTGTACCCAGGAGGAGGTACAAGCAGAAGAGGTATTAGAAGAGTGTCCTGCAAGAGGAGGAGGTACTGGCAGGAGGGGCACTAGAAGAGTGCCCAGGAGGAGGAGGTACGAGCAGAAGGGGTACTAGAAGAGGGGCCTGCAGTAGGAAGTACAAGCAAATGGGGTACTAGAGGAGTGCCCGGCAGGGGGAGGAGGTACGAGCAGAAGGGGTATTAGAAGAGTGCCCTGCAAGAGGAAGTATGAAGAGAAGGGATACTAGAAGAGTCTTCTTCAGAAGAAGGAGGTACAAACAAAAGGATTACTAGAAGAGGGCCCTGCAGGAGTAGATAAAATCCAAATGGGTGCTAGAAGAGTGGCTGGAGGAGGAGGTACAAGAAGAAGGGGTACTAGAGGTGTGTCCTGCAAGAGGTGGTACTGGCAGAAGGATTACTAGAAGAGTGCCTTGCAAGAGGAGGAGGAGGTACGAGCAGAAGGGGTACTAGAAGAGTGCCCAGGAGGAGGAGGTACAAGAAGAAGGGGTACTAGAGGTGTGCCCTGCAAGAGGTGGTACTGGCAGGAGTACTAGAAGAGTGGCTGGAGGAGGAGGTACAAGAAGAAGGGGTACTAGAGGTGTGTCCTGCAAGAGGTGGTACTGGCAGAAGGATTACTAGAAGAGTGCCCAGGAGGAGGAGGTACTGGCAGAAGGAGTACTAGAAGAGTGGTCTGCTGGAGGAGGAGGTACGAGCAGAAGGGGTACTAGAGGAGTGCCTTGCAAGAGGAGGAGGCACTGGAAGAAGGAGTACTAGAAGAGTGCCTTGCAAGAGGAGGAGGCACTGGAAGAAGGAGTACTAGAAGAGTGGCTTGCAAGAGGAGGAGGTACAAGAAGAAGGAGTACTAGAAGAGTGTCCTGCAAGAGGAGGAGGCACTGGAAGAAGGAGTACTAGAAGAGAGCCTTGCAAGAGGAGGAGGCACTGGAAGAAGGAGTACTAGAAGAGTGCCTTGCAAGAGGAGGAGGCACTGGAAGAAGGAGTACTAGAAGAGTGTCCTGCAAGAGGAGGAGGCACTGGAAGAAGGAGTACCATAAGAGTGCCTTGCAAGAGGAGGAGGCACTGGAAGAAGGAGTACTAGAAGAGTGTCCTGCAAGAGGAGGAGGCACTGGAAGAAGGAGTACTAGAAGAGTGCCTTGCAAGAGGTGGTACTGGAAGAAGGAGTACTAGAAGAGTGCCTTGCAAGAGGAGGAGGTACTGGAAGAAGGAGTACCATAAGAGTGCCTTGCAAGAGGAGGAGGCACTGGAAGAAGGAGTACTAGAAGAGTGTCCTGCAAGAGGAGGAGGCACTGGAAGAAGGAGTACTAGAAGAGTGCCTTGCAAGAGGTGGTACTGGAAGAAGGAGTACTAGAAGAGTGCCTTGCAAGAGGAGGAGGCACTGGAAGAAGGAGTACTAGAAGAGTGCCTTGCAAGAGGAGGAGGCACTGGAAGAAGGAGTACTAGAAGAGTGCCTTGCAAGAGGAGGAGGCACTGGAAGAAGGAGTACTAGAAGAGTGCCTTGCAAGAGGAGGAGGCACTGGAAGAAGGAGTACTAGAAGAGTGTCCTGCAAGAGGAGGAGGCACTGGAAGAAGGAGTACTAGAAGAGTGTCCTGCAAGAGGAGGAGGCACTGGAAGAAGGAGTACTAGAAGAGTGCCTTGCAAGAGGAGGAGGCACTGGAAGAAGGAGTACTAGAAGAGTGCCTTGCAAGAGGAGGAGGCACTGGAAGAAGGAGTACTAGAAGAGTGCCTTGCAAGAGGAGGAGGCACTGGAAGAAGGAGTACTAGAAGAGTGCCTTGCAAGAGGAGGAGGCACTGGAAGAAGGAGTACTAGAAGAGTGTCCTGCAAGAGGAGGAGGCACTGGAAGAAGGGGTACTAGAAGAGTGTCCTGCAAGAGGAGGAGGCACTGGAAGAAGGAGTACTAGAAGAGTGTCCTGCAAGAGGAGGAGGCACTGGAAGAAGGAGTACTAGAAGAGTGTCCTGCAAGAGGAGGAGGCACTGGAAGAAGGAGTACTAGAAGAGTGTCCTGCAAGAGGAGGAGGCACTGGAAGAAGGAGTACTAGAAGAGTGCCTTGCAAGAGGAGGAGGCACTGGAAGAAGGAGTACTAGAAGAGTGCCTTGCAAGAGGAGGAGGCACTGGAAGAAGGAGTACTAGAAGAGTGTCCTGCAAGAGGAGAAGGCACTGGAAGAAGGAGTACTAGAAGAGTGCCTTGCAAGAGGAGGAGGCACTGGAAGAAGGAGTACTAGAAGAGTGCCTTGCAAGAGGAGGAGGAGGTACAAGAAGAAGGGGTACTAGAGGTGTGTCCTGCAAGAGGTGGTACTGGCAGAAGGATTACTAGAAGAGTGGCTGGAGGAGGAGGTACAAGAAGAAGGGGTACTAGAGGTGTGTCCTGCAAGAGGTGGTACTGGCAGGAGTACTAGAAGAGTGGTCTGCTGGAGGAGGAGGTACAAGAAGAAGGGGTACTAGAGGTGTGCCCTGCAAGAGGAGGAGGCACTGGAAGAAGGAGTACTAGAAGAGTGCCTTGCAAGAGGAGGAGGCACTGGAAGAAGGAGTACCATAAGAGTGGTCTGCTGGAGGAGGAGGTACAAGAAGAAGGGGTACTAGAGGTGTGCCCTGCAAGAGGAGGAGGCACTGGAAGAAGGAGTACTAGAAGAGTGCCTTGCAAGAGGAGGAGGCACTGGAAGAAGGAGTACCATAAGAGTGGTCTGCTGGAGGAGGAGGTACAAGAAGAAGGGGTACTAGAGGTGTGTCCTGCAAGAGGTGGTACTGGCAGAAGGGGTACTAGAAGAGTGCCTTGCAAGAGGAGGAGGCACTGGAAGAAGGGGTACTAGAAGAGTGCCTTGCAAGAGGAGGAGGCACTGGAAGAAGGAGTACTAGAAGAGTGCCTTGCAAGAGGAGGAGGCACTGGAAGAAGGAGTACTAGAAGAGTGCCTTGCAAGAGGAGGAGGCACTGGAAGAAGGAGTACTAGAAGAGTGCCTTGCAAGAGGAGGAGGCACTGGAAGAAGGAGTACTAGAAGAGTGCCTTGCAAGAGGAGGAGGCACTGGAAGAAGGGGTACTAGAGGTGTGTCCTGCAAGAGGAGGAGGCACTGGAAGAAGGAGTACTAGAAGAGTGCCTTGCAAGAGGAGGAGGCACTGGAAGAAGGAGTACTAGAAGAGTGCCTTGCAAGAGGAGGAGGCACTGGAAGAAGGAGTACTAGAAGAGTGCCTTGCAAGAGGAGGAGGCACTGGAAGAAGGAGTACTAGAAGAGTGCCTTGCAAGAGGAGGAGGCACTGGAAGAAGGAGTACTAGAAGAGTGCCTTGCAAGAGGAGGAGGCACTGGAAGAAGGAGTACTAGAAGAGTGTCCTGCAAGAGGAGGAGGCACTGGAAGAAGGAGTACTAGAAGAGTGCCTTGCAAGAGGAGGAGGCACTGGAAGAAGGAGTACTAGAAGAGTGCCTTGCAAGAGGAGGAGGCACTGGAAGAAGGAGTACTAGAAGAGTGCCTTGCAAGAGGAGGAGGCACTGGAAGAAGGAGTACTAGAAGAGTGTCCTGCAAGAGGAGGAGGCACTGGAAGAAGGAGTACTAGAAGAGTGTCCTGCAAGAGGAGGAGGCACTGGAAGAAGGAGTACTAGAAGAGTGCCTTGCAAGAGGAGGAGGCACTGGAAGAAGGAGTACTAGAAGAGTGCCTTGCAAGAGGAGGAGGCACTGGAAGAAGGAGTACTAGAAGAGTGCCTTGCAAGAGGAGGAGGCACTGGAAGAAGGAGTACTAGAAGAGTGCCTTGCAAGAGGAGGAGGCACTGGAAGAAGGAGTACTAGAAGAGTGTCCTGCAAGAGGAGGAGGCACTGGAAGAAGGAGTACTAGAAGAGTGTCCTGCAAGAGGAGGAGGCACTGGAAGAAGGAGTACTAGAAGAGTGCCTTGCAAGAGGAGGAGGCACTGGAAGAAGGAGTACTAGAAGAGTGCCTTGCAAGAGGAGGAGGCACTGGAAGAAGGAGTACTAGAAGAGTGTCCTGCAAGAGGAGGAGGCACTGGAAGAAGGAGTACTAGAAGAGTGTCCTGCAAGAGGAGGAGGCACTGGAAGAAGGAGTACTAGAAGAGTGCCCAGGAGGAGGCACTGGAAGAAGGAGTACTAGAAGAGTGTCCTGCAAGAGGAGGAGGCACTGGAAGAAGGAGTACTAGAAGAGTGCCTTGCAAGAGGAGGAGGCACTGGAAGAAGGAGTACTAGAAGAGTGTCCTGCAAGAGGAGGAGGCACTGGAAGAAGGAGTACTAGAAGAGTGTCCTGCAAGAGGAGGAGGCACTGGAAGAAGGAGTACTAGAAGAGTGCCTTGCAAGAGGAGGAGGCACTGGAAGAAGGAGTACTAGAAGAGTGTCCTGCAAGAGGAGGAGGCACTGGAAGAAGGAGTACTAGAAGAGTGTCCTGCAAGAGGAGGAGGCACTGGAAGAAGGAGTACTAGAAGAGTGTCCTGCAAGAGGAGGAGGCACTGGAAGAAGGAGTACTAGAAGAGTGCCTTGCAAGAGGAGGAGGCACTGGAAGAAGGAGTACTAGAAGAGTGCCTTGCAAGAGGAGGAGGCACTGGAAGAAGGAGTACTAGAAGAGTGGCTGGAGGAGGAGGCACTGGAAGAAGGAGTACTAGAAGAGTGTCCTGCAAGAGGAGGAGGCACTGGAAGAAGGAGTACTAGAAGAGTGCCTTGCAAGAGGAGGAGGCACTGGAAGAAGGAGTACTAGAAGAGTGTCCTGCAAGAGGAGGAGGCACTGGAAGAAGGAGTACTAGAAGAGTGCCTTGCAAGAGGAGGAGGCACTGGAAGAAGGAGTACTAGAAGAGTGTCCTGCAAGAGGAGGAGGCACTGGAAGAAGGAGTACTAGAAGAGTGTCCTGCAAGAGGAGGAGGCACTGGAAGAAGGAGTACTAGAAGAGTGCCTTGCAAGAGGAGGAGGCACTGGAAGAAGGAGTACTAGAAGAGTGCCTTGCAAGAGGAGGAGGCACTGGAAGAAGGAGTACTAGAAGAGTGCCTTGCAAGAGGAGGAGGCACTGGAAGAAGGAGTACTAGAAGAGTGCCTTGCAAGAGGAGGAGGCACTGGAAGAAGGAGTACTAGAAGAGTGCCTTGCAAGAGGAGGAGGCACTGGAAGAAGGAGTACTAGAAGAGTGCCTTGCAAGAGGAGGAGGCACTGGAAGAAGGAGTACTAGAAGAGTGTCCTGCAAGAGGAGGAGGCACTGGAAGAAGGAGTACTAGAAGAGTGTCCTGCAAGAGGAGGAGGCACTGGAAGAAGGAGTACTAGAAGAGTGTCCTGCAAGAGGAGGAGGCACTGGAAGAAGGAGTACTAGAAGAGTGCCTTGCAAGAGGAGGAGGCACTGGAAGAAGGAGTACTAGAAGAGTGCCTTGCAAGAGGAGGAGGAGGTACAAGAAGAAGGGGTACTAGAGGTGTGTCCTGCAAGAGGTGGTACTGGCAGAAGGATTACTAGAAGAGTGGCTGGAGGAGGAGGTACAAGAAGAAGGGGTACTAGAGGTGTGTCCTGCAAGAGGAGGAGGCACTGGAAGAAGGAGTACTAGAAGGAGGAGGAGGTACAAGAAGAAGGGGTACTAGAGGTGTGTCCTGCAAGAGGTGGTACTGGCAGAAGGATTACTAGAAGAGTGCCCAGGAGGAGGAGGTACTGGAAGAAGGAGTACCATAAGAGTGGTCTGCTGGAGGAGGAGGTACAAGAAGAAGGGGTACTAGAGGTGTGCCCTGCAAGAGGAGGAGGCACTGGAAGAAGGAGTACTAGAAGAGTGCCTTGCAAGAGGAGGAGGCACTGGAAGAAGGAGTACCATAAGAGTGGTCTGCTGGAGGAGGAGGTACAAGAAGAAGGGGTACTAGAGGTGTGTCCTGCAAGAGGTGGTACTGGCAGAAGGAGTACTAGAAGAGTGCCCAGGAGGAGGAGGTACTGGAAGAAGGAGTACCATAAGAGTGGTCTGCTGGAGGAGGAGGTACAAGAAGAAGGGGTACTAGAAGAGTGCCTTGCAAGAGGAGGAGGCACTGGAAGAAGGAGTACTAGAAGAGTGCCTTGCAAGAGGAGGAGGCACTGGAAGAAGGAGTACTAGAAGAGTGCCTTGCAAGAGGAGGAGGCACTGGAAGAAGGAGTACTAGAAGAGTGTCCTGCAAGAGGAGGAGGCACTGGAAGAAGGAGTACTAGAAGAGTGTCCTGCAAGAGGAGGAGGCACTGGAAGAAGGAGTACTAGAAGAGTGCCTTGCAAGAGGAGGAGGCACTGGAAGAAGGAGTACTAGAAGAGTGTCCTGCAAGAGGAGGAGGCACTGGAAGAAGGAGTACTAGAAGAGTGCCTTGCAAGAGGAGGAGGCACTGGAAGAAGGAGTACTAGAAGAGTGTCCTGCAAGAGGAGGAGGCACTGGAAGAAGGAGTACTAGAAGAGTGCCTTGCAAGAGGAGGAGGCACTGGAAGAAGGAGTACTAGAAGAGTGTCCTGCAAGAGGAGGAGGCACTGGAAGAAGGAGTACTAGAAGAGTGCCTTGCAAGAGGAGGAGGCACTGGAAGAAGGAGTACTAGAAGAGTGTCCTGCAAGAGGAGGAGGCACTGGAAGAAGGAGTACTAGAAGAGTGTCCTGCAAGAGGAGGAGGCACTGGAAGAAGGAGTACCATAAGAGTGGTCTGCTGGAGGAGGAGGTACAAGAAGAAGGGGTACTAGAGGTGTGCCCTGCAAGAGGTGGTACTGGCAGAAGGAGTACTAGAAGAGTGCCTTGCAAGAGGAGGAGGCACTGGAAGAAGGAGTACCATAGAGTGGTCTGCTGGAGGAGGAGGTACAAGAAGAAGGGGTACTAGAGGTGTGTCCTGCAAGAGGTAGTACTGGCAGAAGGAGTACTAGAAGAGTGCCTTGCAAGAGGAGGAGGCACTGGAAGAAGGAGTACCATAAGAGTGGTCTGCTGGAGGAGGAGGTACAAGAAGAAGGAGTACTAGAAGAGTGTCCTGCAAGAGGAGGAGGCACTGGAAGAAGGAGTACTAGAAGAGTGCCTTGCAAGAGGAGGAGGCACTGGAAGAAGGAGTACTAGAAGAGTGTCCTGCAAGAGGAGGAGGCACTGGAAGAAGGAGTACTAGAAGAGTGCCTTGCAAGAGGAGGAGGCACTGGAAGAAGGAGTACTAGAAGAGTGCCTTGCAAGAGGAGGAGGCACTGGAAGAAGGAGTACTAGAAGAGTGCCTTGCAAGAGGTGGTACTGGAAGAAGGAGTACTAGAAGAGTGTCCTGCAAGAGGAGGAGGCACTGGAAGAAGGAGTACTAGAAGAGTGTCCTGCAAGAGGAGGAGGCACTGGAAGAAGGAGTACTAGAAGAGTGCCTTGCAAGAGGAGGAGGCACTGGAAGAAGGAGTACCATAAGAGTGGTCTGCTGGAGGAGGAGGCACTGGAAGAAGGAGTACTAGAGGAGTGCCCTGCAAGAGGTGGTACTGGCAGGAGTACTAGAAGAGTGCCTTGCAAGAGGAGGAGGCACTGGAAGAAGGAGTACCATAAGAGTGGTCTGCTGGAGGAGGAGGTACAAGAAGAAGGGGTACTAGAGGTGTGTCCTGCAAGAGGTGGTACTGGCAGAAGGATTACTAGAAGAGTGGCTGGAGGAGGAGGTACAAGAAGAAGGGGTACTAGAGGTGTGTCCTGCAAGAGGAGGAGGCACTGGAAGAAGGAGTACCATAAGAGTGGTCTGCTGGAGGAGGAGGTACAAGAAGAAGGGGTACTAGAGGTGTGTCCTGCAAGAGGTGGAGGCACTGGAAGAAGGAGTACTAGAAGAGTGGCTGGAGGAGGAGGTACAAGAAGAAGGGGTACTAGAGGTGTGTCCTGCAAGAGGTGGTACTGGCAGGAGTACTAGAAGAGTGGTCTGCTGGAGGAGGAGGTACAAGAAGAAGGGGTACTAGAGGTGTGCCCTGCAAGAGGAGGAGGCACTGGAAGAAGGAGTACTAGAAGAGTGCCTTGCAAGAGGAGGAGGCACTGGAAGAAGGAGTACTAGAAGAGTGCCTTGCAAGAGGAGGAGGCACTGGAAGAAGGAGTACTAGAAGAGTGCCTTGCAAGAGGAGGAGGCACTGGAAGAAGGAGTACTAGAAGAGTGCCTTGCAAGAGGAGGAGGCACTGGAAGAAGGAGTACCAGAAGAGTGGTCTGCTGGAGGAGGAGGTACAAGAAGAAGGGGTACTAGAGGTGTGCCCTGCAAGAGGAGGAGGCACTGGAAGAAGGAGTACTAGAAGAGTGCCTTGCAACAGGAGGAGGCACTGGAAGAAGGAGTACTAGAAGAGTGCCTTGCAAGAGGAGGAGGCACTGGAAGAAGGAGTACTAGAAGAGTGGCTGGAGGAGGAGGTACAAGAAGAAGGGGTACTAGAGGTGTGTCCTGCAAGAGGTGGTACTGGCAGGAGTACTAGAAGAGTGCCTTGCAAGAGGAGGAGGCACTGGAAGAAGGAGTACTAGAAGAGTGTCCTGCAAGAGGAGGAGGCACTGGAAGAAGGAGTACTAGAAGAGTGCCTTGCAAGAGGAGGAGGCACTGGAAGAAGGAGTACCATAAGAGTGGTCTGCTGGAGGAGGAGGTACAAGAAGAAGGGGTACTAGAGGTGTGCCCTGCAAGAGGAGGAGGCACTGGAAGAAGGAGTACTAGAAGAGTGCCTTGCAAGAGCAGGAGGCACTGGAAGAAGGAGTACCATAAGAGTGGTCTGCTGGAGGAGGAGGTACAAGAAGAAGGGGTACTAGAGGTGTGTCCTGCAAGAGGTGGTACTGGCAGAAGGAGTACTAGAAGAGTGCCTTGCAAGAGGAGGAGGCACTGGAAGAAGGAGTACCATAAGAGTGGTCTGCTGGAGGAGGAGGTACAAGAAGAAGGGGTACTAGAGGTGTGTCCTGCAAGAGGTGGTACTGGCAGAAGGAGTACTAGAAGAGTGCCTTGCAAGAGGAGGAGGCACTGGAAGAAGGAGTACCATAAGAGTGGTCTGCTGGAGGAGGAGGTACAAGAAGAAGGGGTACTAGAGGTGTGTCCTGCAAGAGGTGGTACTGGCAGAAGGAGTACTAGAAGAGTGCCTTGCAAGAGGAGGAGGCACTGGAAGAAGGAGTACCATAAGAGTGGTCTGCTGGAGGAGGAGGTACAAGAAGAAGGGGTACTAGAGGTGTGTCCTGCAAGAGGTGGTACTGGCAGAAGGGGTACTAGAAGAGTGCCTTGCAAGAGGAGGAGGCACTGGCAGAAGGAGTACCATAAGAGTGGTCTGCTGGAGGAGGAGGTACGAGCAGAAGGGGTACTAGAGGAGTGCCCTGCAAGAGGAAGTACTGAAGAGAAGGGATACTAGAAGAGTCTTCTTCAGAAGAAGGAGGTACAAACAGAAGGATTACTAGAAGAGGGCCCTGCAGGAGTAGATAAAATCCAAATGGGTGCTAGAAGAGTGGCTGGAGGAGGAGGTACAAGAAGAAGGGGTACTAGAGGTGTGTCCTGCAAGAGGTGGTACTGGCAGAAGGATTACTAGAAGAGTGCCTTGCAAGAGGAGGAGGAGGTACGAGCAGAAGGGGTACTAGAAGAGTGCCCAGGAGGAGGAGGTACAAGAAGAAGGGGTACTAGAGGTGTGCCCTGCAAGAGGTGGTACTGGCAGGAGTACTAGAAGAGTGCCTTGCAAGAGGAGGAGGCACTGGAAGAAGGAGTACCATAAGAGTGGTCTGCTGGAGAAGGAGGTACAAGAAGAAGGGGTACTAGAAGAGTGCCTTGCAAGAGGAGGAGGCACTGGAAGAAGGAGTACCATAAGAGTGGTCTGCTGGAGGAGGAGGTACAAGAAGAAGGGGTACTAGAGGTGTGTCCTGCAAGAGGTGGTACTGGCAGAAGGGGTACTAGAAGAGTGCCTTGCAAGAGGAGGAGGCACTGGCAGAAGGAGTACCATAAGAGTGGTCTGCTGGAGGAGGAGGTACGAGCAGAAGGGGTACTAGAGGAGTGCCCTGCAAGAGGAAGTATGAAGAGAAGGGATACTAGAAGAGTCTTCTTCAGAAGAAGGAGGTACAAACAAAAGGATTACTAGAAGAGGGCCCTGCAGGAGTAGATAAAATCCAAATGGGTGCTAGAAGAGTGGCTGGAGGAGGAGGTACAAGAAGAAGGGGTACTAGAGGTGTGTCCTGCAAGAGGTGGTACTGGCAGAAGGAGTACTAGAAGAGTGCCCAGGAGGAGGAGGCACTGGAAGAAGGAGTACCATAAGAGTGGTCTGCTGGAGGAGGAGGTACAAGAAGAAGGGGTACTAGAAGAGTGCCTTGCAAGAGGAGGAGGAGGTACTGAGCAGAAGGGGTACTAGAAGAGTGCCCAGGAGGAGGAGGTACAAGAAGAAGGGGTACTAGAGGTGTGTCCTGCAAGAGGTGGTACTGGCAGAAGAGTACTAGAAGAGTGCCTTGCAAGAGGAGGAGGCACTGGAAGAAGGAGTACCATAAGAGTGGTCTGCTGGAGAAGGAGGTACAAGAAGAAGGGGTACTAGAAGAGTGCCTTGCAAGAGGAGGAGGCACTGGAAGAAGGAGTACCATAAGAGTGGTCTGCTTGAGGAGGAGGTACAAGAAGAAGGGGTACTAGAGGAGTGTCCTGCAAGAGGTGGTACTGGCAGAAGGAGTACTAGAAGAGTGCCTTGCAAGAGGAGGAGGCACTGGAAGAAGGAGTACCATAAGAGTGGTCTGCTGGAGGAGGAGGTACAAGAAGAAGGGGTAGTAGAGGTGTGTCCTGCAAGAGGTGGTACTGGCAGAAGGAGTACTAGAAGAGTGCCTTGCAAGAGGAGGAGGCACTGGAAGAAGGAGTACCATAAGAGTGGTCTGCTGGAGGAGGAGGTACAAGAAGAAGGGGTACTAGAGGTGTGTCCTGCAAGAGGTGGTACTGGCAGAAGGAGTACTAGAAGAGTGCCTTGCAAGAGGAGGAGGCACTGGAAGAAGGAGTACCATAAGAGTGGTCTGCTGGAGGAGGAGGTACAAGAAGAAGGGGTACTAGAGGTGTGTCCTGCAAGAGGTGGTACTGGCAGAAGGAGTACTAGAAGAGTGCCTTGCAAGAGGAGGAGGCACTGGAAGAAGGAGTACCATAAGAGTGGTCTGCTGGAGGAGGAGGTACAAGAAGAAGGGGTACTAGAGGTGTGTCCTGCAAGAGGAGGAGGCACTGGAAGAAGGAGTACCATAAGAGTGGTCTGCTGGAGGAGGAGGTACAAGAAGAAGGGGTACTAGAGGAGTGCCCTGCAAGAGGTGGTACTGGCAGAAGGAGTACTAGAAGAGTGCCTTGCAAGAGGAGGAGGCACTGGAAGGAGTACCATAAGAGTGGTCTGCTGGAGGAGGAGGTACAAGAAGAAGGGGTACTAGAGGTGTGTCCTGCAAGAGGTGGTACTGGCAGAAGGAGTACTAGAAGAGTGCCTTGCAAGAGGAGGAGGCACTGGAAGAAGGAGTACCATAAGAGTGGTCTGCTGGAGGAGGAGGTACAAGAAGAAGGGGTACTAGAGGTGTGTCCTGCAAGAGGTGGTACTGGCAGAAGGAGTACTAGAAGAGTGCCTTGCAAGAGGAGGAGGCACTGGAAGAAGGAGTACCATAAGAGTGGTCTGCTGGAGGAGGAGGTACAAGAAGAAGGGGTACTAGAGGTGTGTCCTGCAAGAGGTGGTACTGGCAGAAGGAGTACTAGAAGAGTGCCTTGCAAGAGGAGGAGGCACTGGAAGAAGGAGTACCATAAGAGTGGTCTGCTGGAGGAGGAGGTACAAGAAGAAGGGGTACTAGAGGTGTGTCCTGCAAGAGGTGGTACTGGCAGAAGGAGTACTAGAAGAGTGCCTTGCAAGAGGAGGAGGCACTGGAAGAAGGAGTACTAGAAGAGTGCCTTGCAAGAGGAGGAGGCACTGGAAGAAGGAGTACCATAAGAGTGGTCTGCTGGAGGAGGAGGTACAAGAAGAAGGGGTACTAGAGGTGTGTCCTGCAAGAGGTGGTACTGGCAGAAGGAGTACTAGAAGAGTGCCTTGCAAGAGGAGGAGGCACTGGAAGAAGGAGTACCATAAGAGTGGTCTGCTGGAGGAGGAGGTACAAGAAGAAGGGGTACTAGAGGTGTGTCCTGCAAGAGGTGGTACTGGCAGAAGGGGTACTAGAAGAGTGCCTTGCAAGAGGAGGAGGCACTGGAAGAAGGAGTACCATAAGAGTGGTCTGCTGGAGGAGGAGGTACAAGAAGAAGGGGTACTAGAGGTGTGTCCTGCAAGAGGTGGTACTGGCAGAAGGGGTACTAGAAGAGTGCCTTGCAAGAGGAGGAGGCACTGGAAGAAGGAGTACCATAAGAGTGGTCTGCTGGAGGAGGAGGTACAAGAAGAAGGGGTACTAGAGGTGTGTCCTGCAAGAGGTGGTACTGGCAGAAGGAGTACTAGAAGAGTGCCTTGCAAGAGGAGGAGGCACTGGAAGAAGGAGTACCATAAGAGTGGTCTGCTGGAGGAGGAGGTACAAGAAGAAGGGGTACTAGAGGTGTGTCCTGCAAGAGGTGGTACTGGCAGGAGTACTAGAAGAGTGCCTTGCAAGAGGAGGAGGCACTGGAAGAAGGAGTACCATAAGAGTGGTCTGCTGGAGGAGGAGGTACAAGAAGAAGGGGTACTAGAGGTGTGTCCTGCAAGAGGTGGTACTGGCAGAAGGAGTACTAGAAGAGTGCCTTGCAAGAGGAGGAGGCACTGGAAGAAGGAGTACCATAAGAGTGGTCTGCTGGAGGAGGAGGTACAAGAAGAAGGGGTACTAGAGGTGTGTCCTGCAAGAGGTGGTACTGGCAGAAGGAGTACTAGAAGAGTGCCTTGCAAGAGGAGGAGGTACAAGAAGAAGGGGTACTAGAAGAGTGCCTTGCAAGAGGAGGAGGCACTGGAAGAAGGAGTACCATAAGAGTGGTCTGCTGGAGAAGGAGGTACAAGAAGAAGGGGTACTAGAAGAGTGCCTTGCAAGAGGAGGAGGCACTGGAAGAAGGAGTACTAGAAGAGTGCCTTGCAAGAGGAGGAGGCACTGGAAGAAGGGGTACTAGAAGAGTGCCTTGCAAGAGGTGGTACTGGAAGAAGGAGTACTAGAAGAGTGTCCTGCAAGAGGAGGAGGCACTGGAAGAAGGAGTACCATAAGAGTGGTCTGCTGGAGGAGGAGGTACAAGAAGAAGGGGTACTAGAGGTGTGTCCTGCAAGAGGTGGTACTGGCAGAAGGAGTACTAGAAGAGTGCCTTGCAAGAGGAGGAGGCACTGGAAGAAGGAGTACCATAAGAGTGGTCTGCTGGAGGAGGAGGTACAAGAAGAAGGGGTACTAGAGGTGTGTCCTGCAAGAGGAGGAGGCACTGGAAGAAGGGGTACTAGAGGTGTGTCCTGCAAGAGGTGGTACTGGAAGAAGGGGTACTAGAGGAGTGCCTTGCAAGAGGAGGAGGCACTGGAAGAAGGAGTACCATAAGAGTGGTCTGCTGGAGGAGGAGGTACAAGAAGAAGGGGTACTAGAGGTGTGTCCTGCAAGAGGTGGTACTGGCAGAAGGAGTACTAGAAGAGTGCCTTGCAAGAGGAGGAGGCACTGGCAGAAGGAGTACCATAAGAGTGGTCTGCTGGAGGAGGAGGTACAAGAAGAAGGGGTACTAGAGGTGTGTCCTGCAAGAGGTGGTACTGGCAGAAGGAGTACTAGAAGAGTGCCTTGCAAGAGGAGGAGGTACTGGAAGAAGGAGTACCATAAGAGTGGTCTGCTGGAGGAGGAGGTACAAGAAGAAGGGGTACTAGAAGAGTGCCTTGCAAGAGGAGGAGGCACTGGAAGAAGGAGTACTAGAAGAGTGCCTTGCAAGAGGAGGAGGCACTGGAAGAAGGAGTACTAGAAGAGTGCCTTGCAAGAGGAGGAGGCACTGGAAGAAGGAGTACCATAAGAGTGGTCTGCTGGAGGAGGAGGTACAAGAAGAAGGGGTACTAGAGGTGTGTCCTGCAAGAGGTGGTACTGGCAGAAGGAGTACTAGAAGAGTGCCTTGCAAGAGGAGGAGGTACAAGAAGAAGGGGTACTAGAAGAGTGCCTTGCAAGAGGAGGAGGCACTGGAAGAAGGAGTACCATAAGAGTGGTCTGCTGGAGGAGGAGGTACAAGAAGAAGGAGTACTAGAGGTGTGTCCTGCAAGAGGAGGAGGCACTGGAAGAAGGAGTACTAGAAGAGTGGCTGGAGGAGGAGGTACAAGAAGAAGGGGTACTAGAGGTGTGTCCTGCAAGAGGTGGTACTGGCAGGAGTACTAGAAGAGTGGTCTGCTGGAGGAGGAGGTACAAGAAGAAGGGGTACTAGAGGTGTGTCCTGCAAGAGGTGGTACTGGCAGAAGGAGTACTAGAAGAGTGCCCAGGAGGAGGAGGTACGAGCAGAAGGGGTACTAGAGGTGTGTCCTGCAAGAGGTGGTACTGGCAGAAGGAGTACTAGAAGAGTGCCCAGGAGGAGGAGGTACGAGCAGAAGGGGTACTAGAGGTGTGTCCTGCAAGAGGTGGTACTGGCAGAAGGAGTACCATAAGAGTGGTCTGCTGGAGGAGGAGGCACTGGCAGAAGGGGTACTAGAAGAGTGCCTTGCAAGAGGAGGAGGCACTGGAAGAAGGAGTACCATAAGAGTGGTCTGCTGGAGGAGGAGGTACAAGAAGAAGGGGTACTAGAGGTGTGTCCTGCAAGAGGTGGTACTGGCAGAAGGAGTACTAGAAGAGTGCCCAGGAGGAGGAGGTACTGGAAGAAGGAGTACCATAAGAGTGGTCTGCTGGAGGAGGAGGTACAAGAAGAAGGGGTACTAGAGGTGTGTCCTGCAAGAGGTGGTACTGGCAGAAGGAGTACTAGAAGAGTGCCTTGCAAGAGGAGGAGGCACTGGAAGAAGGAGTACTAGAAGAGTGCCTTGCAAGAGGAGGAGGCACTGGAAGAAGGAGTACTAGAAGAGTGCCTTGCAAGAGGAGGAGGTACTGGAAGAAGGAGTACTAGAAGAGTGTCCTGCAAGAGGAGGAGGCACTGGAAGAAGGAGTACTAGAAGAGTGTCCTGCAAGAGGAGGAGGCACTGGAAGAAGGAGTACTAGAAGAGTGCCTTGCAAGAGGAGGAGGCACTGGAAGAAGGAGTACCATAAGAGTGGTCTGCTGGAGGAGGAGGTACAAGAAGAAGGGGTACTAGAGGTGTGTCCTGCAAGAGGAGGAGGCACTGGAAGAAGGAGTACCATAAGAGTGGTCTGCTGGAGGAGGAGGTACAAGAAGAAGGGGTACTAGAGGTGTGTCCTGCAAGAGGTGGTACTGGCAGAAGGAGTACTAGAGGAGTGCCTTGCAAGAGGAGGAGGCACTGGAAGAAGGAGTACCATAAGAGTGGTCTGCTGGAGGAGGAGGTACAAGAAGAAGGGGTACTAGAGGTGTGTCCTGCAAGAGGTGGTACTGGCAGAAGGGGTACTAGAAGAGTGCCTTGCAAGAGGAGGAGGCACTGGAAGAAGGAGTACTAGAAGAGTGCCTTGCAAGAGGAGGAGGCACTGGAAGAAGGAGTACCATAAGAGTGGTCTGCTGGAGGAGGAGGTACAAGAAGAAGGGGTACTAGAGGTGTGTCCTGCAAGAGGTGGTACTGGCAGAAGGAGTACTAGAAGAGAGCCTTGCAAGAGGAGGAGGCACTGGAAGAAGGAGTACCATAAGAGTGGTCTGCTGGAGGAGGAGGTACAAGAAGAAGGGGTACTAGAGGTGTGTCCTGCAAGAGGTGGTACTGGCAGGAGTACTAGAAGAGTGCCCAGGAGGAGGAGGCACTGGAAGAAGGAGTACCATAAGAGTGGTCTGCTGGAGGAGGAGGTACAAGAAGAAGGGGTACTAGAGGTGTGTCCTGCAAGAGGTGGTACTGGCAGAAGGAGTACTAGAAGAGTGCCTTGCAAGAGGAGGAGGCACTGGAAGAAGGAGTACCATAAGAGTGGTCTGCTGGAGGAGGAGGTACAAGAAGAAGGGGTACTAGAGGTGTGTCCTGCAAGAGGTGGTACTGGCAGAAGGAGTACTAGAAGAGTGCCTTGCAAGAGGAGGAGGCACTGGAAGAAGGAGTACCATAAGAGTGGTCTGCTGGAGGAGGAGGTACAAGAAGAAGGGGTACTAGAGGTGTGTCCTGCAAGAGGTGGTACTGGCAGAAGGGGTACTAGAAGAGTGCCTTGCAAGAGGAGGAGGCACTGGAAGAAGGAGTACTAGAAGAGTGCCTTGCAAGAGGAGGAGGCACTGGAAGAAGGAGTACCATAAGAGTGGTCTGCTGGAGGAGGAGGTACAAGAAGAAGGGGTACTAGAGGTGTGTCCTGCAAGAGGTGGTACTGGCAGAAGGAGTACTAGAAGAGAGCCTTGCAAGAGGAGGAGGCACTGGAAGAAGGAGTACCATAAGAGTGGTCTGCTGGAGGAGGAGGTACAAGAAGAAGGGGTACTAGAGGTGTGTCCTGCAAGAGGTGGTACTGGCAGAAGGAGTACTAGAAGAGTGCCCAGGAGGAGGAGGTACGAGCAGAAGGAGTACTAGAAGAGTGCCCAAGAGGAGGAGGCACTGGAAGAAGGAGTACCATAAGAGTGGTCTGCTGGAGGAGGAGGTACAAGAAGAAGGGGTACTAGAGGTGTGTCCTGCAAGAGGTGGTACTGGCAGAAGGAGTACTAGAAGAGTGCCCAGGAGGAGGAGGTACGAGCAGAAGGGGTACTAGAGGTGTGTCCTGCAAGAGGTGGTACTGGAAGAAGGAGTACTAGAAGAGTGCCCAGGAGGAGGAGGTACGAGCAGAAGGGGTACTAGAGGTGTGTCCTGCAAGAGGTGGTACTGGCAGAAGGAGTACTAGAAGAGTGCCCAGGAGGAGGAGGTACGAGCAGAAGGAGTACTAGAGGTGTGTCCTGCAAGAGGTGGTACTGGCAGGAGTACTAGAAGAGTGCCCAGGAGGAGGAGGTACGAGCAGAAGGGGTACTAGAGGTGTGTCCTGCAAGAGGTGGTACTGGCAGAAGGAGTACTAGAAGAGTGCCTTGCAAGAGGAGGAGGCACTGGAAGAAGGGGTACTAGAGGTGTGTCCTGCAAGAGGAGGAGGTACAAGAAGAAGGGGTACTAGAGGTGTGCCCTGCAAGAGGTGGTACTGGCAGAAGGAGTACTAGAAGAGTGCCTTGCAAGAGGAGGAGGCACTGGAAGAAGGAGTACCATAAGAGTGGTCTGCTGGAGGAGGAGGTACAAGAAGAAGGGGTACTAGAGGTGTGTCCTGCAAGAGGTGGTACTGGCAGAAGGAGTACTAGAAGAGTGCCTTGCAAGAGGAGGAGGCACTGGAAGAAGGAGTACCATAAGAGTGGTCTGCTGGAGGAGGAGGTACAAGAAGAAGGGGTACTAGAGGTGTGTCCTGCAAGAGGTGGTACTGGCAGAAGGAGTACTAGAAGAGTGCCTTGCAAGAGGAGGAGGCACTGGAAGAAGGAGTACTAGAAGAGTGCCTTGCAAGAGGAGGAGGCACTGGAAGAAGGAGTACCATAAGAGTGGTCTGCTGGAGGAGGAGGTACAAGAAGAAGGGGTACTAGAGGTGTGTCCTGCAAGAGGTGGTACTGGCAGAAGGAGTACTAGAAGAGTGCCTTGCAAGAGGAGGAGGCACTGGAAGAAGGAGTACCATAAGAGTGGTCTGCTGGAGGAGGAGGTACAAGAAGAAGGGGTACTAGAGGTGTGTCCTGCAAGAGGTGGTACTGGCAGAAGGGGTACTAGAAGAGTGCCTTGCAAGAGGAGGAGGCACTGGAAGAAGGAGTACCATAAGAGTGGTCTGCTGGAGGAGGAGGTACAAGAAGAAGGGGTACTAGAGGTGTGTCCTGCAAGAGGTGGTACTGGCAGAAGGAGTACTAGAAGAGTGCCTTGCAAGAGGAGGAGGCACTGGAAGAAGGAGTACCATAAGAGTGGTCTGCTGGAGGAGGAGGTACAAGAAGAAGGGGTACTAGAGGTGTGTCCTGCAAGAGGTGGTACTGGCAGAAGGAGTACTAGAAGAGTGCCTTGCAAGAGGAGGAGGCACTGGAAGAAGGAGTACCATAAGAGTGGTCTGCTGGAGGAGGAGGTACAAGAAGAAGGGGTACTAGAGGTGTGTCCTGCAAGAGGTGGTACTGGCAGGAGTACTAGAAGAGTGCCTTGCAAGAGGAGGAGGCACTGGAAGAAGGAGTACCATAAGAGTGGTCTGCTGGAGGAGGAGGTACAAGAAGAAGGGGTACTAGAGGTGTGTCCTGCAAGAGGTGGTACTGGCAGAAGGAGTACTAGAAGAGTGCCTTGCAAGAGGAGGAGGCACTGGAAGAAGGAGTACCATAAGAGTGGTCTGCTGGAGGAGGAGGTACAAGAAGAAGGGGTACTAGAGGTGTGTCCTGCAAGAGGTGGTACTGGCAGAAGGAGTACTAGAAGAGTGCCTTGCAAGAGGAGGAGGTACAAGAAGAAGGGGTACTAGAAGAGTGCCTTGCAAGAGGAGGAGGCACTGGAAGAAGGAGTACCATAAGAGTGGTCTGCTGGAGAAGGAGGTACAAGAAGAAGGGGTACTAGAAGAGTGCCTTGCAAGAGGAGGAGGCACTGGAAGAAGGAGTACTAGAAGAGTGCCTTGCAAGAGGAGGAGGCACTGGAAGAAGGGGTACTAGAAGAGTGCCTTGCAAGAGGTGGTACTGGAAGAAGGAGTACTAGAAGAGTGTCCTGCAAGAGGAGGAGGCACTGGAAGAAGGAGTACCATAAGAGTGGTCTGCTGGAGGAGGAGGTACAAGAAGAAGGGGTACTAGAGGTGTGTCCTGCAAGAGGTGGTACTGGCAGAAGGAGTACTAGAAGAGTGCCTTGCAAGAGGAGGAGGCACTGGAAGAAGGAGTACCATAAGAGTGGTCTGCTGGAGGAGGAGGTACAAGAAGAAGGGGTACTAGAGGTGTGTCCTGCAAGAGGAGGAGGCACTGGAAGAAGGGGTACTAGAGGTGTGTCCTGCAAGAGGTGGTACTGGAAGAAGGGGTACTAGAGGAGTGCCTTGCAAGAGGAGGAGGCACTGGAAGAAGGAGTACCATAAGAGTGGTCTGCTGGAGGAGGAGGTACAAGAAGAAGGGGTACTAGAGGTGTGTCCTGCAAGAGGTGGTACTGGCAGAAGGAGTACTAGAAGAGTGCCTTGCAAGAGGAGGAGGCACTGGCAGAAGGAGTACCATAAGAGTGGTCTGCTGGAGGAGGAGGTACAAGAAGAAGGGGTACTAGAGGTGTGTCCTGCAAGAGGTGGTACTGGCAGAAGGAGTACTAGAAGAGTGCCTTGCAAGAGGAGGAGGTACTGGAAGAAGGAGTACCATAAGAGTGGTCTGCTGGAGGAGGAGGTACAAGAAGAAGGGGTACTAGAAGAGTGCCTTGCAAGAGGAGGAGGCACTGGAAGAAGGAGTACTAGAAGAGTGCCTTGCAAGAGGAGGAGGCACTGGAAGAAGGAGTACTAGAAGAGTGCCTTGCAAGAGGAGGAGGCACTGGAAGAAGGAGTACCATAAGAGTGGTCTGCTGGAGGAGGAGGTACAAGAAGAAGGGGTACTAGAGGTGTGTCCTGCAAGAGGTGGTACTGGCAGAAGGAGTACTAGAAGAGTGCCTTGCAAGAGGAGGAGGTACAAGAAGAAGGGGTACTAGAAGAGTGCCTTGCAAGAGGAGGAGGCACTGGAAGAAGGAGTACCATAAGAGTGGTCTGCTGGAGGAGGAGGTACAAGAAGAAGGAGTACTAGAGGTGTGTCCTGCAAGAGGAGGAGGCACTGGAAGAAGGAGTACTAGAAGAGTGGCTGGAGGAGGAGGTACAAGAAGAAGGGGTACTAGAGGTGTGTCCTGCAAGAGGTGGTACTGGCAGGAGTACTAGAAGAGTGGTCTGCTGGAGGAGGAGGTACAAGAAGAAGGGGTACTAGAGGTGTGTCCTGCAAGAGGTGGTACTGGCAGAAGGAGTACTAGAAGAGTGCCCAGGAGGAGGAGGTACGAGCAGAAGGGGTACTAGAGGTGTGTCCTGCAAGAGGTGGTACTGGCAGAAGGAGTACTAGAAGAGTGCCCAGGAGGAGGAGGTACGAGCAGAAGGGGTACTAGAGGTGTGTCCTGCAAGAGGTGGTACTGGCAGAAGGAGTACCATAAGAGTGGTCTGCTGGAGGAGGAGGCACTGGCAGAAGGGGTACTAGAAGAGTGCCTTGCAAGAGGAGGAGGCACTGGAAGAAGGAGTACCATAAGAGTGGTCTGCTGGAGGAGGAGGTACAAGAAGAAGGGGTACTAGAGGTGTGTCCTGCAAGAGGTGGTACTGGCAGAAGGAGTACTAGAAGAGTGCCCAGGAGGAGGAGGTACTGGAAGAAGGAGTACCATAAGAGTGGTCTGCTGGAGGAGGAGGTACAAGAAGAAGGGGTACTAGAGGTGTGTCCTGCAAGAGGTGGTACTGGCAGAAGGAGTACTAGAAGAGTGCCTTGCAAGAGGAGGAGGCACTGGAAGAAGGAGTACTAGAAGAGTGCCTTGCAAGAGGAGGAGGCACTGGAAGAAGGAGTACTAGAAGAGTGCCTTGCAAGAGGAGGAGGTACTGGAAGAAGGAGTACTAGAAGAGCGTCCTGCAAGAGGAGGAGGCACTGGAAGAAGGAGTACTAGAAGAGTGTCCTGCAAGAGGAGGAGGCACTGGAAGAAGGAGTACTAGAAGAGTGCCTTGCAAGAGGAGGAGGCACTGGAAGAAGGAGTACCATAAGAGTGGTCTGCTGGAGGAGGAGGTACAAGAAGAAGGGGTACTAGAGGTGTGTCCTGCAAGAGGAGGAGGCACTGGAAGAAGGAGTACCATAAGAGTGGTCTGCTGGAGGAGGAGGTACAAGAAGAAGGGGTACTAGAGGTGTGTCCTGCAAGAGGTGGTACTGGCAGAAGGAGTACTAGAGGAGTGCCTTGCAAGAGGAGGAGGCACTGGAAGAAGGAGTACCATAAGAGTGGTCTGCTGGAGGAGGAGGTACAAGAAGAAGGGGTACTAGAGGTGTGTCCTGCAAGAGGTGGTACTGGCAGAAGGGGTACTAGAAGAGTGCCTTGCAAGAGGAGGAGGCACTGGAAGAAGGAGTACTAGAAGAGTGCCTTGCAAGAGGAGGAGGCACTGGAAGAAGGAGTACCATAAGAGTGGTCTGCTGGAGGAGGAGGTACAAGAAGAAGGGGTACTAGAGGTGTGTCCTGCAAGAGGTGGTACTGGCAGAAGGAGTACTAGAAGAGAGCCTTGCAAGAGGAGGAGGCACTGGAAGAAGGAGTACCATAAGAGTGGTCTGCTGGAGGAGGAGGTACAAGAAGAAGGGGTACTAGAGGTGTGTCCTGCAAGAGGTGGTACTGGCAGGAGTACTAGAAGAGTGCCCAGGAGGAGGAGGCACTGGAAGAAGGAGTACCATAAGAGTGGTCTGCTGGAGGAGGAGGTACAAGAAGAAGGGGTACTAGAGGTGTGTCCTGCAAGAGGTGGTACTGGCAGAAGGAGTACTAGAAGAGTGCCTTGCAAGAGGAGGAGGCACTGGAAGAAGGAGTACCATAAGAGTGGTCTGCTGGAGGAGGAGGTACAAGAAGAAGGGGTACTAGAGGTGTGTCCTGCAAGAGGTGGTACTGGCAGAAGGAGTACTAGAAGAGTGCCTTGCAAGAGGAGGAGGCACTGGAAGAAGGAGTACCATAAGAGTGGTCTGCTGGAGGAGGAGGTACAAGAAGAAGGGGTACTAGAGGTGTGTCCTGCAAGAGGTGGTACTGGCAGAAGGGGTACTAGAAGAGTGCCTTGCAAGAGGAGGAGGCACTGGAAGAAGGAGTACTAGAAGAGTGCCTTGCAAGAGGAGGAGGCACTGGAAGAAGGAGTACCATAAGAGTGGTCTGCTGGAGGAGGAGGTACAAGAAGAAGGGGTACTAGAGGTGTGTCCTGCAAGAGGTGGTACTGGCAGAAGGAGTACTAGAAGAGAGCCTTGCAAGAGGAGGAGGCACTGGAAGAAGGAGTACCATAAGAGTGGTCTGCTGGAGGAGGAGGTACAAGAAGAAGGGGTACTAGAGGTGTGTCCTGCAAGAGGTGGTACTGGCAGAAGGAGTACTAGAAGAGTGCCCAGGAGGAGGAGGTACGAGCAGAAGGAGTACTAGAAGAGTGCCCAAGAGGAGGAGGCACTGGAAGAAGGAGTACCATAAGAGTGGTCTGCTGGAGGAGGAGGTACAAGAAGAAGGGGTACTAGAGGTGTGTCCTGCAAGAGGTGGTACTGGCAGAAGGAGTACTAGAAGAGTGCCCAGGAGGAGGAGGTACGAGCAGAAGGGGTACTAGAGGTGTGTCCTGCAAGAGGTGGTACTGGAAGAAGGAGTACTAGAAGAGTGCCCAGGAGGAGGAGGTACGAGCAGAAGGGGTACTAGAGGTGTGTCCTGCAAGAGGTGGTACTGGCAGAAGGAGTACTAGAAGAGTGCCCAGGAGGAGGAGGTACGAGCAGAAGGAGTACTAGAGGTGTGTCCTGCAAGAGGTGGTACTGGCAGGAGTACTAGAAGAGTGCCCAGGAGGAGGAGGTACGAGCAGAAGGGGTACTAGAGGTGTGTCCTGCAAGAGGTGGTACTGGCAGAAGGAGTACTAGAAGAGTGCCTTGCAAGAGGAGGAGGCACTGGAAGAAGGGGTACTAGAGGTGTGTCCTGCAAGAGGAGGAGGTACAAGAAGAAGGGGTACTAGAGGTGTGCCCTGCAAGAGGTGGTACTGGCAGAAGGAGTACTAGAAGAGTGCCTTGCAAGAGGAGGAGGCACTGGAAGAAGGAGTACCATAAGAGTGGTCTGCTGGAGGAGGAGGTACAAGAAGAAGGGGTACTAGAGGTGTGTCCTGCAAGAGGTGGTACTGGCAGAAGGAGTACTAGAAGAGTGCCTTGCAAGAGGAGGAGGCACTGGAAGAAGGAGTACCATAAGAGTGGTCTGCTGGAGGAGGAGGTACAAGAAGAAGGGGTACTAGAGGTGTGTCCTGCAAGAGGTGGTACTGGCAGAAGGAGTACTAGAAGAGTGCCTTGCAAGAGGAGGAGGCACTGGAAGAAGGAGTACTAGAAGAGTGCCTTGCAAGAGGAGGAGGCACTGGAAGAAGGAGTACCATAAGAGTGGTCTGCTGGAGGAGGAGGTACAAGAAGAAGGGGTACTAGAGGTGTGTCCTGCAAGAGGTGGTACTGGCAGAAGGAGTACTAGAAGAGTGCCTTGCAAGAGGAGGAGGCACTGGAAGAAGGAGTACCATAAGAGTGGTCTGCTGGAGGAGGAGGTACAAGAAGAAGGGGTACTAGAGGTGTGTCCTGCAAGAGGTGGTACTGGCAGAAGGGGTACTAGAAGAGTGCCTTGCAAGAGGAGGAGGCACTGGAAGAAGGAGTACCATAAGAGTGGTCTGCTGGAGGAGGAGGTACAAGAAGAAGGGGTACTAGAGGTGTGTCCTGCAAGAGGTGGTACTGGCAGAAGGAGTACTAGAAGAGTGCCTTGCAAGAGGAGGAGGCACTGGAAGAAGGAGTACCATAAGAGTGGTCTGCTGGAGGAGGAGGTACAAGAAGAAGGGGTACTAGAGGTGTGTCCTGCAAGAGGTGGTACTGGCAGAAGGAGTACTAGAAGAGTGCCTTGCAAGAGGAGGAGGCACTGGAAGAAGGAGTACCATAAGAGTGGTCTGCTGGAGGAGGAGGTACAAGAAGAAGGGGTACTAGAGGTGTGTCCTGCAAGAGGTGGTACTGGCAGGAGTACTAGAAGAGTGCCTTGCAAGAGGAGGAGGCACTGGAAGAAGGAGTACCATAAGAGTGGTCTGCTGGAGGAGGAGGTACAAGAAGAAGGGGTACTAGAGGTGTGTCCTGCAAGAGGTGGTACTGGCAGAAGGAGTACTAGAAGAGTGCCTTGCAAGAGGAGGAGGCACTGGAAGAAGGAGTACCATAAGAGTGGTCTGCTGGAGGAGGAGGTACAAGAAGAAGGGGTACTAGAGGTGTGTCCTGCAAGAGGTGGTACTGGCAGAAGGAGTACTAGAAGAGTGCCTTGCAAGAGGAGGAGGTACAAGAAGAAGGGGTACTAGAAGAGTGCCTTGCAAGAGGAGGAGGCACTGGAAGAAGGAGTACCATAAGAGTGGTCTGCTGGAGAAGGAGGTACAAGAAGAAGGGGTACTAGAAGAGTGCCTTGCAAGAGGAGGAGGCACTGGAAGAAGGAGTACTAGAAGAGTGCCTTGCAAGAGGAGGAGGCACTGGAAGAAGGGGTACTAGAAGAGTGCCTTGCAAGAGGTGGTACTGGAAGAAGGAGTACTAGAAGAGTGTCCTGCAAGAGGAGGAGGCACTGGAAGAAGGAGTACCATAAGAGTGGTCTGCTGGAGGAGGAGGTACAAGAAGAAGGGGTACTAGAGGTGTGTCCTGCAAGAGGTGGTACTGGCAGAAGGAGTACTAGAAGAGTGCCTTGCAAGAGGAGGAGGCACTGGAAGAAGGAGTACCATAAGAGTGGTCTGCTGGAGGAGGAGGTACAAGAAGAAGGGGTACTAGAGGTGTGTCCTGCAAGAGGAGGAGGCACTGGAAGAAGGGGTACTAGAGGTGTGTCCTGCAAGAGGTGGTACTGGAAGAAGGGGTACTAGAGGAGTGCCTTGCAAGAGGAGGAGGCACTGGAAGAAGGAGTACCATAAGAGTGGTCTGCTGGAGGAGGAGGTACAAGAAGAAGGGGTACTAGAGGTGTGTCCTGCAAGAGGTGGTACTGGCAGAAGGAGTACTAGAAGAGTGCCTTGCAAGAGGAGGAGGCACTGGCAGAAGGAGTACCATAAGAGTGGTCTGCTGGAGGAGGAGGTACAAGAAGAAGGGGTACTAGAGGTGTGTCCTGCAAGAGGTGGTACTGGCAGAAGGAGTACTAGAAGAGTGCCTTGCAAGAGGAGGAGGTACTGGAAGAAGGAGTACCATAAGAGTGGTCTGCTGGAGGAGGAGGTACAAGAAGAAGGGGTACTAGAAGAGTGCCTTGCAAGAGGAGGAGGCACTGGAAGAAGGAGTACTAGAAGAGTGCCTTGCAAGAGGAGGAGGCACTGGAAGAAGGAGTACTAGAAGAGTGCCTTGCAAGAGGAGGAGGCACTGGAAGAAGGAGTACCATAAGAGTGGTCTGCTGGAGGAGGAGGTACAAGAAGAAGGGGTACTAGAGGTGTGTCCTGCAAGAGGTGGTACTGGCAGAAGGAGTACTAGAAGAGTGCCTTGCAAGAGGAGGAGGTACAAGAAGAAGGGGTACTAGAAGAGTGCCTTGCAAGAGGAGGAGGCACTGGAAGAAGGAGTACCATAAGAGTGGTCTGCTGGAGGAGGAGGTACAAGAAGAAGGAGTACTAGAGGTGTGTCCTGCAAGAGGAGGAGGCACTGGAAGAAGGAGTACTAGAAGAGTGGCTGGAGGAGGAGGTACAAGAAGAAGGGGTACTAGAGGTGTGTCCTGCAAGAGGTGGTACTGGCAGGAGTACTAGAAGAGTGGTCTGCTGGAGGAGGAGGTACAAGAAGAAGGGGTACTAGAGGTGTGTCCTGCAAGAGGTGGTACTGGCAGAAGGAGTACTAGAAGAGTGCCCAGGAGGAGGAGGTACGAGCAGAAGGGGTACTAGAGGTGTGTCCTGCAAGAGGTGGTACTGGCAGAAGGAGTACTAGAAGAGTGCCCAGGAGGAGGAGGTACGAGCAGAAGGGGTACTAGAGGTGTGTCCTGCAAGAGGTGGTACTGGCAGAAGGAGTACCATAAGAGTGGTCTGCTGGAGGAGGAGGCACTGGCAGAAGGGGTACTAGAAGAGTGCCTTGCAAGAGGAGGAGGCACTGGAAGAAGGAGTACCATAAGAGTGGTCTGCTGGAGGAGGAGGTACAAGAAGAAGGGGTACTAGAGGTGTGTCCTGCAAGAGGTGGTACTGGCAGAAGGAGTACTAGAAGAGTGCCCAGGAGGAGGAGGTACTGGAAGAAGGAGTACCATAAGAGTGGTCTGCTGGAGGAGGAGGTACAAGAAGAAGGGGTACTAGAGGTGTGTCCTGCAAGAGGTGGTACTGGCAGAAGGAGTACTAGAAGAGTGCCTTGCAAGAGGAGGAGGCACTGGAAGAAGGAGTACTAGAAGAGTGCCTTGCAAGAGGAGGAGGCACTGGAAGAAGGAGTACTAGAAGAGTGCCTTGCAAGAGGAGGAGGTACTGGAAGAAGGAGTACTAGAAGAGTGTCCTGCAAGAGGAGGAGGCACTGGAAGAAGGAGTACTAGAAGAGTGTCCTGCAAGAGGAGGAGGCACTGGAAGAAGGAGTACTAGAAGAGTGCCTTGCAAGAGGAGGAGGCACTGGAAGGAGTACCATAAGAGTGGTCTGCTGGAGGAGGAGGTACAAGAAGAAGGGGTACTAGAGGTGTGTCCTGCAAGAGGAGGAGGCACTGGAAGAAGGAGTACCATAAGAGTGGTCTGCTGGAGGAGGAGGTACAAGAAGAAGGGGTACTAGAGGTGTGTCCTGCAAGAGGTGGTACTGGCAGAAGGAGTACTAGAGGAGTGCCTTGCAAGAGGAGGAGGCACTGGAAGAAGGAGTACCATAAGAGTGGTCTGCTGGAGGAGGAGGTACAAGAAGAAGGGGTACTAGAGGTGTGTCCTGCAAGAGGTGGTACTGGCAGAAGGGGTACTAGAAGAGTGCCTTGCAAGAGGAGGAGGCACTGGAAGAAGGAGTACTAGAAGAGTGCCTTGCAAGAGGAGGAGGCACTGGAAGAAGGAGTACCATAAGAGTGGTCTGCTGGAGGAGGAGGTACAAGAAGAAGGGGTACTAGAGGTGTGTCCTGCAAGAGGTGGTACTGGCAGAAGGAGTACTAGAAGAGAGCCTTGCAAGAGGAGGAGGCACTGGAAGAAGGAGTACCATAAGAGTGGTCTGCTGGAGGAGGAGGTACAAGAAGAAGGGGTACTAGAGGTGTGTCCTGCAAGAGGTGGTACTGGCAGGAGTACTAGAAGAGTGCCCAGGAGGAGGAGGCACTGGAAGAAGGAGTACCATAAGAGTGGTCTGCTGGAGGAGGAGGTACAAGAAGAAGGGGTACTAGAGGTGTGTCCTGCAAGAGGTGGTACTGGCAGAAGGAGTACTAGAAGAGTGCCTTGCAAGAGGAGGAGGCACTGGAAGAAGGAGTACCATAAGAGTGGTCTGCTGGAGGAGGAGGTACAAGAAGAAGGGGTACTAGAGGTGTGTCCTGCAAGAGGTGGTACTGGCAGAAGGAGTACTAGAAGAGTGCCTTGCAAGAGGAGGAGGCACTGGAAGAAGGAGTACCATAAGAGTGGTCTGCTGGAGGAGGAGGTACAAGAAGAAGGGGTACTAGAGGTGTGTCCTGCAAGAGGTGGTACTGGCAGAAGGGGTACTAGAAGAGTGCCTTGCAAGAGGAGGAGGCACTGGAAGAAGGAGTACTAGAAGAGTGCCTTGCAAGAGGAGGAGGCACTGGAAGAAGGAGTACCATAAGAGTGGTCTGCTGGAGGAGGAGGTACAAGAAGAAGGGGTACTAGAGGTGTGTCCTGCAAGAGGTGGTACTGGCAGAAGGAGTACTAGAAGAGAGCCTTGCAAGAGGAGGAGGCACTGGAAGAAGGAGTACCATAAGAGTGGTCTGCTGGAGGAGGAGGTACAAGAAGAAGGGGTACTAGAGGTGTGTCCTGCAAGAGGTGGTACTGGCAGAAGGAGTACTAGAAGAGTGCCCAGGAGGAGGAGGTACGAGCAGAAGGAGTACTAGAAGAGTGCCCAAGAGGAGGAGGCACTGGAAGAAGGAGTACCATAAGAGTGGTCTGCTGGAGGAGGAGGTACAAGAAGAAGGGGTACTAGAGGTGTGTCCTGCAAGAGGTGGTACTGGCAGAAGGAGTACTAGAAGAGTGCCCAGGAGGAGGAGGTACGAGCAGAAGGGGTACTAGAGGTGTGTCCTGCAAGAGGTGGTACTGGAAGAAGGAGTACTAGAAGAGTGCCCAGGAGGAGGAGGTACGAGCAGAAGGGGTACTAGAGGTGTGTCCTGCAAGAGGTGGTACTGGCAGAAGGAGTACTAGAAGAGTGCCCAGGAGGAGTAGGTACGAGCAGAAGGAGTACTAGAGGTGTGTCCTGCAAGAGGTGGTACTGGCAGGAGTACTAGAAGAGTGCCCAGGAGGAGGAGGTACGAGCAGAAGGGGTACTAGAGGTGTGTCCTGCAAGAGGTGGTACTGGCAGAAGGAGTACTAGAAGAGTGCCTTGCAAGAGGAGGAGGCACTGGAAGAAGGGGTACTAGAGGTGTGTCCTGCAAGAGGAGGAGGTACAAGAAGAAGGGGTACTAGAGGTGTGCCCTGCAAGAGGTGGTACTGGCAGAAGGAGTACTAGAAGAGTGCCTTGCAAGAGGAGGAGGCACTGGAAGAAGGAGTACCATAAGAGTGGTCTGCTGGAGGAGGAGGTACAAGAAGAAGGGGTACTAGAGGAGTGCCCTGCAAGAGGTGGTACTGGCAGAAGGGGTACTAGAAGAGTGCCTTGCAAGAGGAGGAGGCACTGGAAGAAGGAGTACCATAAGAGTGGTCTGCTGGAGGAGGAGGTACAAGAAGAAGGGGTACTAGAGGTGTGTCCTGCAAGAGGTGGTACTGGCAGGAGTACTAGAAGAGTGCCCGGCAGGAGGAGGAGGTACGAGCAGAAGGGGTATTAGAAGAGTGCCCAGGAGGAGGAGGTATGAGCAGAAGGGGTACTAGAAGAGTGCCTTGCAAGAGGAGGAGGCACTGGAAGAAGGAGTACCATAAGAGTGGTCTGCTGGAGGAGGAGGTACAAGAAGAAGGGGTACTAGAGGTGTGTCCTGCAAGAGGTGGTACTGGCAGAAGGAGTACTAGAAGAGTGCCTTGCAAGAGGAGGAGGCACTGGAAGAAGGAGTACCATAAGAGTGGTCTGCTGGAGGAGGAGGCACTGGAAGAAGGAGTACCATAAGAGTGGTCTGCTGGAGGAGGAGGTACAAGAAGAAGGGGTACTAGAGGTGTGTCCTGCAAGAGGTGGTACTGGCAGAAGGAGTACTAGAAGAGTGCCTTGCAAGAGGAGGAGGTACAAGAAGAAGGAGTACCATAAGAGTGGTCTGCTGGAGGAGGAGGTACAAGAAGAAGGGGTACTAGAAGAGTGCCTTGCAAGAGGAGGAGGCACTGGAAGAAGGAGTACTAGAAGAGTGCCCAAGAGGAGGAGGCACTGGAA
The DNA here is from genome assembly GCA_963921515.1 of Calotriton arnoldi. Lineage (NCBI taxonomy): Eukaryota > Metazoa > Chordata > Amphibia > Caudata > Salamandridae > Calotriton > Calotriton arnoldi. Next base: position 159,752 of record CAWUFW010014095.1, read on the forward strand.
GAAGGAGTACTAGAAGAGTGGTCTGCTGGAGGAGGAGGTACAAGAAGAAGGGGTACTAGAGGTGTGTCCTGCAAGAGGTGGTACTGGCAGAAGGGGTACTAGAAGAGTGCCTTGCAAGAGGAGGAGGCACTGGCAGAAGGAGTACCATAAGAGTGGTCTGCTGGAGGAGGAGGTACAAGAAGAAGGGGTACTAGAGGTGTGTCCTGCAAGAGGTGGTACTGGCAGAAGGAGTACTAGAAGAGTGCCTTGCAAGAGGAGGAGGCACTGGAAGAAGGAGTACCATAAGAGTGGTCTGCTGGAGGAGGAGGTACAAGAAGAAGGGGTACTAGAGGTGTGTCCTGCAAGAGGTGGTACTGGCAGAAGGAGTACCATAAGAGTGGTCTGCTGGAGGAGGAGGTACGAGCAGAAGGGGTACTAGAGGTGTGTCCTGCAAGAGGTGGTACTGGCAGAAGGAGTACTAGAAGAGTGCCTTGCAAGAGGAGGAGGCACTGGAAGAAGGAGTACCATAAGAGTGGTCTGCTGGAGGAGGAGGTACAAGAAGAAGGGGTACTAGAGGTGTGCCCTGCAAGAGGAGGAGGCACTGGAAGAAGGAGTACTAGAAGAGTGCCTTGCAAGAGGAGGAGGCACTGGAAGAAGGAGTACCATAAGAGTGGTCTGCTGGAGGAGGAGGTACAAGAAGAAGGGGTACTAGAGGTGTGTCCTGCAAGAGGTGGTACTGGCAGAAGGAGTACCATAAGAGTGGTCTGCTGGAGGAGGAGGTACAAGAAGAAGGGGTACCATAAGAGTGCCCAGGAGGAGGAGGTACTGGCAGAAGGAGTACTAGAAGAGTGCCCAGGAGGAGGAGGTACAAGAAGAAGGGGTACTAGAAGAGTGCCTTGCAAGAGGAGGAGGCACTGGAAGAAGGAGTACCATAAGAGTGGTCTGCTGGAGGAGGAGGTACAAGAAGAAGGAGTACTAGAGGTGTGTCCTGCAAGAGGAGGAGGCACTGGAAGAAGGAGTACTAGAAGAGTGGCTGGAGGAGGAGGTACAAGAAGAAGGGGTACTAGAGGTGTGTCCTGCAAGAGGTGGTACTGGCAGGAGTACTAGAAGAGTGGTCTGCTGGAGGAGGAGGTACAAGAAGAAGGGGTACTAGAGGTGTGTCCTGCAAGAGGTGGTACTGGCAGAAGGAGTACTAGAAGAGTGCCTTGCAAGAGGAGGAGGCACTGGAAGAAGGAGTACCATAAGAGTGGTCTGCTGGAGGAGGAGGTACAAGAAGAAGGGGTACTAGAGGTGTGTCCTGCAAGAGGTGGTACTGGCAGAAGGAGTACTAGAAGAGTGCCCAGGAGGAGGAGGTACTGGAAGAAGGAGTACCATAAGAGTGGTCTGCTGGAGGAGGAGGTACAAGAAGAAGGGGTACTAGAGGTGTGTCCTGCAAGAGGTGGTACTGGCAGAAGGAGTACTAGAAGAGTGCCTTGCAAGAGGAGGAGGCACTGGAAGAAGGAGTACCATAAGAGTGGTCTGCTGGAGGAGGAGGTACAAGAAGAAGGGGTACTAGAGGTGTGTCCTGCAAGAGGAGGAGGCACTGGAAGAAGGAGTACCATAAGAGTGGTCTGCTGGAGGAGGAGGTACAAGAAGAAGGGGTACTAGAGGTGTGTCCTGCAAGAGGTGGTACTGGCAGAAGGAGTACTAGAAGAGTGCCTTGCAAGAGGAGGAGGCACTGGAAGAAGGAGTACCATAAGAGTGGTCTGCTGGAGGAGGAGGTACAAGAAGAAGGGGTACTAGAGGTGTGTCCTGCAAGAGGTGGTACTGGCAGAAGGAGTACTAGAACAGTGCCTTGCAAGAGGAGGAGGCACTGGAAGAAGGAGTACCATAACAGTGGTCTGCTGGAGGAGGAGGTACAAGAAGAAGGGGTACTAGAGGTGTGTCCTGCAAGAGGTGGTACTGGCAGAAGGAGTACTAGAAGAGTGCCTTGCAAGAGGAGGAGGCACTGGAAGAAGGAGTACCATAAGAGTGGTCTGCTGGAGGAGGAGGTACAAGAAGAAGGGGTACTAGAGGTGTGTCCTGCAAGAGGTGGTACTGGCAGAAGGATTACTAGAAGAGTGGCTGGAGGAGGAGGTACAAGAAGAAGGGGTACTAGAAGAGTGCCTTGCAAGAGGAGGAGGCACTGGAAGAAGGAGTACTAGAAGAGTGCCTTGCAAGAGGAGGAGGCACTGGAAGAAGGAGTACCATAAGAGTGGTCTGCTGGAGGAGGAGGTACAAGAAGAAGGGGTACTAGAGGTGTGTCCTGCAAGAGGTGGTACTGGCAGAAGGAGTACTAGAAGAGAGCCTTGCAAGAGGAGGAGGCACTGGAAGAAGGAGTACCATAAGAGTGGTCTGCTGGAGGAGGAGGTACAAGAAGAAGGGGTACTAGAGGTGTGTCCTGCAAGAGGTGGTACTGGCAGAAGGAGTACTAGAAGAGTGCCCAGGAGGAGGAGGTACGAGCAGAAGGGGTACTAGAGGTGTGTCCTGCAAGAGGTGGTACTGGAAGAAGGAGTACTAGAAGAGTGCCTCAGGAGGAGGAGGTACGAGCAGAAGGGGTACTAGAGGTGTGTCCTGCAAGAGGTGGTACTGGCAGAAGGAGTACTAGAAGAGTGCCCAGGAGGAGGAGGTACGAGCAGAAGGAGTACTAGAGGTGTGTCCTGCAAGAGGTGGTACTGGCAGGAGTACTAGAAGAGTGCCCAGGAGGAGGAGGTACGAGCAGAAGGGGTACTAGAGGTGTGTCCTGCAAGAGGTGGTACTGGCAGAAGGAGTACTAGAAGAGTGCCTTGCAAGAGGAGGAGGCACTGGAAGAAGGAGTACTAGAAGAGTGCCTTGCAAGAGGAGGAGGCACTGGAAGAAGGAGTACCATAAGAGTGGTCTGCTGGAGGAGGAGGTACAAGAAGAAGGGGTACTAGAGGAGTGCCCTGCAAGAGGTGGTACTGGCAGAAGGGGTACTAGAAGAGTGCCTTGCAAGAGGAGGAGGCACTGGAAGAAGGAGTACCATAAGAGTGGTCTGCTGGAGGAGGAGGTACAAGAAGAAGGGGTACTAGAGGAGTGCCCTGCAAGAGGTGGTACTGGCAGAAGGGGTACTAGAAGAGTGCCTTGCAAGAGGAGGAGGCACTGGAAGAAGGAGTACCATAAGAGTGGTCTGCTGGAGGAGGAGGTACAAGAAGAAGGGGTACTAGAGGTGTGTCCTGCAAGAGGTGGTACTGGCAGAAGGAGTACTAGAAGAGTGCCTTGCAAGAGGAGGAGGCACTGGAAGAAGGAGTACCATAAGAGTGGTCTGCTGGAGGAGAAGGTACAAGAAGAAGGGGTACTAGAGGTGTGTCCTGCAAGAGGTGGTACTGGCAGAAGGAGTACTAGAGGAGTGCCTTGCAAGAGGAGGAGGCACTGGAAGAAGGAGTACCATAAGAGTGGTCTGCTGGAGGAGGAGGTACAAGAAGAAGGGGTACTAGAGGTGTGTCCTGCAAGAGGAGGAGGCACTGGAAGAAGGAGTACCATAAGAGTGGTCTGCTGGAGGAGGAGGTACAAGAAGAAGGGGTACTAGAGGTGTGTCCTGCAAGAGGTGGTACTGGCAGAAGGAGTACTAGAAGAGTGGCTGGAGGAGGAGGTACAAGAAGAAGGGGTACTAGAGGTGTGTCCTGCAAGAGGTGGTACTGGCAGAAGGATTACTAGAAGAGTGGCTGGAGGAGGAGGTACAAGAAGAAGGGGTACTAGAGGTGTGTCCTGCAAGAGGTGGTACTGGCAGAAGTACTAGAAGAGTGGCTGGAGGAGGAGGTACAAGAAGAAGGGGTACTAGAGGTGTGTCCTGCAAGAGGTGGTACTGGCAGAAGGAGTACTAGAAGAGTGCCCAGGAGGAGGAGGTACGAGCAGAAGGGGTACTAGAGGTGTGTCCTGCAAGAGGTGGTACTGGCAGAAGGAGTACTAGAAGAGTGCCCAGGAGGAGGAGGTACGAGCAGAAGGGGTACTAGAGGTGTGTCCTGCAAGAGGTGGTACTGGCAGAAGGAGTACTAGAAGAGTGCCCAGGAGGAGGAGGTACGAGCAGAAGGAGTACTAGAGGTGTGTCCTGCAAGAGGTGGTACTGGCAGGAGTACTAGAAGAGTGCCCAGGAGGAGGAGGTACGAGCAGAAGGGGTACTAGAGGTGTGTCCTGCAAGAGGTGGTACTGGCAGAAGGAGTACCATAAGAGTGGTCTGCTGGAGGAGGAGGTACAAGAAGAAGGGGTACTAGAGGAGTGCCCTGCAAGAGGTGGTACTGGCAGAAGGGGTACTAGAAGAGTGCCTTGCAAGAGGAGGAGGCACTGGAAGAAGGAGTACCATAAGAGTGGTCTGCTGGAGGAGGAGGTACAAGAAGAAGGGTACTAGAGGTGTGTCCTGCAAGAGGTGGTACTGGCAGAGAGTACTAGAGGAGTGCCTGCAAGAGGAGGAGGCACTGGAAGAAGGAGTACCATAAGAGTGGTCTGCTGGAGGAGGAGGTACAAGAAGAAGGGGTACTAGAGGTGTGTCCTGCAAGAGGTGGTACTGGCAGAAGGAGTACTAGAAGAGTGCCCAGGAGGAGGAGGTACGAGCAGAAGGGGTACTAGAGGTGTGTCCTGCAAGAGGTGGTACTGGCAGAAGGAGTACTAGAAGAGTGCCTTGCAAGAGGAGGAGGCACTGGAAGAAGGAGTACCATAAGAGTGGTCTGCTGGAGGAGGAGGTACAAGAAGAAGGGGTACTAGAGGTGTGTCCTGCAAGAGGAGGAGGCACTGGAAGAAGGAGTACCATAAGAGTGGTCTGCTGGAGGAGGAGGTACAAGAAGAAGGGGTACTAGAGGTGTGTCCTGCAAGAGGTGGTACTGGCAGAAGGATTACTAGAAGAGTGGCTGGAGGAGGAGGTACAAGAAGAAGGGGTACTAGAGGTGTGTCCTGCAAGAGGTGGTACTGGCAGAAGGATTACTAGAAGAGTGGCTGGAGGAGGAGGTACAAGAAGAAGGGGTACTAGAGGTGTGTCCTGCAAGAGGTGGTACTGGCAGAAGTACTAGAAGAGTGGCTGGAGGAGGAGGTACAAGAAGAAGGGTACTAGAGGTGTGTCCTGCAAGAGGTGGTACTGGCAGAAGTACTAGAAGAGTGGCTGGAGGAGGAGGTACAAGAAGAAGGGGTACTAGAGGTGTGTCCTGCAAGAGGTGGTACTGGCAGAAGGGGTACTAGAAGAGGGGCCTGCAGTAGGAAGTACAAGCAAATGGGGTACTAGAGGAGTGCCCGGCAGGGGGAGGAGGTACGAGCAGAAGGGGTATTAGAAGAGTGCCCTGCAAGAGGAAGTATGAAGAGAAGGGATACTAGAAGAGTCTTCTTCAGAAGAAGGAGGTACAAACAAAAGGATTACTAGAAGAGGGCCCTGCAGGGAGTAGATAAAATCCAAATGGGTGCTAGAAGAGTGGCTGGAGGAGGAGGTACAAGAAGAAGGGGTACTAGAAGAGTGCCTGCAGGAGGAGGAGGTACAAGAAGAAGGGGTACTAGAGGTGTGTCCTGCAAGAGGTGGTACTGGCAGGAGTACTAGAAGAGAGCCTTGCAAGAGGAGGAGGCACTGGAAGAAGGAGTACCATAAGAGTGGTCTGCTGGAGGAGGAGGTACAAGAAGAAGGGGTACTAGAGGTGTGTCCTGCAAGAGGTGGTACTGGCAGGAGTACTAGAAGAGTGCCTTGCAAGAGGAGGAGGCACTGGAAGAAGGAGTACCATAAGAGTGGTCTGCTGGAGGAGGAGGTACAAGAAGAAGGGGTACTAGAGGTGTGTCCTGCAAGAGGTGGTACTGGCAGGAGTACTAGAAGAGTGCCCGGCAGGAGGAGGAGGTACGAGCAGAAGGGGTATTAGAAGAGTGCCCAGGAGGAGGAGGTATGAGCAGAAGGGGTACTAGAAGAGTGCCTTGCAAGAGGAGGAGGCACTGGAAGAAGGAGTACCATAAGAGTGGTCTGCTGGAGGAGGAGGTACAAGAAGAAGGGGTACTAGAGGTGTGTCCTGCAAGAGGTGGTACTGGCAGAAGGAGTACTAGAAGAGTGCCTTGCAAGAGGAGGAGGCACTGGAAGAAGGAGTACCATAAGAGTGGTCTGCTGGAGGAGGAGGTACAAGAAGAAGGGGTACTAGAGGTGTGTCCTGCAAGAGGTGGTACTGGCAGAAGGAGTACTAGAAGAGTGCCTCAGGAGGAGGAGGTACTGGAAGAAGGAGTACCATAAGAGTGGTCTGCTGGAGGAGGAGGTACAAGAAGAAGGGGTACTAGAGGTGTGTCCTGCAAGAGGTGGTACTGGCAGAAGGAGTACTAGAAGAGTGCCTTGCAAGAGGAGGAGGCACTGGAAGAAGGAGTACCATAAGAGTGGTCTGCTGGAGGAGGAGGTACAAGAAGAAGGGGTACTAGAGGTGTGTCCTGCAAGAGGTGGTACTGGCAGAAGGAGTACTAGAAGAGTGCCCAGGAGGAGGAGGTACGAGCAGAAGGAGTACTAGAAGAGTGCCCAGGAGGAGGAGGCACTGGAAGAAGGAGTACCATAAGAGTGGTCTGCTGGAGGAGGAGGTACAAGAAGAAGGGGTACTAGAGGAGTGTCCTGCAAGAGGAGGAGGCACTGGAAGAAGGAGTACCATAAGAGTGGTCTGCTGGAGGAGGAGGTACAAGAAGAAGGGGTACTAGAGGTGTGTCCTGCAAGAGGTGGTACTGGCAGAAGGGGTACTAGAAGAGTGCCTTGCAAGAGGAGGAGGCACTGGAAGAAGGAGTACCATAAGAGTGGTCTGCTGGAGGAGGAGGTACAAGAAGAAGGGGTACTAGAGGTGTGTCCTGCAAGAGGTGGTACTGGCAGAGGAGTACTAGAAGAGTGCCTTGCAAGAGGAGGAGGCACTGGAAGAAGGAGTACCATAAGAGTGGTCTGCTGGAGGAGGAGGTACAAGAAGAAGGGGTACTAGAGGTGTGTCCTGCAAGAGGTGGTACTGGCAGAAGGAGTACTAGAAGAGTGGCTGGAGGAGGAGGTACTGAGCAGAAGGAGTACCATAAGAGTTGTCTGCTGGAGGAGGAGGTACAAGAAGAAGGGGTACTAGAGGAGTGCCCTGCAAGAGGTGGTACTGGCAGAAGGGGTACTAGAAGAGTGCCTTGCAAGAGGAGGAGGCACTGGAAGAAGGAGTACCATAAGAGTGGTCTGCTGGAGGAGGAGGTACAAGAAGAAGGGGTACTAGAGGTGTGTCCTGCAAGAGGTGGTACTGGCAGAAGGAGTACTAGAAGAGTGGCTGGAGGAGGAGGTACGAGCAGAAGGAGTACCATAAGAGTGGTCTGCTGGAGGAGGAGGTACAAGAAGAAGGGGTACTAGAGGAGTGCCCTGCAAGAGGTGGTACTGGCAGAAGGGGTACTAGAAGAGTGCCTTGCAAGAGGAGGAGGCACTGGAAGAAGGAGTACCATAAGAGTGGTCTGCTGGAGGAGGAGGTACAAGAAGAAGGGGTACTAGAGGTGTGTCCTGCAAGAGGTGGTACTGGAAGAAGGAGTACTAGAAGAGTGGCTGGAGGAGGAGGTACAAGAAGAAGGGGTACTAGAGGTGTGTCCTGCAAGAGGTGGTACTGGCAGAAGGGGTACTAGAAGAGTGGTCTGCTGGAGGAGGAGGTACAAGAAGAAGGGGTACTAGAGGTGTGTCCTGCAAGAGGTGGTACTGGCAGAAGGAGTACTAGAAGAGTGGTCTGCTGGAGGAGGAGGTACAAGAAGAAGGGGTACTAGAGGTGTGTCCTGCAAGAGGTGGTACTGGCAGAAGGGGTACTAGAAGAGTGCCTTGCAAGAGGAGGAGGCACTGGCAGAAGGAGTACCATAAGAGTGGTCTGCTGGAGGAGGAGGTACAAGAAGAAGGGGTACTAGAGGTGTGTCCTGCAAGAGGTGGTACTGGCAGAAGGAGTACTAGAAGAGTGCCTTGCAAGAGGAGGAGGCACTGGAAGAAGGAGTACTAGAAGAGTGCCTTGCAAGAGGAGGAGGCACTGGAAGAAGGAGTACCATAAGAGTGGTCTGCTGGAGGAGGAGGTACAAGAAGAAGGGGTACTAGAGGTGTGTCCTGCAAGAGGTGGTACTGGCAGAAGGAGTACTAGAAGAGTGCCTTGCAAGAGGAGGAGGCACTGGAAGAAGGAGTACCATAAGAGTGGTCTGCTGGAGGAGGAGGTACAAGAAGAAGGGGTACTAGAGGTGTGTCCTGCAAGAGGTGGTACTGGCAGAAGGGGTACTAGAAGAGTGCCTTGCAAGAGGAGGAGGCACTGGAAGAAGGAGTACTAGAAGAGTGGTCTGCTGGAGGAGGAGGTACAAGAAGAAGGTGTACTAGAGGTGTGTCCTGCAAGAGGTGGTACTGGCAGAAGGAGTACTAGAAGAGTGGCTGGAGGAGGAGGTACAAGAAGAAGGGGTACTAGAGGTGTGTCCTGCAAGAGGTGGTACTGGCAGAAGGAGTACTAGAAGAGTGCCTTGCAAGAGGAGGAGGCACTGGAAGAAGGAGTACCATAAGAGTGGTCTGCTGGAGGAGGAGGTACAAGAAGAAGGGGTACTAGAGGTGTGTCCTGCAAGAGGTGGTACTGGCAGAAGGAGTACTAGAAGAGTGCCTTGCAAGAGGAGGAGGCACTGGAAGAAGGAGTACCATAAGAGTGGTCTGCTGGAGGAGGAGGTACAAGAAGAAGGGGTACTAGAGGTGTGTCCTGCAAGAGGTGGTACTGGCAGAAGGAGTACTAGAAGAGTGCCTTGCAAGAGGAGGAGGCACTGGAAGAAGGAGTACCATAAGAGTGGTCTGCTGGAGGAGGAGGTACAAGAAGAAGGGGTACTAGAGGTGTGTCCTGCAAGAGGTGGTACTGGCAGAAGGAGTACTAGAAGAGTGCCTTGCAAGAGGAGGAGGCACTGGAAGAAGGAGTACCATAAGAGTGGTCTGCTGGAGGAGGAGGTACAAGAAGAAGGGGTACTAGAGGTGTGTCCTGCAAGAGGAGGAGGCACTGGAAGAAGGAGTACCATAAGAGTGGTCTGCTGGAGGAGGAGGTACAAGAAGAAGGGGTACTAGAGGAGTGCCCTGCAAGAGGTGGTACTGGCAGAAGGAGTACTAGAAGAGTGCCTTGCAAGAGGAGGAGGCACTGGAAGAAGGAGTACCATAAGAGTGGGTCTGCTGGAGGAGGAGGTACAAGAAGAAGGGGTACTAGAGGTGTGTCCTGCAAGAGGTGGTACTGGCAGAAGGAGTACTAGAAGAGTGCCTTGCAAGAGGAGGAGGCACTGGAAGAAGGAGTACCATAAGAGTGGTCTGCTGGAGGAGGAGGTACAAGAAGAAGGGGTACTAGAGGTGTGTCCTGCAAGAGGTGGTACTGGCAGAAGGAGTACTAGAAGAGTGCCTTGCAAGAGGAGGAGGCACTGGAAGAAGGAGTACTAGAAGAGTGCCTTGCAAGAGGAGGAGGCACTGGAAGAAGGAGTACTAGAAGAGTGCCTTGCAAGAGGAGGAGGCACTGGAAGAAGGAGTACCATAAGAGTGGTCTGCTGGAGGAGGAGGTACAAGAAGAAGGGGTACTAGAGGAGTGCCCTGCAAGAGGTGGTACTGGCAGAAGGAGTACTAGAAGAGTGCCTTGCAAGAGGAGGAGGCACTGGAAGAAGGAGTACCATAAGAGTGGTCTGCTGGAGGAGGAGGTACAAGAAGAAGGGGTACTAGAGGTGTGTCCTGCAAGAGGTGGTACTGGCAGAAGGAGTACTAGAAGAGTGCCTTGCAAGAGGAGGAGGCACTGGAAGAAGGAGTACCATAAGAGTGGTCTGCTGGAGGAGGAGGTACAAGAAGAAGGGGTACTAGAGGTGTGTCCTGCAAGAGGTGGTACTGGCAGAAGGGGTACTAGAAGAGTGCCTTGCAAGAGGAGGAGGCACTGGAAGAAGGAGTACCATAAGAGTGGTCTGCTGGAGGAGGAGGTACAAGAAGAAGGGGTACTAGAGGTGTGTCCTGCAAGAGGTGGTACTGGCAGAAGGAGTACTAGAAGAGTGCCTTGCAAGAGGAGGAGGCACTGGAAGAAGGAGTACTAGAAGAGTGCCTTGCAAGAGGAGGAGGCACTGGAAGAAGGAGTACCATAAGAGTGGTCTGCTGGAGGAGGAGGTACAAGAAGAAGGGGTACTAGAGGTGTGTCCTGCAAGAGGTGGTACTGGCAGAAGGAGTACTAGAAGAGTGCCTTGCAAGAGGAGGAGGCACTGGAAGAAGGGGTACTAGAGGTGTGTCCTGCAAGAGGAGGAGGTACTGGAAGAAGGAGTACTAGAAGAGTGTCCTGCAAGAGGAGGAGGCACTGGAAGAAGGAGTACCATAAGAGTGGTCTGCTGGAGGAGGAGGTACAAGAAGAAGGGGTACTAGAGGTGTGTCCTGCAAGAGGTGGTACTGGCAGAAGGAGTACTAGAAGAGTGCCTTGCAAGAGGAGGAGGCACTGGAAGAAGGAGTACCATAAGAGTGGTCTGCTGGAGGAGGAGGTACAAGAAGAAGGGGTACTAGAGGTGTGTCCTGCAAGAGGTGGAGGCACTGGAAGAAGGAGTACTAGAAGAGTGGCTGGAGGAGGAGGTACAAGAAGAAGGGGTACTAGAGGTGTGTCCTGCAAGAGGTGGTACTGGCAGGAGTACTAGAAGAGTGGTCTGCTGGAGGAGGAGGTACAAGAAGAAGGGGTACTAGAGGTGTGCCATGCAAGAGGAGGAGGCACTGGAAGAAGGAGTACTAGAAGAGTGCCTTGCAAGAGGAGGAGGTACTGGAAGAAGGAGTACTAGAAGAGTGCCTTGCAAGAGGAGGAGGCACTGGAAGAAGGAGTACCATAAGAGTGGTCTGCTGGAGGAGGAGGTACAAGAAGAAGGGGTACTAGAGGTGTGTCCTGCAAGAGGTGGTACTGGCAGAAGGAGTACTAGAAGAGTGCCTTGCAAGAGGAGGAGGCACTGGAAGAAGGAGTACCATAAGAGTGGTCTGCTGGAGGAGGAGGTACAAGAAGAAGGGGTACTAGAGGTGTGTCCTGCAAGAGGTGGTACTGGCAGAAGGAGTACTAGAAGAGTGCCTTGCAAGAGGAGGAGGTACTGGAAGAAGGAGTACCATAAGAGTGGTCTGCTGGAGGAGGAGGTACAAGAAGAAGGGGTACTAGAGGTGTGTCCTGCAAGAGGTGGTACTGGCAGAAGGAGTACTAGAAGAGTGCCTTGCAAGAGGAGGAGGCACTGGAAGAAGGGGTACTAGAGGTGTGTCCTGCAAGAGGAGGAGGCACTGGAAGAAGGAGTACCATAAGAGTGGTCTGCTGGAGGAGGAGGTACAAGAAGAAGGGGTACTAGAGGTGTGTCCTGCAAGAGGTGGTACTGGCAGAAGGAGTACTAGAAGAGTGCCTTGCAAGAGGAGGAGGCACTGGAAGAAGGAGTACCATAAGAGTGGTCTGCTGGAGGAGGAGGTACAAGAAGAAGGGGTACTAGAGGTGTGTCCTGCAAGAGGTGGTACTGGCAGAAGGAGTACTAGAAGAGTGCCTTGCAAGAGGAGGAGGCACTGGAAGAAGGAGTACCATAAGAGTGGTCTGCTGGAGGAGGAGGTACAAGAAGAAGGGGTACTAGAGGTGTGTCCTGCAAGAGGTGGAGGCACTGGCAGAAGGAGTACTAGAAGAGTGGCTGGAGGAGGAGGTACAAGAAGAAGGGGTACTAGAGGTGTGTCCTGCAAGAGGTGGTACTGGCAGGAGTACTAGAAGAGTGGTCTGCTGGAGGAGGAGGTACAAGAAGAAGGGGTACTAGAGGTGTGTCCCTGCAAGAGGAGGAGGCACTGGAAGAAGGAGTACTAGAAGAGTGCCTTGCAAGAGGAGGAGGCACTGGAAGAAGGAGTACTAGAAGAGTGCCTTGCAAGAGGAGGAGGCACTGGAAGAAGGAGTACCATAAGAGTGGTCTGCTGGAGGAGGAGGTACAAGAAGAAGGGGTACTAGAGGTGTGTCCTGCAAGAGGTGGTACTGGCAGAAGGAGTACTAGAAGAGTGCCTTGCAAGAGGAGGAGGCACTGGAAGAAGGAGTACCATAAGAGTGGTCTGCTGGAGGAGGAGGTACAAGAAGAAGGGGTACTAGAGGTGTGTCCTGCAAGAGGTGGTACTGGCAGAAGGAGTACTAGAAGAGTGCCTTGCAAGAGGAGGAGGTACTGGAAGAAGGAGTACCATAAGAGTGGTCTGCTGGAGGAGGAGGTACAAGAAGAAGGGGTACTAGAGGTGTGTCCTGCAAGAGGTGGTACTGGCAGAAGGAGTACTAGAAGAGTGCCTTGCAAGAGGAGGAGGCACTGGAAGAAGGGGTACTAGAGGTGTGTCCTGCAAGAGGAGGAGGCACTGGAAGAAGGAGTACCATAAGAGTGGTCTGCTGGAGGAGGAGGTACAAGAAGAAGGGGTACTAGAGGTGTGTCCTGCAAGAGGTGGTACTGGCAGAAGGAGTACTAGAAGAGTGCCTTGCAAGAGGAGGAGGCACTGGAAGAAGGAGTACCATAAGAGTGGTCTGCTGGAGGAGGAGGTACAAGAAGAAGGGGTACTAGAGGTGTGTCCTGCAAGAGGTGGTACTGGCAGAAGGAGTACTAGAAGAGTGCCTTGCAAGAGGAGGAGGCACTGGAAGAAGGAGTACCATAAGAGTGGTCTGCTGGAGGAGGAGGTACAAGAAGAAGGGGTACTAGAGGTGTGTCCTGCAAGAGGTGGTACTGGCAGAAGGAGTACTAGAAGAGTGCCTTGCAGGAGGAGGAGGCACTGGAAGAAGGAGTACCATAAGAGTGGTCTGCTGGAGGAGGAGGTACAAGAAGAAGGGGTACTAGAGGAGTGTCCTGCAAGAGGAGGAGGCACTGGAAGAAGGAGTACCATAAGAGTGGTCTGCTGGAGGAGGAGGTACAAGAAGAAGGGGTACTAGAGGTGTGTCCTGCAAGAGGTGGTACTGGCAGAAGGAGTACTAGAAGAGTGCCTTGCAAGAGGAGGAGGTACTGGAAGAAGGAGTACCATAAGAGTGGTCTGCTGGAGGAGGAGGTACAAGAAGAAGGGGTACTAGAGGTGTGTCCTGCAAGAGGTGGTACTGGCAGAAGGAGTACTAGAAGAGTGCCTTGCAAGAGGAGGAGGCACTGGAAGAAGGAGTACCATAAGAGTGGTCTGCTGGAGGAGGAGGTACAAGAAGAAGGGGTACTAGAGGAGTGCCCTGCAAGAGGAAGTATGAAGAGAAGGGATACTAGAAGAGTCTTCTTCAGAAGAAGGAGGTACAAACAAAAGGATTACTAGAAGAGGGCCCTGCAGGAGTAGATAAAATCCAAATGGGTGCTAGAAGAGTGGCTGGAGGAGGAGGTACAAGAAGAAGGGGTACTAGAAGAGTGCCCAGGAGGAGGAGGTACAAGAAGAAGGGGTACTAGAGGTGTGTCCTGCAAGAGGTGGTACTGGCAGAAGGAGTACTAGAAGAGTGCCTTGCAAGAGGAGGAGGCACTGGAAGAAGGAGTACCATAAGAGTGGTCTGCTGGAGGAGGAGGTACAAGAAGAAGGGGTACTAGAGGTGTGTCCTGCAAGAGGTGGTACTGGCAGAAGGAGTACTAGAAGAGTGCCTTGCAAGAGGAGGAGGCACTGGAAGAAGGAGTACCATAAGAGTGGTCTGCTGGAGGAGGAGGTACAAGAAGAAGGGGTACTAGAGGTGTGTCCTGCAAGAGGTGGTACTGGCAGAAGGAGTACTAGAAGAGTGCCTTGCAAGAGGAGGAGGCACTGGAAGAAGGAGTACCATAAGAGTGGTCTGCTGGAGGAGGAGGTACAAGAAGAAGGGGTACTAGAGGTGTGTCCTGCAAGAGGTGGTACTGGCAGAAGGAGTACTAGAAGAGTGCCCAGGAGGAGGAGGTACGAGCAGAAGGGGTACTAGAGGAGTGCCCTGCAAGAGGAGGAGGCACTGGAAGAAGGAGTACTAGAAGAGTGCCTTGCAAGAGGAGGAGGCACTGGAAGAAGGAGTACCATAAGAGTGGTCTGCTGGAGGAGGAGGTACAAGAAGAAGGGGTACTAGAGGTGTGTCCTGCAAGAGGTGGTACTGGCAGAAGGAGTACTAGAAGAGTGCCCAGGAGGAGGAGGTACTGGCAGGAGTACCATAAGAGTGGTCTGCTGGAGGAGGAGGTACAAGAAGAAGGGGTACTAGAGGTGTGTCCTGCAAGAGGTGGTACTGGCAGAAGGAGTACTAGAAGAGTGCCTTGCAAGAGGAGGAGGCACTGGAAGAAGGAGTACCATAAGAGTGGTCTGCTGGAGGAGGAGGTACAAGAAGAAGGGGTACTAGAGGTGTGTCCTGCAAGAGGTGGTACTGGCAGAAGGAGTACTAGAAGAGTGCCTTGCAAGAGGAGGAGGCACTGGAAGAAGGAGTACTAGAAGAGTGCCTTGCAAGAGGAGGAGGCACTGGAAGAAGGAGTACTAGAAGAGTGCCTGCAGGAGGAGGAGGCACTGGAAGAAGGAGTACCATAAGAGTGGTCTGCTGGAGGAGGAGGTACAAGAAGAAGGGGTACTAGAGGTGTGTCCTGCAAGAGGTGGTACTGGCAGAAGGAGTACTAGAAGAGTGCCTTGCAAGAGGAGGAGGCACTGGAAGAAGGAGTACTAGAAGAGTGCCTTGCAAGAGGAGGAGGCACTGGAAGAAGGAGTACTAGAAGAGTGCCTGCAAGAGGAGGAGGCACTGGAAGAAGGAGTACCATAAGAGTGGTCTGCTGGAGGAGGAGGTACAAGAAGAAGGGGTACTAGAGGTGTGTCCTGCAAGAGGTGGTACTGGCAGAAGGAGTACTAGAAGAGTGCCTTGCAAGAGGAGGAGGCACTGGAAGAAGGAGTACCATAAGAGTGGTCTGCTGGAGGAGGAGGTACAAGAAGAAGGGGTACTAGAGGTGTGTCCTGCAAGAGGAGGAGGCACTGGAAGAAGGAGTACCATAAGAGTGGTCTGCTGGAGGAGGAGGTACAAGAAGAAGGGGTACTAGAGGTGTGTCCTGCAAGAGGTGGTACTGGCAGAAGGAGTACTAGAGGAGTGCCTTGCAAGAGGAGGAGGCACTGGAAGAAGGAGTACCATAAGAGTGGTCTGCTGGAGGAGGAGGTACAAGAAGAAGGGGTACTAGAGGTGTGTCCTGCAAGAGGAGGAGGCACTGGAAGAAGGAGTACTAGAAGAGTGTCCTGCAAGAGGAGGAGGCACTGGCAGAAGGAGTACTAGAAGAGTGCCTTGCAAGAGGAGGAGGCACTGGAAGAAGGGGTACTAGAGGTGTGTCCTGCAAGAGGTGGTACTGGCAGAAGGAGTACTAGAAGAGTGCCTTGCAAGAGGAGGAGGCACTGGAAGAAGGAGTACCATAAGAGTGGTCTGCTGGAGGAGGAGGTACAAGAAGAAGGGGTACTAGAGGTGTGTCCTGCAAGAGGTGGTACTGGCAGAAGGAGTACTAGAAGAGTGCCTTGCAAGAGGAGGAGGCACTGGAAGAAGGAGTACCATAAGAGTGGTCTGCTGGAGGAGGAGGTACAAGAAGAAGGGGTACTAGAGGTGTGTCCTGCAAGAGGTGGAGGCACTGGAAGAAGGAGTACTAGAAGAGTGGCTGGAGGAGGAGGTACAAGAAGAAGGGGTACTAGAGGTGTGTCCTGCAAGAGGTGGTACTGGCAGGAGTACTAGAAGAGTGGTCTGCTGGAGGAGGAGGTACAAGAAGAAGGGGTACTAGAGGTGTGCCCTGCAAGAGGAGGAGGCACTGGAAGAAGGAGTACTAGAAGAGTGCCTTGCAAGAGGAGGAGGCACTGGAAGAAGGAGTACTAGAAGAGTGCCTTGCAAGAGGAGGAGGCACTGGAAGAAGGAGTACTAGAAGAGTGCCTTGCAAGAGGAGGAGGCACTGGAAGAAGGAGTACCATAAGAGTGGTCTGCTGGAGGAGGAGGTACAAGAAGAAGGGGTACTAGAGGTGTGTCCTGCAAGAGGTGGTACTGGCAGAAGGAGTACTAGAAGAGTGCCTTGCAAGAGGAGGAGGCACTGGAAGAAGGAGTACCATAAGAGTGGTCTGCTGGAGGAGGAGGTACAAGAAGAAGGGGTACTAGAGGTGTGTCCTGCAAGAGGTGGTACTGGCAGAAGGAGTACTAGAAGAGTGCCTTGCAAGAGGAGGAGGTACTGGAAGAAGGAGTACCATAAGAGTGGTCTGCTGGAGGAGGAGGTACAAGAAGAAGGGGTACTAGAGGTGTGTCCTGCAAGAGGTGGTACTGGCAGAAGGAGTACTAGAAGAGTGCCTTGCAAGAGGAGGAGGCACTGGAAGAAGGGGTACTAGAAGGTGTGTCCTGCAAGAGGAGGAGGCACTGGAAGAAGGAGTACCATAAGAGTGGTCTGCTGGAGGAGGAGGTACAAGAAGAAGGGGTACTAGAGGTGTGTCCTGCAAGAGGTGGTACTGGCAGAAGGAGTACTAGAAGAGTGCCTTGCAAGAGGAGGAGGCACTGGAAGAAGGAGTACCATAAGAGTGGTCTGCTGGAGGAGGAGGTACAAGAAGAAGGGGTACTAGAGGTGTGTCCTGCAAGAGGTGGTACTGGCAGAAGGAGTACTAGAAGAGTGCCTTGCAAGAGGAGGAGGCACTGGAAGAAGGAGTACCATAAGAGTGGTCTGCTGGAGGAGGAGGTACAAGAAGAAGGGGTACTAGAGGTGTGTCCTGCAAGAGGTGGTACTGGCAGAAGGAGTACTAGAAGAGTGCCCAGGAGGAGGAGGTACGAGCAGCAGGGGTACTAGAGGTGTGTCCTGCAAGAGGTGGTACTGGAAGAAGGAGTACTAGAAGAGTGCCCAGGAGGAGGAGGCACTGGAAGAAGGAGTACCATAAGAGTGGTCTGCTGGAGGAGGAGGTACAAGAAGAAGGGGTACTAGAGGAGTGTCCTGCAAGAGGAGGAGGCACTGGAAGAAGGAGTACCATAAGAGTGGTCTGCTGGAGGAGGAGGTACAAGAAGAAGGGGTACTAGAGGTGTGTCCTGCAAGAGGTGGTACTGGCAGAAGGAGTACTAGAAGAGTGCCCAGGAGGAGGAGGTACTGGCATGAGTACCATAAGAGTGGTCTGCTGGAGGAGGAGGTACAAGAAGAAGGGGTACTAGAGGAGTGCCCTGCAAGAGGAAGTACTGAAGAGAAGGGATACTAGAAGAGTGCTTCTTCAGAAGAAGGAGGTACAAACAAAAGGATTACTAGAAGAGGGCCCTGCAGGAGTAGATAAAATCCAAATGGGTGCTAGAAGAGTGGCTGGAGGAGGAGGTACAAGAAGAAGGGGTACTAGAAGAGTGCCTGCAGGAGGAGGAGGTACAAGAAGAAGGGGTACTAGAGGTGTGTCCTGCAAGAGGTGGTACTGGCAGAAGGAGTACTAGAAGAGTGCCTTGCAAGAGGAGGAGGCACTGGAAGAAGGAGTACCATAAGAGTGGTCTGCTGGAGGAGGAGGTACAAGAAGAAGGGGTACTAGAGGTGTGTCCTGCAAGAGGTGGTACTGGCAGAAGGAGTACTAGAAGAGTGCCTTGCAAGAGGAGGAGGCACTGGAAGAAGGAGTACCATAAGAGTGGTCTGCTGGAGGAGGAGGTACAAGAAGAAGGGGTACTAGAGGTGTGTCCTGCAAGAGGTGGTACTGGCAGAAGGAGTACTAGAAGAGTGCCTTGCAAGAGGAGGAGGTACTGGAAGAAGGAGTACCATAAGAGTGGTCTGCTGGAGGAGGAGGTACAAGAAGAAGGGGTACTAGAGGTGTGTCCTGCAAGAGGTGGTACTGGCAGAAGGAGTACTAGAAGAGTGCCCAGGAGGAGGAGGTACGAGCAGAAGGGGTACTAGAGGAGTGCCCTGCAAGAGGAGGAGGCACTGGAAGAAGGAGTACTAGAAGAGTGCCTTGCAAGAGGAGGAGGCACTGGAAGAAGGAGTACCATAAGAGTGGTCTGCTGGAGGAGGAGGTACAAGAAGAAGGGGTACTAGAGGTGTGTCCTGCAAGAGGTGGTACTGGCAGAAGGAGTACTAGAAGAGTGCCCAGGAGGAGGAGGTACTGGCAGAAGAGTACCATAAGAGTGGTCTGCTGGAGGAGGAGGTACAAGAAGAAGGGGTACTAGAGGTGTGTCCTGCAAGAGGTGGTACTGGCAGAAGGAGTACTAGAAGAGTGCCTTGCAAGAGGAGGAGGCACTGGAAGAAGGAGTACCATAAGAGTGGTCTGCTGGAGGAGGAGGTACAAGAAGAAGGGGTACTAGAGGTGTGTCCTGCAAGAGGTGGTACTGGCAGAAGGAGTACTAGAAGAGTGCCTTGCAAGAGGAGGAGGCACTGGAAGAAGGAGTACCATAAGAGTGGTCTGCTGGAGGAGGAGGTACAAGAAGAAGGGGTACTAGAGGTGTGTCCTGCAAGAGGTGGTACTGGCAGAAGGAGTACTAGAAGAGTGCCTTGCAAGAGGAGGAGGCACTGGAAGAAGGAGTACTAGAAGAGTGCCTTGCAAGAGGAGGAGGCACTGGAAGAAGGAGTACTAGAAGAGTGCCCAGGAGGAGGAGGCACTGGAAGAAGGAGTACCATAAGAGTGGTCTGCTGGAGGAGGAGGTACAAGAAGAAGGGGTACTAGAGGTGTGTCCTGCAAGAGGTGGTACTGGCAGAAGGAGTACTAGAAGAGTGCCTTGCAAGAGGAGGAGGCACTGGAAGAAGGAGTACCATAAGAGTGGTCTGCTGGAGGAGGAGGTACAAGAAGAAGGGGTACTAGAGGTGTGTCCTGCAAGAGGAGGAGGCACTGGAAGAAGGAGTACCATAAGAGTGGTCTGCTGGAGGAGGAGGTACAAGAAGAAGGGGTACTAGAGGTGTGTCCTGCAAGAGGTGGTACTGGCAGAAGGAGTACTAGAAGAGTGCCTTGCAAGAGGAGGAGGCACTGGAAGAAGGAGTACCATAAGAGTGGTCTGCTGGAGGAGGAGGTACAAGAAGAAGGGGTACTAGAGGTGTGTCCTGCAAGAGAGGAGGTACTGGAAGAAGGAGTACTAGAAGAGTGTCCTTGCAAGAGGAGGAGGCACTGGCAGAAGGAGTACTAGAAGAGTGGCCTTGCAAGAGGAGGAGGCACTGGAAGAAGGGGTACTAGAGGTGTGTCCTGCAAGAGGTGGTACTGGCAGAAGGAGTACTAGAAGAGTGCCTTGCAAGAGGAGGAGGCACTGGAAGAAGGAGTACCATAAGAGTGGTCTGCTGGAGGAGGAGGTACAAGAAGAAGGGGTACTAGAGGTGTGTCCTGCAAGAGGTGGTACTGGCAGAAGGAGTACTAGAAGAGTGCCTTGCAAGAGGAGGAGGCACTGGAAGAAGGAGTACCATAAGAGTGGTCTGCTGGAGGAGGAGGTACAAGAAGAAGGGGTACTAGAGGTGTGTCCTGCAAGAGGTGGTACTGGCAGAAGGAGTACTAGAAGAGTGCCTTGCAAGAGGAGGAGGCACTGGAAGAAGGAGTACCATAAGAGTGGTCTGCTGGAGGAGGAGGTACAAGAAGAAGGGGTACTAGAGGTGTGTCCTGCAAGAGGTGGTACTGGCAGAAGGAGTACTAGAAGAGTGCCTTGCAAGAGGAGGAGGCACTGGAAGAAGGAGTACCATAAGAGTGGTCTGCTGGAGGAGGAGGTACAAGAAGAAGGGGTACTAGAGGTGTGTCCTGCAAGAGGTGGTACTGGCAGAAGGAGTACTAGAAGAGTGCCTTGCAAGAGGAGGAGGCACTGGAAGAAGGAGTACCATAAGAGTGGTCTGCTGGAGGAGGAGGTACAAGAAGAAGGGGTACTAGAGGTGTGTCCTGCAAGAGGTGGTACTGGCAGGAGTACCAGTAAGAGTGGTCTGCTGAGGAGGAGGTACAAGAAGAGAGGGGTACTAGAGGTGTGTCTCAAGAGGTGGTACTGGCAGAAGGAGTACTAGAAGAGTGCCTTGCAAGAGGAGGAGGCACTGGAAGAAGGAGTACTAGAAGAGTGCCTTGCAAGAGGAGGAGGCACTGGAAGAAGGAGTACCATAAGAGTGGTCTGCTGGAGGAGGAGGTACAAGAAGAAGGGGTACTAGAGGTGTGTCCTGCAAGAGGTGGTACTGGCAGAGAGTACTAGAAGAGTGCCCGGCAGAGGGAGGAGGTACGAGCAGAAGGGGTACTAGAAGAGTGCCTTGCAAGAGGTGGTACTGGCAGAAGGAGTACTAGAAGAGTGGTCTGCTGGAGGAGGAGGTACAAGAAGAAGGGGTACTAGAGGTGTGTCCTGCAAGAGGTGGAGGCACTGGCAGAAGGAGTACTAGAAGAGTGCCTTGCAGGAGGAGGAGGCACTGGAAGAAGGAGTACCATAAGAGTGGTCTGCTGGAGGAGGAGGTACAAGAAGAAGGGGTACTAGAGGTGTGTCCTGCAAGAGGAGGAGGCACTGGCAGAAGGAGTACTAGAAGAGTGCCTTGCAAGAGGAGGAGGCACTGGAAGAAGGGGTACTAGAGGTGTGTCCTGCAAGAGGTGGTACTGGCAGAAGGGGTACTAGAAGAGTGCCTTGCAAGAGGAGGAGGCACTGGAAGAAGGAGTACCATAAGAGTGGTCTGCTGGAGGAGGAGGTACAAGAAGAAGGGGTACTAGAGGTGTGTCCTGCAAGAGGTGGTACTGGCAGAAGGAGTACTAGAAGAGTGTCCTGCAAGAGGAGGAGGCACTGGAAGAAGGAGTACTAGAAGAGTGCCTTGCAAGAGGAGGAGGCACTGGAAGAAGGAGTACTAGAACAGTGTCCTGCAAGAGGAGGAGGCACTGGAAGAAGGAGTACTAGAAGAGTGCCCTGCAAGAGGAGGAGGCACTGGAAGAAGGAGTACTAGAAGAGTGCCTTGCAAGAGGAGGAGGCACTGGAAGAAGGAGTACTAGAAGAGTGCCTTGCAAGAGGAGGAGGCACTGGAAGAAGGAGTACTAGAAGAGTGCCTTGCAAGAGGAGGAGGCACTGGAAGAAGGAGTACTAGAAGAGTGCCTTGCAAGAGGAGGAGGCACTGGAAGAAGGAGTACTAGAAGAGTGCCTTGCAAGAGGAGGAGGCACTGGAAGAAGGAGTACCATAAGAGTGTCCTGCAAGAGGAGGAGGCACTGGAAGAAGGAGTACTAGAAGAGTGTCCTGCAAGAGGAGGAGGCACTGGAAGAAGGAGTACTAGAACAGTGCCTTGCAAGAGGAGGAGGCACTGGAAGAAGGGGTACTAGAAGAGTGCCTTGCAAGAGGAGGAGGCACTGGAAGAAGGAGTACTAGAAGAGTGCCTTGCAAGAGGAGGAGGCACTGGAAGAAGGAGTACTAGAAGAGTGTCCTGCAAGAGGAGGAGGCACTGGAAGAAGGAGTACTAGAAGAGTGCCCTGCAAGAGGAGGAGGCACTGGAAGAAGGAGTACTAGAAGAGTGCCTTGCAAGAGGAGGAGGCACTGGAAGAAGGAGTACTAGAAGAGAGCCTTGCAAGAGGAGGAGGCACTGGAAGAAGGAGTACTAGAAGAGTGCCTTGCAAGAGGAGGAGGCACTGGAAGAAGGAGTACTAGAAGAGTGCCTTGCAAGAGGAGGAGGCACTGGAAGAAGGAGTACTAGAAGAGTGCCTTGCAAGAGGAGGAGGCACTGGAAGAAGGAGTACTAGAAGAGTGCCTTGCAAGAGGAGGAGGCACTGGAAGAAGGAGTACTAGAAGAGTGGCTGGAGGAGGAGGCACTGGAAGAAGGAGTACTAGAAGAGTGTCCTGCAAGAGGAGGAGGCACTGGAAGAAGGAGTACCATAAGAGTGGTCTGCTGGAGGAGGAGGCACTGGAAGAAGGAGTACTAGAAGAGTGCCTTGCAAGAGGAGGAGGCACTGGAAGAAGGAGTACTAGAAGAGTGCCTTGCAAGAGGAGGAGGCACTGGAAGAAGGAGTACTAGAAGAGTGCCCTGCAAGAGGAGGAGGCACTGGAAGAAGGAGTACCATAAGAGTGGTCTGCTGGAGGAGGAGGTACAAGAAGAAAGGGTACTAGAGGTGTGTCCTGCAAGAGGAGGAGGCACTGGAAGAAGGAGTACTAGAAGAGTGCCTTGCAAGAGGAGGAGGCACTGGAAGAAGGAGTACTAGAAGAGTGCCTTGCAAGAGGAGGAGGCACTGGAAGAAGGAGTACCATAAGAGTGGTCTGCTGGAGGAGGAGGTACAAGAAGAAGGGGTACTAGAGGTGTGTCCTGCAAGAGGTGGTACTGGCAGAAGGAGTACTAGAAGAGTGCCTTGCAAGAGGAGGAGGCACTGGAAGAAGGAGTACCATAAGAGTGGTCTGCTGGAGGAGGAGGTACAAGAAGAAGGGGTACTAGAGGAGTGCCCTGCAAGAGGTGGTACTGGCAGAAGGAGTACTAGAAGAGTGCCTTGCAAGAGGAGGAGGCACTGGAAGAAGGAGTACTAGAAGAGTGTCCTGCAAGAGGAGGAGGCACTGGAAGAAGGAGTACTAGAAGAGTGTCCTGCAAGAGGAGGAGGCACTGGAAGAAGGAGTACCATAAGAGTGGTCTGCTGGAGGAGGAGGTACAAGAAGAAGGAGTACTAGAAGAGTGGCTGGAGGAGGAGGTACAAGAAGAAGGGGTACTAGAGGTGTGCCCTGCAAGAGGAGGAGGCACTGGAAGAAGGAGTACTAGAAGAGTGCCTTGCAAGAGGAGGAGGCACTGGAAGAAGGAGTACTAGAAGAGTGCCTTGCAAGAGGAGGAGGCACTGGAAGAAGGAGTACCATAAGAGTGGTCTGCTGGAGGAGGAGGTACAAGAAGAAGGGGTACTAGAGGTGTGTCCTGCAAGAGGTGGTACTGGCAGAAGGAGTACTAGAAGAGTGCCTTGCAAGAGGAGGAGGCACTGGAAGAAGGAGTACCATAAGAGTGGCTGGAGGAGGAGGCACTGGAAGAAGGAGTACTAGAAGAGTGCCTTGCAAGAGGAGGAGGCACTGGAAGAAGGAGTACTAGAAGAGTGTCCTGCAAGAGGAGGAGGCACTGGAAGAAGGAGTACTAGAAGAGTGTCCTGCAAGAGGAGGAGGCACTGGAAGAAGGAGTACCATAAGAGTGGTCTGCTGGAGGAGGAGGTACAAGAAGAAGGGGTACTAGAGGTGTGTCCTGCAAGAGGTGGTACTGGCAGAAGGAGTACTAGAAGAGTGCCCAGGAGGAGGAGGTACGAGCAGAAGGGGTACTAGAAGAGTGCCTTGCAAGAGGAGGAGGCACTGGAAGAAGGAGTACCATAAGAGTGGTCTGCTGGAGGAGGAGGTACAAGAAGAAGGGGTACTAGAGGTGTGTCCTGCAAGAGGTGGTACTGGCAGAAGGGGTACTAGAAGAGTGCCTTGCAAGAGGAGGAGGCACTGGAAGAAGGAGTACCATAAGAGTGGTCTGCTGGAGGAGGAGGTACAAGAAGAAGGGGTACTAGAGGAGTGCCCTGCAAGAGGAAGTATGAAGAGAAGGGATACTAGAAGAGTCTTCTTCAGAAGAAGGAGGTACAAACAAAAGGATTACTAGAAGAGGGCCCTGCAGGAGTAGATAAAATCCAAATGGGTGCTAGAAGAGTGGCTGGAGGAGGAGGTACAAGAAGAAGGGGTACTAGAGGTGTGTCCTGCAAGAGGTGGTACTGGCAGAAGGGGTAGTTGAGGAGTGAGTGTAAGCGGAAGCCATCTAGGAAATTAGATCACACCCGCCCAGGAAGAACAAAGAACTGTGGCCACCTCTTGTGCAGACTTTTAAAGGGCCGGCTTGTGTGAAACGCCTGCCAATTACTGGATTAATTCTAACCCTGGGTGGTGAACTCCGCTCCGCTCGCGGAGTTTGTGGAGTTTTCTGCACTCCGCGTTACGCGGAGCTCGTGGAGTTCTGAAAAACTCCACTCCGCATAGCGGAGTTTTTTTCCTCGCTCGCGTTCGTCAACGTCAAGTTGGCGACCGCGAGCGAGGAAAATCAACCTCCCGGCGAGATTTTTCCTCGTTCGCGACCGTTAACATCAAGTTGGTGAGCGCGAGCGAGGAAAATCAACATCCCCGCGAGATTTCTCAACGCGGGGGGTGAGGTTTCTCATTGTGAGTGGCCGTGTATGCTCGCGACAGCTCGCGTTAAGAAACTGCCCCTTCGCGTTGAGAAAAATCTACTCGAGTAGCAGAAAAGGAAAGCAGGGACAGCTTGCACTGTGCATGGTGCCGTTCGCGATGATTGTACAGTGCGGACAAGCATACGGCACTGTGCAATCACCGCAAACGTCATTTTTCTATCGTACTCCGCCACTTGCGGAGCTCGGCGTAGTGCGGCGGCCGCGAACTCCGCCCAGAGTTAATTAATTCATCCCAGAATGGGGTGAGCTGTTGGAGTGAAGAGGCTGAGATGGGAGACCTTCTAATAAAGTTTAAAGAAGAACCAGGCATGAGCAAAGGATTTGGAAAACTGGAATATTGGACACTTTATGATAATAGGTCTATGACCCGCATGCGGCATGGCTAAATTACAAGTTCATGACAGTATAAGGACTCAAGTGCACTGTTTAGAGGGTGATGCCAGGTTCCCAGCTGGCAAATGGAAAGTGTCCTCATTAGAAATAGAGAATAACCCTAAGAGAGTATGTAAACTATTAAAGAAATAATTGGGAAGGGCTTTGTGTCCAATGTTTACCACCGCGAAACACCTGTTGGCTGTAGTGGCTATATTGATTCACAGCAAATGACCACACATTGATGACCACTCAGAGGACCAGCATTGGTGATGTAATACTCTGTGACATCAGAGCTTTTAGGAAGAGCTGAACATAGGAGCACTATAGTAATTCATGACCATCAATGACGTAAATGGAGTTTTAGGTTCAATATGATTCAGAATGTGTCAAAGAAAAATATGTTTATAATAAACATTGAACTTTTTATATATTAAAAAAACGTATTGTTTGTTATTCACGTTTTCCCTAAAATTCTACCGTCTTTGAGGGTACTGCTCCCCACATCTGTGTATTGTCTACTGCTGGGGTCTCCAACTTTTTCTGCAATAAGAGCCACTTCTGATCGAAGAGAAGCCCCCGAGCTACGATCATTTGTGTTGTAATAATGACAACGTCAAACAAGATTACAGTAATTGTCGTCCCGTGCACGATTACCAGCAATTTGAAATGCCTCTGCATGAGTAATACATGACAGCCATGGGTGCAATGCACCCGGCCCATGGTAATAATATTAATAATACGTCTCTCCAGAGCTGCATGAGTAATACATGACAGCCATGGGTGCAATGCCCCTGGCCCATGGTAATAATATTAATAATACGTCTCTCCAGAGCTGCATGAGTAATACATGACAGCCATGGGTGCAATGCCCCCGGCCCGTGGTAATAATATTAATAATACGTCTCTCCAAAGATGCATGAGTAATACATGACAGCCATGGGTGCAATGCCCCCGGCCCGTGGTAATAATATTAATAATACGTTTATCCAAAGCTGCATGAGTAATACATGACAGCCATAGGTGCAATGCCCCCGGCCCCTGGTAATAATATTAATAATGCATCTTTACAAAGCCGCATGAGTAATACATGACAGCCACAGGTGCAATGCCCCTGGTCCACGGTAATGATATTAATAATACGTCTCTCCAAAGCTGCATGAGTAATACATGACGGCCATAGGTGCAGTGCCCCTGGCCCATGGTAATAATATTAATAATGCATCTCTACTAAGCCGCATGAGTAATACATGGCGGCCACAGGTGCAATGCCCTGGACCATGGTAATAATATTAATAATACATCTCTCCAAAGCTGCATGAGTAATACATGACGGCTATAGGTGCAATGCCCCCGGCCCATGGTAATAATATTAATAATACGTCTCTCCAGAGCTGCATGAGTAATACATGACGGCCATAGGTGCGATGCCCCTGGTCCATGGTAATAATATTAATAATACGTCTCTCTAAAGCAGCATGAGTAATACATGACAGCCACAGGTGCAATGCCCCCGTCCCATGGTAATAATATCTATAATACGTCTCTCCAAAGCTGCATGAGTAATACATGACAGCCATAGGTGCAATGTCCCGGCCCATGGTAATAATATTAATACTACGTCTCTCCAAAGCTGCATGAGTAATACATGACGGCCATAGTTGCAATGCCCCGGCCCATGGTAATAATATTAATAATACGTCTCTCTAAAGCAGCATGAGTAATACATGACAGCCACAGGTGCAATGCCCCCGTCTCATGGTAATAATATCTATAATACGTCTCTCCAAAGCTGCATGAGTAATACATGACAGCCATAGGTGCAATGTCCCGGCCCATGGTAATAATATTAATACTACGTCTCTCCAAAGCTGCATGAGTAATACATGACGGCCACAGGTGCGATGTTCTCGGCCCATGGTAATATTAATAATACGTCTCTCCAAAGCTGCGTGAGTAATACATGACAGGCATAGGTGCAATGTTTAAGGCCGTGGTAATAATATTAATAATACGTCTCTTCAAAACTGCATTATTTATCACTCAAATAACAGCTTTAAAAATATTCTGGAAATCCATTTTTCCTCTAAACATCAGTTCATGAGTTCTGAAACTAAATACATATTCATCTCAAATACACACTTCAGAATTTTAGTGAACATATATTAATTCAACCAAGCAAGAACGTCTAATCTAGTAGGCTGGGCTACACACGAGAGCTACTTGCATGTAGCTGGGGAGACGTCAGTAGCGCACAAGCTACTCGTTGGAGAAGCCTGGTCTATTGAAATTATAAGTCAGTAGGGTGACTGCCTCAGTGGGTGGTAGCAAGCACAGGACCACTATCATCAGATAAACCAAACGCATAGGACCCTTTGAGGTTCATCAACAGGTCATGGGTCATCGTCCTTGACTGACACAAGAGGTTCATCAACATGTCAGGAGTCATCTTCCTGTAATTACAAGAGAGGTTACTCCAAAAGGTCACGGGAGAGCATCCTAAAATGTGTCGCAAGGTTATATCAACGGGTCCGGGTCCATCATTCTAGCAGGAGGTAAGAGTGGTCCTCTCTTGTAAGAAGGATGAGCCTCCCTTGGACTGTGGGTCTTACTGGTCCCATTTCATATCTCATCACTATGGGTCAAACCTTATCTACATTGGTGATGGTGGGCTTGATTCTCAGATTGGTCACCCGGGAAACATAGGTTTACGATCTATCATTTTCCTAGAAGCAGAAATGGCATTTGAGCATGTGTTTAGATTAACTGGTAAATTACATGTTTGTACCAACATTGACAGGTCATGGTCATTCTAAACTACTTCAACTTACACTGTTCCAGAACTGGTTGTGGAGCCAGAGAGGGATGCTCTCTGCCACCCTAGGAGGGATCCTGTCCGTCACCCTCAGAGGGATGCTCTCCATCACCCTCAGAGGGATGCTGTCCGTCACCCTCGGAGGGATGTTCTCTGTCACCCTCGGAGGGAAGCTGTCCGTCACCCTCAGAGGGATGCTATTTGTCACCCTCGGAGGGATGCTCTCCGTCACCCTCGGAGGGATGCTCTCCGTCTCCCTCTGAGGGATGCTCTCTGTCTCCCTCTGAGGGATGCTCTCTGTCACCCTGGGAGTGATGCTCCCTGTTAACCTCGGAGGGATGCTCTCTGTCACCCGCGGAGGGATGCTCTCTGTCACCCTCAGAGGGATGCTACCTGTCACCCTCCGAGGGATGCTACCTGTCACCCTCCGAGGGATGCTACCTGTCACCCTCCGAGGGATGCTCTCTGTCACCCTGGGAGGGATGCTCCCTGTTACCCTCGGAGGGATGCTCTCCATCACCCTCGGAGGGATGCTCCCTGTCACACCCTGGGAGGGATGCTCTCTGTTACCCTCAGAGGGATGCTCTCTGTTACCCTCAGAGGGATGCTCTCTGTTACCCTCAGAGGGATGCTCTCTGTCACCCACGGAGGGATGCTCTCTTTTGCTCTCAGAGTGATGCTCTCTGTCACCCTAAAAGGGATGCTTTCTGTCACCCTAAAAGGGATGTCCTCTGTCACCCTTGGAGGGATGCTCTCTGTTCCCCTCAGAGGGATGCTCTCTGTTACCCTCAGAGGGATGCTCTCTGTCACTCTCGGAGGGATGCTCTCTTTTGCCCTCGGAGAGATGCTCTCTGTCCCCCTCCGAGGGATGATCTTTGTCACCCTCAGAGGGATGCTCCCTGTCACCCTTGGAGGGATGCTCTCTTGTGCCCTCGGAGAGATGCTCTCTGTCACCCTCCGAGGGATGATCTCTGTCACCCTCAGAGGGATGATCTCTGTCACCCTCAGAGGGATGATCTCTGTCACCCTCAGAGGGATGTTCCCTGTCGCCCTTGGAGGTCTGTGTCACCCTGGAATGGATACTCTCTGTCACCCTCCGAGGGATGATCTCTGTCACCCTCAGAGGGATGTTCCCTGTCGCCCTTGGAGGTCTGTGTCACCCTGGAATGGATACTCTCTGTCACCCTCGGAGGGATGCTCTCTGTCACCCTCAGAGGGTTGCTCTCTGTCACCCTGCGAGGGATACTCGCTGTCATCCTCCGAGGGATGCTCTCTGTCACCCTTAGAGGGATGTCCTGGGTGTTTTCTGTTACCCTCATCTAATGCCTTTTACATGGAGCTACTTCTCAGGAAGCTTCTTGGCTGTAAACTAATCAACATATTTGAGCAGAACATCACAGTTAAAGTGACAGCGTGTGACCACGATAAGGAGGTTTACACCTCTAACCCCACCCTAAGCCATATTAGAGAGGAATTTGGTTGCCGTTTAGGGTGCCAAGAGAATCCAGTTTTAAATCAAATTTCTAATGCTGCCGGGCAGCAATTTGCAGAGATTCATTTTGCACACTCTGTAATGTAATCAAGGGTTACTCGTAATATAAAATTGTCACTATTCTTCAAACTAAAGAGTTTTCTGTGGAAATCTCTACCTTTATCTGGGGCAACATGCCATCACCTATTCCAAATGCCTAGTTATATAGCTGTTCACCCTAACAAGAGATCAGTGCACGCGGAAGTAGGTGGCCACTTGCATCAGGAGAAAAGTAATCAATTTAAAACAGAAATGTTTTTAAACTTCTTAGAAAAGGAGGAATTCGGTTTCTTTCCAAATTTCTAAGATGTTTGCTCACATTATGCTTTACATTTTTATCCGGCTTTTTTCACATTTTGCTCCTTCGTATCCCTGTTAATTACTGTCACTGGAATTGCTCGGTGTGTTGCATTAACTTGTATGTGACACTGTAAGAGGTCACTGCACATTCCACTGCTTGTATATTGAATTGGGCTCTCAGCATCAAGTAGGACAATGTAAATTGCCCATGTCTGTATGTTGTGTGCGGCTGTCAGAGTGCATGGGGTCGCTGTGCATTGACCCTGCCAGGAGATCATGTGTGTTCCACTCATGCATTTCATAATGTACACAAATTATGAATTTTTCACTTCCTTCTTTTGTTGTATTTCCCAAACAGTATCTCACCTTCAGAAGTTCCCACGCTGGCGCCTCACACTTCTTTTCTATCTCTGTTATCACAGCATTGAGAGAGGTGATTTGATTGGACAGTTTGGTGATATTTGTATTTTCTACCATGGTAATTTTCTTCTCCATCTCGTCCAGTCTCCCGTGCAGTGTTTGCTCATTTTCTTTCAGGAGTTGCCGCAGTTTTTCAATTTCAGATTCAAGTTTCTTCTTCTCAGTTCTTAGCTTGTTCTGTCAGACGCAAAGAAAAGCTGGTTAGATATTATAAAGCTTCCTATAAGCCGTCCTGAGAGTGGAGGTCCGGGAGAAGGGCGGAGGGGCCGCCTATTGTGATTGTCATCACCTTGCACAAAGGGTTTGTGTGAGAGACATTAAAAAAATGACATTTGAAAGAGAATTTAGATTATTCACAGCCTGGTGGGCAGAAAATCTGTATTTTATTAAAGACACGGGGCTAAGATTATGCAAATCTCCTTTATTGCCGGCTCACAGCAGCAACAATCAAAGAATCTAGAACTTCAATAACATTCTAATAGGTTATAAAGTCCCCCTGCACGCAGTGTTCTCCCTTTTTTGGCGTTGCGAACAAGATAGTTTCTAAGATCCATAACTTTCAAACGAAAAACTTCATCAGTGAAAACTTCTTACTCTGGAAAAGAAAAACCCAATACAAAATCAATAACTTTTCTCCATTAGGGAGGGTTCCAATGTGGAGGGATAATCTTAGCCTCCGTGTCTTTAATAAAATCCAGATTTTCTGCCCACCAGGCTGTGAAAAATCTAAGGGGCATATTAGCAAGACCCACGTTAAAATTATCGCAGTTTTAGCGGCAGGAAACTGCCGCTAAAACGGCGATAATGGGCTTCCTAATATGCGTTATAGAATTCCAATAGAAGCCCAGGTTAGATGTGCAGGACATCTAACCTGGGCTTCTATTGGAATTCCATAACGCATATTAGCAAGCCCATTATCGCTGTTTTAGTGGCAGTTTCCTGCCGCTAAAACGGCGATAATTTTATCGCCGGTCTTGCTAATATGCCTCTCGATTTTATGGCATGACACAGAGGCTAACATTATGCAAGTTTAAAGTGCATTTAATTACATTGTCAATAGCGCTTGTAACAGGTCTAAAATGACAACTTTTAAACATACTTTCATTGGACTAATCCGCAGCCCTGAGGATATCTTGTAGACCTCTCCCCGGGAAGAGAGGTTCAGAGGCTGAGGCACCCCTAAGGGAGTGTGCATCAAACATAGTAATGTCTACACCTGCTTCTTTCATTACTTCCTTCACCCATCGTGCTATGGTTGGGGAGGAAACTGCTCTATGAGGCGATTTATAGGATATTAGCAATTGTTCTGTATTTCCTCTTATACTCACAGTCCTTCTCTCATATTCCATCAAGCATTTCACTACACAAAGTCTTTCATTCTGTGTAAAGAAGGGGTAGAAAACAGAAGTTGGCATGGTCTCTGTTCGTAAACCCTTTCTGGGTGGTAGGCCCTGCTGGTGATGTCTAAGGCTTTTACGTCTGAAGTCCATCTAAAAGATACCAGGCCTAGCAAGACAGTGAGTTTATAAGAGATACGTTTTGGGGATAACCCAGAACTCTCTCCCCAACTTATTAAGACATGTAGGACATCTCTAATGTCCCATAATGCAGAATATTTTGCAGAAGGTGGGTTTAGTACCCACATACTTCACATGAATTTTTTAGTCAGTAAGTTTTGTCCCACAGAGACTCCGTCTACAAGGCAGTGACATGCTGCAAAAGCCGATCTGCAACATTAACTGTTCTATAAGAGAGTCCTGATGTGAATAAATCCGATAAGTAATTAACTACATGTACTAAATCAGTTGAAACGAGATTGTAGTTCCTTCAAAGGAACAAACCCATTTCTCCCAAGTCAGTCTATATGCTTTCCTTGTGCCAGGCGCCCATGACTCCGATATGAGTCTAAAAGCGTCTGCCGAAAGGCCTGGGATCTGCCATTGTCTCCTGAAATCCTCCAGGCCATCAGCATCAGATGTCCCTGCTCTACAAGAGAATGTGACTCTCCGTCTGTCTGGGCCTGTAATTATTTCCCTGAAAGTTGGAATTAAAATTGGTAAGCCTATGCTCATTTCTAGTAGGATTGAGAACCATGCCTGTGACCTCCAGAGCGGTGTTATCACTACTCTGACCTCCTTGTTCCTGCCAACGTGCAACAGTAGCTTAGGTAGTGGTAGTAGGTCTTGGTAGCATGACAAAAGGAGGGAAAGCATAAGGTGCTAGGCCCTGCCAATTCTAAAGGAAGGCATCCAGCTGAAAAACTTTGACAGTTGAGTGTTCAATCTGTCCGCAAAGAGGTCCACCCCGAAGGGTCCCCATATCGACTGGCAAGTGAGGAAAATGTCCTTGTTCAACCTCCTATTGATAGAGTCTCTGAAATTCCGGGAGAACCAATCTGCAACACCGTTGCTCTACCCTGGGATATGCTCCGCTGCTACTGACATGCCCTTGCTCAGACAGTAACTCCAGAAGACCTTGGCTAAATCTGCAAGACCCTTGGAGTGAGGGCCCCCCCTTTTGTTGACGTATCTGACCGCAGATACGTTGTCCATGCACAACATTACAGAACACTTCATTAAGTCTTTGGTGAAGCAGCGAATTGCAAATGAACCTGCCAGTAATTCCAAGCAGTTGATGTGCAACTCCTTCTACTGATCTCTCCAGCGTCCCCCTGCTGATGAGTCGCCACATCTTGCACCCCATCCCTCTAAACTCGCGTCCGATTCTATCACTATCTCCGGGTCTTCCCCAAAAATGACTCTGCCATGCCATGCTTCTTCATTCCTCAGCCACCAAAGTAGTTCCTTCTTTGAATCCAGGTCCAGAGACAGCATTTGAGAATACGATTGACATGTTCTTGATGCTTTGGCTTGGAGTCTTTGGAGTGCACAGTAGATTGCTTGGCTTGTTGAGGACAGAAGGCCTAGGATCCTTGCTAGAGCCCACAAGGGGAATTTCTTTCTCCCTAAGAGATTCCTCAATTCTTTGTGAAGTTTCCTTAACTTTTCCCCTGGCAATTTCAATTCTGCCCTTATTATGTTCATGACAAAACCCACGAACTGCATTTCCTGGTTTGGTACCATGCAAGATTTTTTCCTGTTTATGACAAAACCCAGGTGTTCTAGTAGGCTCATGGTAAGTTCTGTTTGGGGTGAGACCACTTATCTGGACTGTGCCATTATCAGGATATCGTCTAAGTAAACTATTAGTCTCACATCTCTCGCCCTCTGCCATCCCGCTACGGGACGAAGAACCTTGGTGAAACACCAAGGGGATGAGGAAAGCCCGAAAGGGAGACTGCACAATTGCCATAGTCTGCCCATTCAGGTGAATTGGAGAAACTTTTGATGAGGAGTCCAAATTGGGATGGTCAGGTATGCATCCTTTAGATCTAATCGAGTTAGCCAATCCCCTTTCCTTAGCACATCTCTAAGGAGGTGCACCCCTTCCATATTGAAATTGTGGTAGACCACCCATTCGTTCAACTCTTTTAGATTTATCACTGGTCTCATCCCTTGTCCTTCTTCTCCACTAGAAAGATATTGCTGATAAAACCTGACTCTGTTCCCTCTTGTATTTCCCCTTTGGTCAATAAATCCTCTACCTCTTGTGTTACTAAGATAGAATCTTCTTAAGAGAAAATCAATTCTGGGGGAATTTTCCTTTTCAATGGTGTATCTGTAAATTCAATCTTGTAACCCTTCACTGTGTCTAGGACCAAAGAGTCCTGATTCACCGAATTCCAGTTTCAACAAAGTTGGGCTAGTCTGCCTCCCACCTTTATGGGGTATCTGAAAGGTCTTTCATAGTTCTTACCTGCCGAAAAGCCTCTTTGTCTCCGCTCACTTCTGAAGCCTCTCCCGTGAGGTATTTGTTTCTGTGGGTATAAATGACAAATGTGGAGCAAAGTGTGGGTGCGCAAATCTTGCGCCATGTCCCAGGTAGGGTCTTGAAGAGCTTTGGCCACGGCCGAGGAACCGACCCCCTGTTCTCCCGGCCCTTCCAAAAACGCTATCATGGAAGTCTTTCTTGATGTCTTTCTAGGACTTCTGAATCAAGCTAAATGCTCCCATGTACTTAGCCATGTCCCTGACAAAATTGTCCCCAAAACGTAGACCCTGGGAGGCAGCTACTCCTTCTCTAGTGGCCAGTTTGACCAATTTGGGATCTATTTTTGGCAATATGCTTTTTCTTCTATCATTTGAGAGTGCAGTATTTGCATTCCCCAGGAGGCAGATGGCTCTTTGTGCCCATTGGCGCAAATCGTTGGGGTCAATGAGGGTGTCTTCAAGATAAGCCACTTCAGCCATCTCAAACGTCTTTGTGAGTGAGTCAGCAATATCAAGTAGACAGTCTTGGCGGGACTTGAGGCCTTTATCGATACCTTTCCTAGGGCCTTTACCTCCCTTGGCGCTAAGAGCCACAACCTTTGCATCTAACTCTGAGGTAGACCCAACTTTATAAGGGAGGGAGGGGTGTGGGCATTCGGATCTAAGACGGGACCTGACCTCTTTTGGGATTTCCTTCCTAAGCCAAAAGGAGAGGTACTCGGCAAAATGCAGCGATGGAGCCAACTCTGGAGACAAGGGGTGTTTGATGAGGAGCGGGTCAAACATACGCTGTCCGAATGAGTCAACAATGCCCATTTTTGACCCAGATGCCTTTGATGCCTCGTCAGTTGTACCCATATCCCACACCTCTACCTCCTCAATATCCGTATCAAAGTCGGAGGAACAGGATAGGTTAATTTCATCCTCCAATGTTTCATCGCAATCGATGGGAATAGGTACTTCTGGGCCTTTTTCTTGCCCATCTGCAGTGCCCGAGGCCCTTGTCACCGCCAAAGCGTGGAGTCATTTGTTTTGAGGGTTTGGGCTTTTTTACACCCTTAGGCAGGTTTTCCCCTGCAGCCCCTTTCCTCTGGGCCTTAATCATCCCATCTCCCCCTTCAGGGTGTCCTGGGACAGCAACTGACCAACCCCTCTTGGACAGAACCTCCACTTTTGTATTAATTGTGTCATCCAGTGTCCCATTACCTTATCCAGTGCCTAATTTAGAAGTTCTTCCAGTCTATCCTCCATAGTATTCTCTGAAGGTTCAAGGGACATGGCAAAAGGTAAATATTATTTAAGATTACTGGGCTCAGTGTAAGGAAACAGCTGCTCTGGCAGTTCGCTGGACTGCAACTACCAGAATTCAAGCAGTTTGCCCAATCAGTTAAAATGGCCACTGTAGTGTCTTTACTAAGGTGTCCCAATTTCCTAAAATGGCCCGGCATGTACAGAGTGTGGCTGACCATCTCTTAAGGGTCTTTCCTCTAATTGTGTGGTCCTTTCTTTATTGTTGTGCCCCAGACTATCTCTTTTTTTTGTTGTTATTTATTAAACTGTGCGATGATTGTGCATCGCACCGTTGCCTTTATTGACATGGGCCAGCAGTCGCTGAGTGAAAAGGAGGGCTGCCGGCATCTTTCTTAAGTGGACGGACTCTCTTCCGTGGCTGCGTCCGTGAGATGACTCCACTGAACTGCTGCCGATGGGTGAGTCACCGCGTGCGCAGCGCGACGGCCTCAGTGGGAGGTGTCCTTCGCGAGCCGGTCTTTTTTTTTTTTCTTTCAAGAAGCTCCCGCTACTATGGCAGCGGGGTGCGGGCTCACACTTTTCAAAGAAAACTGGCCCGCAGCAACAAGTGGCATGGGGTCGGTCTTTGAAAGAAAAGACCGGTCCACAACAAGGGCATATTTCTCGGCCTTAAGGAGCCGAGGGAAACGCCGAAAAGTTGTGTCGGTACGGAGGTAGTAGGACCTCCGACCCGACGCTGTAAGAGAGGGGAAGTTAAATATAAAAAAACAACCACCCTCCTTCCTAGGGTTAGGAAAAGACATTGGGACACATGGAAAGTTACACAATAACCTGGTTGAGCGTGTTAGCACCAAGGTAGGAGGGAGATAATATTCGTATTTTCTATAGGGGAGGATGGGATATCTCAAGGTAAAATAACACAGTAAGGCGCCGATTATGATGCGGCCTGTAAAGGCTCCGACCTTAGGTCGGAGCCTTAGGGCCGCATCGTAATGGGCCGGTCGCTTTACTTTCTGACCGCCTAATTAAGATGAGATATAAGATATAGGCGGTCGGAAAGTAAACCGGCCGGTCATTCCGGCTGGCTTCCGACGGGCTCGGAGAGCCCATCCGCCAGTCGGCAGCCGGCCTGTAATCTCAAGGGCCGGTCTGGCCGACATGGAAACCATGTCAAAAGCATGTTTGGGGGCCCCCAGCAGGGCCCCCTTTCATGCACGGCCTCTGGTTGGAGGCCGAGGGGGCACCTATGGTGCCCCCCTGTTGATCCCTGCACGGGGTGCAGGGTGCAGGGATGAACCGCACCTCCAATTTCACTATGGGCGCATGCATTACGGCCGGTTTACAGACGGAATGCATGCTCCCATAGTGGAATATAGGCATGCGACAAAACAGTGTTCGGTCGCATCCTAATGAGGCAGTCGGGACCGCCGACATCGAAATCAGCTCTAAGTATTAGTATTATAAAGGTTGTACTTATCGTGTGAGCAGAAGCAACAACGAAAGGAAGAACACTGCATGCGGCGGGACTTTATAGCCTATTAAAATGTTTTTGAAGTTCTATATTCTTCAATTGTTGCTGCTGTGAGCTGTGAGCTGGCAATAAAGGAGATTTGCATAATATAAGCTTCCGGGTCATGCCACAAAATCTAACTCAATCAGTTTCAAAGCTTTAGAGCTTTTTTTTTTATTGACATTTTCCAACAACCAAATTGCGTTACAATTCAACAGGTCGACTAGGGGGAGGAGCAAGATGGCGGATTGACGCCGCCACAGAGCACAGCCGAGCATAGGAGTCTCCCCACACCCTGCTACACTATGTGCTAAATCGGCAAACAACATCTAAATATTCCGTGGAATATCAACGGATAATAGCAGGAGCAATACACTTACCGTACAGCATGTGAAAAGCCTGCAAAACTGTAGCGAATGTGGATAATTGGCGTGGCTAAGGTCGGGCGTTTGTTTCTCGCGTCTCGGCTTGTGCGTTGGAGCTCTGGACACAGGTCGGCGTTTTGCCGGTTGGGATTGCTCCTTTCGGCGGCTCCGACGCTTGTTGCTAACGGAGACATGGCACCACCAAAAACTGCCCCAAGATCTACACGGGCTGGACGAGCACCTGCAGCGGTCTCAGGAGCTGACACAGATACGGCGGGCGGCAGTGAGCGAAGGATCGACTCATTAGCAGTGGGTAAGCCGCTCCTGCGATTGCTTCAATCGGGAAAAGCAGCGGAGCTTCTCTCTATTGGGGCTACTGGCGAGCAATTGACTGGCAGCGGCTTAGTTGAAGCGCTATTGGAGGCTATCCCGGCTCGCTGCAGTTTTGGTGGAGAAACTTCTTTACTAGCAATGGTTGCTAGCAATGTTGATGACGGCGCTGAGAAGGGCTGCGGTGAGCAAGGCGTACAAGTGAAGGTGCTCACAGATCAGATGCAGGCTCAGGCGCTTACGACATCGACATCGACGAACGCTGTGAGTCAGCCCCTGGTGGTTAACAAATTAGCGGATTTAACGGAGCGAGTAGACACTCTGCCCGACGACAATACCTTGGGTTGTATGGTTGATTGTGAAGGCGGTGGAGAGGCTCACTTAAGCACTGTAAGCACTGTAAGGCTGAATAGCGAAGGTAATATTCAGCGGTCCCTGGCGGATGTGGGTGCGGAGGCGGGTGTTGGATCGAGAACTGATAATTTGACGGCTACGGGTGCAGAGGCAGGTGATGAGGAGAGTGAAGAACCTGTATCTTCCATTGACAATGAGGAAATAGTAGAGTCTTTCGATAAATCCTCAAACATCTCCTGGGAGAAAAGCGAAGGCCAAAGTAAAAACAAAGAAAACACCCCAAGGGCCTAACAAACTACGGCAGAACACGACACGGCAGAATATGGTGCCTACACATGGGAAAGGCAATTCAGATAACAGCCCCCTCCGCATGTGGGTGCAAGCGAAGGGGGGGGTCAAGACCATGGTAGCTCGAATAACAGGCAATAGCCCAACAGAGAGCTGTATGATAAATGGGCATTCCAGAGAGAACAGGGTGGAGAGTGAAGACCGCTCTAAACAGGGGCATAAACAGGGTGCTTCTGCAGGGGCAGAACAATCTTCAATGCCTGTATTAAATTCTGCTAATGCAAGGGACCAGCTAACTAAGCAACCAGTAGCTAGTTCTCTAGCAAGTACTGAGCCTTCTCTAGGTCTGATATTACAGTCCTTGAAGGATCAAAGATTAGAAGCACAGGAACACTATATGCAGGTCAGATCAGACAACAATTTGATGCAACAGACACCTCAAGAAATGACAGCAAAAATCGGGGTACTTACAAGGGATGTTTCAGAGCTGCAACAGAGAGTTGGGGATACTGAGCAATTGGCTACTCTCACAGATACTTTGGTACAGAAACATGATACTCATATCTCAAGTATCCAGGCCAAGCTAGAAGATCTGGAAAATCGCCAACGCCGACATAACCTTCGGTTATTCGGCATTCCAGAAGGCACGGAAGGCACAGATCCTAGGACTTACATGGTGCGTCTGTTTCAGAAAGCCTTCCCAGACCTGTCCGACTGGGACTGGGACTCTCAGTTGCAAAGAGTGCATAGACTACCATTGGGTCAGCAAAACCAGGGGGGTCAGTATCCCCGTCCGTTCCTGATTTTTTTGGGGAACTTTTTGCTCAGGCAGGCGGTTGCCCCAAAAGCTCGACCTAACGCCCCTGTAACAGTCGAATCAGTTACTTTTTTTGTCAGATCTGACCTTAGTAAATTAACAATGGATAGGCGTTGGAAACTACGCCAGCTAATTGACCCGCTAAAGACTCTCGGGGTACAAGTTTACCTTCAAGAACCAGCACGTTTAAAGGTTTTAAAAAATGGGCGCACTTACTTCTTTACGGACGACCAGGAGGCTAAACAAGTAATCGCTAAATGGCAAACTGAAGCTGCTAAGAAGATCTAGCACAAAAAAGGAAAAGGAAAGAAGAGAAGGAAGGAAAAGGGAAAAAAATAACAGTATATGCTTTATTAGTCTAAGTTTAAAAGAGAACACAGATCTGAATTTGGACTTGGTCAGAAGCAGCTAAGAAGACCTGGTATAAAGAGACAGAATATGCTTCACTAGCCCAAACCTAAAAGAGAGTGCTCCCTATACTGCTCCTTTGTTTTCTTTTCTTTTTTATTCTTTCACTGTGGTTTTATTATTTAAGGAATTTGATGAGGTGTGGGGTTTGGGTGTGGGGGCGGCCACCGCAGCGGCTATGGCTCTGATGGGCTGCCCAACCAGCGGCAACAGATTAAAGGGGAGGATTCCTCCTTTTTGGGACAGGGAGGGGGTGGGTTTTCAGGGGTCCTTTGGGACAGAGGGAGGTGTGGGAGGTATTTAATGGGGCAAAAAGAAGTCATCATTAGGGATATGTCATAGGGACAGCTATTAGATTGTGTGTTTTGTATTTCTGCACAAGAGGTCTAAAGGGAACTTGCAGGAGAGGAATAAAGCTTATTATGGTGAGGGTTAAATGCATATCATGGAATGTAGCTGGCCTCAACAGTGCAAATAAACGCCAATTAGTGCGGGAGGAGTTAAAAATGTATCAACCACATATAGTCTTAATAACAGAGACTCATTTGGCCTATAAAGATCGAAATCTGCTTAAACATCTGGGATATGAAACAATAGCTTGCACTACACAAACTACATCTATAAAAGGAGCTGCTATATTAAAGGATAAGAGGTTTGTTTGTAGACTAGTTAGGACATTGGCTGATCAGAGAGGGCGCTGGGTGTTGGCTCAGCTTGAAATACGTGGCCAAAAATATGTATTATGTTCAGTTTATGGGCCTAATTCAGATGACCCTGCCATTTTCGATTCTCTTAATCTTGAACTGTTGAATTGGGATGGGGAGCGGCTGCTCATGGGAGACTTCAACTGCGTCATGGACTATAACATTGACTCAACGAGAAAGGGGGGCACTCCAAGAATGCGAAAGACCCGGGCGGCAATAATAGAAATGGCGAGACTTCAGTCTTTAAAAGACGCATGGAGACAAGTATATCCAGTCATCCCGGGATATACGTACTATTCAGCCCCCCATAAGTCATATTCTAGAATCGATATGGCTTGGGTCTCTGATAGCTTAATCTCAGACTTAGACATGGAAATATGCCCCCGGGTCACATCAGACCACAACACTATTTTACTATCATTTTTGGCCACAGCTGAGCGTAAAGTAGCCAGACCATTCTCTTTTCCTAGATACCTGCTTACAGATAGCGAATATGTGTCTAATACTCTACAACAGCTAGAGGTATTCTTCAGGGAAAATACTGGGACAGCATCTCCACTGATTGTCTGGGATACGATGAAAGCTTATATCAGAGGCTTTACCCAGCAATATATATGGCGGCAGAACAAACAAAGAAAAAGCGATATGGAGATACTGATCCGCGCCTTACGCGACACCGAAAAACAACATGCTGAGGCTGTAGCACAAGACCAGAGGGTTCAGGACCATTTGCTCTTTTCCCTGATAGACACAAGAATGGCAGTAAAAAAGTCTTTTAGGGAAAAAATAGCGGCTAGATATAATAAATATCGTATAGAGCAATACGAATATGGTGAGCAAATTGGTAAGGTCCTGGCTTACCGGGCAGCAGAAGCAAAGGCTAAAACTAAGATAAGCACTATAAAGGGCGCAGATGGCACTATACATACGCATTCTTCAGCTATTTTAGAACAGTTTTCTCTATTTTATCGGGAACTTTATGCACACACTTTAGTACCTGACAAAGTTGACATAGTACAGTATTTAGTAGATAGTAGCCTCCCAGTTTTGAGTGAGGAGGATGCAGCTGTATTAGATAATATGGTATCACTGGAAGAGATTGAGATGGCTATATCGGCACTGCCCTCGGGGAAAGCCGCAGGGGAAGACTCCATACCCCTAGAATTTTACAAGGTTTTCAAAAGGGTATTGCTTGGACCATTTAGCATGGTTATACACTATGTTGGCACAAGTGGGAGGACACCAGAGTTATGGAATATGACGCAAATAGTATTTTTTCCTCAAAAAAGGCAAACCTCCTACCGAATGTGGATCATACCGACCTATCTCTCTTATAAATGCGGATGCCAAGATTTTTTCGAAAATCTTGGCAAATCGCCTTGCCCCAATGATGTCAGGACTAGTATCTGAAAACCAACATGGGTTTATCCCTGACAGAGACACTACTGCTCACGTTAACACGGCCATTGGGGCTTTTGACTTTGCTGAGAAGGAGATGGTAGGTCTTGGTATGATTCTTTTGGACGCCGAAAAGGCCTTTGACATGGTCGGGTGGGACTTTCTGTGGGTCACACTAATTACGCTCGGCTTTGGGGGGCAGTTTAGGCAGTGGGTTCAAGCGCTATATTACAAACCTCAAGCTAAACTGTCCTATTCAGGATTTTACTCAACTCCATTTGAAATTTGTCACGGCACTAGACAGGGATGCCCCCTCTCCCCACTATTATTTGCTTTGTACATAGAGCCGTTCATCCGTATGCTGCAATGTTGTATACATATAAAACCGTTAGTGTCTGAGATAACTAAACTCAAGATTGCGGCATATGCAGATGATATTGCGATTTTTACAATTAATCCAGCCTAGGCCGTAATAGCTATTGAGACAGAAGCAATCAAGTTTGGCGCTGTCTCCGGATACAAATTAAACGTTAATAAAACGCAAGTGCTTGTCAATTTTAAACCCGAATCTCCAATAATGGGGGTTTGTACTACAGCTATGTATCTGGGGGTTAAGATCTCAGCTAAAACTGGTCAGATTGTAACCTTAAACTATATACCATTGCTGAACGATACTATCAAACTGCTAAAGAACTGGCATAAGCTTCCCATCGGGATTCTAGGGCGATGTAACATAATAAAAATGAAAATACTCCCTAAATACTTATATTTGTTTCGCTCAATTCCCCTGCGGGTCCCCAATACATTTTTTAAAAAACTTGAAGGGGCTCTTAGTAGCTTCATATGGGGGGTATAAGAAGCCTAGACGGGCGATTGATTCGCTCAAATCTCCTTATAATCAAGGTGGATTAGGCCTACCAGACTTTAAAATTTATTTTTGGGCTGCGTTTGCTGGACGTTTTCGCAGCCTTCTCAGTCTTGATCAGAAAGATTCTTTTTACCGGTTGATTTTAGGAAACGATAGCCAATTATTTCTATATCGTACTAATGACCCAAATTACTTTAAGCGAGTAAGATTTAAGACAGTAAGGGACAGTATTTACATTTGGCGGGCTATGGCTGCCAGAGGCAAACTATCATTATTTCATGATAAGCTCCCGCTGTGGGGGAATCCCATGTTTCCTGAGGTTTTCCATGATCAGGCTAGTAAATCCTGGTCTAAATATGGGATTACATTCTTAGGTGATTTGTATGACGGGAGCGGACTTATGTCATTTGAAGGTTTACGACTTAGTTATAAAATACCCGCCCATTTCTTTTTCAAGTACATGCAGATCAGGGATTACCTGGGGAAAAACTTGGCTTTGAACGCGATAACTCATTCTACGATTTGGGACTGCCTGTACAGGGGCGAAAAAACTAAGTCCCTAATTGGCGACATGTATAAACATTTGTGTAATTTTAGAATGGATGGCAGCAAAAAATTGGCGATGCGTTGGAGTCAAGTACTGGGGATAGATATAATACCTGGCGTGATAAAACAGGCCTTAGGAAACGTAGGCGATACCGTTCACTCTGTGAGCTTGCAACTACAGCAATTTCGTACGATATGTATGCTGTACTATACTCCGGAAAAGATAGCCAAATGGGCCCAAGGAAACAACTTTGGTGATAAGACAAAATGCCCTAAATGCGGATTGCATGCTGCTAATCTCATACACATGTTCATAGAGTGCCCTGAATTGAAGGCTTACTGGCAGAAGATAGGCCAGGTGTTACATCTTAAATTAGGACTAGATCCCTCATTAACAGTCCAAGAAATAATGTTAGGCTATAAGGGAGACAAACCAGCACTAGCACGACTTTTCTCAAATTTGATGGTCGCCGCTCGATTGGCTATTGCTCGTGCATGGGTCTCCCCGACACCACCATCTATCGGCGAGTGGTGGACTATTGTTAGGGAAACGTTTGGCTTAGAAACTGCTCTGGCTAAAGCTAGGGGTGTTCGTTCCTTGGTTAAGCTAGAAGCAATATGGGGACCCATGGGTCTGGAGACATCACACTAATTAACTAAATAAGGAGATCTGTATCGTATACACTATGCTAATATTTTGATATGTCGGGTTCATATGCGATTTCTTCTTGTAAATGATCTTGCTTTTTTTTTTTATCCTTGATTTGAAAGTGCTGTTTTATCTGCTTTTTTCTCCCTTTATGTACATTGCTACCTGCCCTTTATGATGACAATAAAAAATATATTTTTTAAAAACCAATTCAACAGGTCAGCATTTTATCAAATCTATACAGGAGTTAAAATAAGCATAGTCTACACAGTGCACACTACCTCTGTGATAATACACGCTCCGTTAGCTCTCCACCAGTACAGGAATGCATAGTCATCATATTCCTAGATAATCGTACGGGTCAGCAAATAGCAACAATAAGATAACAGTACATTGTATATTACCATATAG
The DNA here is from genome assembly GCA_963921515.1 of Calotriton arnoldi. Classification (NCBI taxonomy): domain Eukaryota; kingdom Metazoa; phylum Chordata; class Amphibia; order Caudata; family Salamandridae; genus Calotriton; species Calotriton arnoldi. The sequence goes on from CAWUFW010014095.1 coordinate 202,831, forward strand.
AGGACTGAAGTTATAACCATCCATCACTATTAAACCTCATGTTCCATAAAATAAGGCTGGGGATCGGACCCCAAAACCAGGTGGAAGACAATACCCCATCATGTTGATGTCTCAATCTGAGTTTCACTCATATGTGTCTCAACGATAGATTCTTGCTGACGCTGAGCCCAAGTCAGGAATGGTTCCCAGACGTCACGAGGTCGAGAGGTAGGTGGCATGAGCTCCCAAAATGTGCTCAACTGTGTGTGACCGTATGTGACATCCTTGATCCACCCCTTAATGGAGGGCACCCGCCTTCTGCCCCAGTGGACTGCAACTTGCCGCTTAGCGAACAACAAAAGGAGTGCATACAACTTACGCAACTTGGGCGGTATATCTTTTACATAGCCCAATAGGCCAAGAGTGGGAGATGGGACAATTTACACACTTAGGATGTGATTCACTGAGTCAAAAATCAGAGACCAGAACTCGGCAATCTTGGGGCAGTCCCACGCCACATGTAGAAATGTGGCTGGGGCATAACCGCAGCGCCAGCAGCTATCATCTTCTCTAATGCCCATACGATGGAGACTCACGGGTGTCCTATAAAATATATGCAAATATTTAAAGTGGATCAATCTCAGCTTATAATTAGGAGAGAGTACAGTGAGCTGCCCACAGCAGAATTCCCACTGAGCGTCCGTCAATGGATTTGGGAGTTCGTCATTCCAGTGTTGCAAGGATTTAGGTGTCACCAGTGGGGCAGTGTTTTGCATGTGTATATATAACCTTGTAATAAGTTTACGAGGATATGGGGATTTCAACAAGTTCTCCAGTGCAGGCAGAGGTGGAGGGGCCAGCGGGAATCCCTCCCAAAGAGCGCGGCACGCAGCACGCAGCTTATGATAAAGAAAAAGCTCAGCAAACGGCACCGCCTGTCCCTCAGTCGCCTCCGGGGGGGGCCGGAACTCGTCTCCCGGATATAGGTCGGCAAAAGTTTGAAGTTTCATTTTTTGCACAAGTGTCTTACTGACACCATCCTGGATGCAAGGCAGCATTGGATTCTGCCGAGAGAAAATGTATCGTTCCTAGGTAATAGAGAAACAAGTCACAATAATTGTGCTGAACGATAGACGGACAATGAGGACAGACAATAACAACATAGATAAAAACCTGTGATTATTTATTTAATTAATATTCATATATATAGACAACACATCACGGAGATATTTTCAATAAAAAACAAATTATAAATAACATATGCATTCATGTGCTCAGATACACTCATAAAACATACATCAAATTTAATAAAATACAGAGTACATATATAAAAAATTCCAAAGTGGCAACAGGTAAATTTTCGACGCGCGTTTCGGCGCACGTAGCGCCTTCGTCAGGAAAAGAAACAACCACCTGTAAATTAATGAATAAAAACATGACTGAACCTTCATTGTCATACTTTCTACAACATTTACAATAATCATCATAGTGATACATTTATATGTGCCTTCAAATATAACTACAAAGAACAGACCAAAATGCCCCTATAAATAAAGTTAATTAAAAGACAGAATAAGAAAAAATTATAGATAAAGTGCATGAAAGAAAAAATGAAAAATAATAAATAACGTGCCAAAAAGCTACTCCCAAAACCAATTTCCAATGAACCTGAATATAGGCTTACTTGAAGAATGATACGGCTCAACAAGGATATCCGAGGCTTGGTCACTCGTGATTATGTTATGCGATGGAACATCTGCAATAACATTTATAATACTGATTACTAAAAACATTTCCTAATATGTCGATATATATGCAGGAACCGCATTATATATCGTATTTCGTATCTACTTCTAAATAGCACAATTTTTGTGATCTAAACGAATGTCTAGTGCTTACCGATAAATAAAACATGTAGAAACCGATGTCATCAATCAGATGGAAGCGTACACAACGGTACTATTAGAGTATTAATTCGCATGTAAATAAAACCAATTTCATGTGGTAAACGAATAGAACCGATTTCATGCGGTGAACAAAGTAGAGCCAACCTTATTTTCTCTTACTACTGACCAAGGTCACGTCCTAAGAAAAACACAGAAGCAATGTCATAAATCTATATATGCCGACTACCAACAGGGATGTGAGTCCCAATAACTGACATGATACTGGTCAGAAAAAATATATACATATATATATATATACGTGGCACCTACTTGTATGTACAGTGATCCTATGGTTTGGCAGTATCTAAAAGAAAAAGGAGGCGGGTGATTGAATATTAAGAAAAAAGGGAAAGAGGGGGCAACCCTATATCTGAAAGGCAATGAGAAAGATAAAATCTCACCGAAAGAACTACCATCTAAGGAACAACTTACTTGTATTAGGATGCCGCCGCGTATAAAACGTCTGGCCTTCTATTGAGCGAAATACGCTTCTAAAGAGCGCTCGTGGGAAATCAACAATTTAAACACGGAAATCCAATGGCGGTTCCGGTCATGTGATGTAGGGATAACGAATACCAGGAGGGCTTTCTGGTATCGGTTCATACCATAGGTTAACCAATGCGGAAAGCGATCTCTCTCTCAGGTTAAAACACTACGAACAGCCGGAGGTGGCTGAAACGCTAACCTCTATTTTAATCGGAAGTTTAAAAGGGAAGTTATTTACAGGTTGCAGGGAACCAGTTCCGATCATATGATGTCGAGCTATGAAGTAAAAAGGTAGTTCCCAATTACCCTTATTGACATGGCCTATCCACAAAGAACACATTCCGTGTTTGATGTTGTCAAGATATGCGACGATAGCGTCGATGATCATTAATAAAGATAGAGATACGACCACAACTAACTTCTGAAGCTCTAAAAACTAGCAGTGGTAATATACCACGATAAACTCTGCTGATTATATGATGGAACACTAAACCTAAATGCATTAAGCATTGGGAAAACCCATATAGAATATAGACCATGTTGTGATACTGAAAGAGTATTCAAAGAGTATTACGCAATGGTAATGACAGTAAGACCTTACCTATATTCTAAATCGTTTACGTAGATGTTGCCGTTCAGATGAAATAGGTCATACTAGAGGGCTGAATTCGATATAGTATATGGGGATTAAACAATAGCGTTCTCCCAAGGTATATCGCTATTTAGTCCACATTTAAAAGTATTAAGAGAGAATATCCAGTAAACCTCTCTTTTTTGCGAATTGCCAAACCACCTTTCTCATCCGGTAATCTAATCTTCTCTAAAATTCTCCACTGCATTTCCTCTGGTTTGTGGTTAAACTCTATATAATGTTTGACTAAAGGTGCTATCAGTTTCTTAGTTCTGATAGCTGAACGATGTTCTGTAAGTCTAGTTTGGATAGCTCTAGAGGTTTCACCTACATAACCCAGCTGGCAGGGACACAAAATCAGATATATGACGTTTTGGGTCTTACAGTTCCATAGCTGATGAGCTTGAATAACAAACCCATTATGTTCCAAAGTGTCACCTGTCATTACGGTGGAACATGATTTACAGGTAGAACATTTTATGGTACCTCTAATGGGTATTGTACCATAAATAGTTTTTTGAATAAAACTGGGAGTGGGATCCATAGATTTAAAACGTGAATGTACAATCTTATCCTTGATGTTTTTATTGCGACGATGCGCAAATAAGGGTTTTGCAATCTTTTGTTTTTGTTCAGGGTCGCTATTTAAAATATGCCAATTAGTGTTTATAATTTGTTTTACTTTGTTATTCAAAGTGGAATGTTTAGTGACACAGACCAGTTGGGACTTTTTGGCATTGTTAGTATTTCTGAGAAGGTGATCCCTATCGTAAAATCTGGCACGTTTAAATGATTGCCTCACCAGCCGGTGAGGGTAGCCTCTTTCCAGAAACTTAGCTTTCATTGTAGTTGCTTGGGCATCATAGTCTGCTATATTGGTGCAGTTACGCCGCACTCTCAGAAATTGTGAGAATGGTATGCTGTCTTTTTGTGCACGCGGATGGTAGCTTTTATAGTGTAATAGGGTGTTTCTTGCTGTAGGTTTAATAAATAAGTCTACCTCTAATTTGCCCAAATGGTGTCTAATTAAAATGTCCAAAAATTCAACCTGCTGTGTACTGGAATGTGCCATAAATTTAAGATTGGTGTCTGCCAGATTAAGCCACTGTAGAAACTCTAAGAGACTATCTTTCCCATTGGTCCAGATAAAGAAAATGTCATCTATATATCTGGACCAATGGGAAACGGATTCATAAAAAGGGGCCACTTCATTAAAGATGTGTTTTGCCTCAAATAAAGCCATGTATATATTGGCTATTGAAGGTGCTACCGAAGCACCCATACTTACGCCTTTTGTTTGGCGAAATAATTGAGTTCCAAATTCAAAAACGTTCTCAGTCAAAACTATATACAAACATTGCAGTAAAAAGAATTTAGAACAGGGAATCTGATATTCTTCAATAAACCATTCAGTGGCTTCAAAAGCCTCTTGCTGTGGTATATTACTGTATAGTGACTCTACATCGAGAGTCACTAAGATGTCAGTATGAGGATTAAATAGTAAATTTTCTACTTTATTTATCATCTCTCCTGTATCTTTAATATAGGATCTAATTTTAGGTATAAACGGTCTTAATATCTTATCTATAAATTTTGATAAAGGTTCTGTAACTGTTCCAATTGTTGAAACTATTGGACGATATGGGGGATCTTTCTCATTTTTATGTATCTTTGGGATACCATAGATACATGATGTTTTATTGTTTGAGAAATTTAAATACTCATATTCTTTTTTCGTAATACTCCCAGCATTCAGAGCTTGATTGGTAACAGATAAGATTTTTTCAGATATCTTATTTATAGGATTAGATGTAATTTTAGAATAAAATGTCTGATCAGCTAACATAACAGACATCTTTTTTTCATAGTCATCGGTATCGATGACTACAATACCGCCGCCTTTGTCGGCACTTTTGATGGTTAACTTATTATTTTGAGATAAAGATTGCAATGACAAGAATTCTTCTTTATTTAAATTATATATAGGTTTTGGAATAAATCGAAGTGCTTCTTCTAATCGCTTAAGAACAACATGTTCGAAAACAGACACCTCAGGGCCTACTTGATCCAATGAGGGTGTAAAAGTTGATGGCAGAGTTAAAATATGAGAGGTGGATGATGCAATATTAGTGTCTTCGGTGTTGGAAAAATATTTATGTAATCTAATTTTTCTAAAAAGGAAAAAATATCTTGATGTACTTCAAAAATATTGGCAGATGTGTGTGGTACATATGATAAACCTTTAGAGAGAACACTTATACTAGCCGAATTTAATGTTTGTGAGGATAAGTTGAAAATGGGGATTATATCCCGTGTTTCCAATACTGTTTGTTTCGTGTTTCCAGTAGGTGTTGAGGATCCAGTTGGTATTGATGGGCTTGATAATTGTCTCTGTGTTGAGATTGAAATCTCACTCTCTGTCGGCCCCTGCGGGTCCCTCGCTGACCTAAAAAGGCTGGCGTGTATTTTTATTTGTATTAAATGAGCCATATCCTCCTTCTGGTTCATAATAATGTGAGCTTCCTTCTCCTTCAGAATCTGAAGTATCGGAGAAGGTCGTTACTCTCTGTTGTTTAGAGGTATATTCATTCATATACTGATTTTGTTTATAAAAATTCTCTCTAAGGTATGGATAAGTCTTTTCTAAGGTATAAAATCTTTTATCTGTAGCCAATTTCTCAGATTTCCTTTTATCCAGATATTCTGTAAATGATGCAAGTTCTCTATTAGATTCTTCTAATTTCTTAACAGCTTCCTCTACACTATTGGATTTCTTAATTTTTTCTTCTAAATCAGTTAATTCAGTTTTTAGGGAGGCTGCCAACTCTTTAGCTGTCTCAATGATGAGTATCATTAAATCACGTGAACACCTACTGGCTATCATACTCCACTTCTCTAAAAACACTTTATAATGTACAAATAATCCAGGTATATTACGGACACGTAGCCCTTGGGGTATTATACCAGCTTTAAGATATGCTAGCATATATTCTCCATGTGCTTCCATACGTTTTAATTTCTTTTTGAGATTAATTAATTTATTTATATCCTCATTATCTTGAAAGCTTGATTTAGAACTATGGCTAAAAGAATTACTGGTACCCACGAGAATTGCAAATTCTTCATCCGAAAACCCAAAAGTTTTTAACTGAGCCATTGTTACGTTGGACTACTACTAAATAAAATAAAACCCAAAACGAAAAAACAGAAGAAATAGGAGAAATAAAGGTTTCAAAATAAGATAAAAAAGTGTTCTAAAGGCACAACAAAACAATCAACTCAATTAATAGTGAAATAGTACAATCATACAGCCCCACACAGACAAGCTGTGGGTAATTCATATGTAGATAACAAGGACCCCTGTATATAAAAATATACTATTCCTAGGACAGGGTAAACAGCCGAGAGAAAATGTATCGTTCCTAGGTAATAGAGAAACAAGTCACAATAATTGTGCTGAACGATAGACGGACAATGAGGACAGACAATAACAACATAGATAAAAACCTGTGATTATTTATTTAATTAATATTCATATATATAGACAACACATCACGGAGATATTTTCAATAAAAAACAAATTATAAATAACATATGCATTCATGTGCTCAGATACACTCATAAAACATACATCAAATTTAATAAAATACAGAGTACATATATAAAAATTCCAAAGTGGCAACAGGTAAATTTTCGACGCGCGTTTCGGCGCACGTAGCGCCTTCGTCAGGAAAAGAAACAACCACCTGTAAATTAATGAATAAAAACATGACTGAACCTTCATTGTCATACTTTCTACAACATTTACAATAATCATCATAGTGATACATTTATATGTGCCTTCAAATATAACTACAAAGAACAGACCAAAATGCCCCTATAAATAAAGTTAATTAAAAGACAGAATAAGAAAAATTATAGATAAAGTGCATGAAAGAAAAAGGAAAAAAAAAAAAAAAAAAAAGAAAACAAAAGATGCACTTTATCTATAATTTTTTTCTTATTCTGTCTTTTAATTAACTTTATTTATAGGGGCATTTTGGTCTGTTCTTTGTAGTTATATTTGAAGGCACATATAAATGTATCACTATGATGATTATTGTAAATGTTGTAGAAAGTATGACAATGAAGGTTCAGTCATGTTTTTATTCATTAATTTACAGGTGGTTGTTTCTTTTCCTGACGAAGGCGCTACGTGCGCCGAAACGCGCGTCGAAAATTTACCTGTTGCCACTTTGGAATTTTTATATATGTACTCTGTATTTTATTAAATTTGATGTATGTTTTATGAGTGTATCTGAGCACATGAATGCATATGTTATTTATAATTTGTTTTTTATTGAAAATATCTCCGTGATGTGTTGTCTATATATATGAATATTAATTAAATAAATAATCACAGGTTTTTATCTATGTTGTTATTGTCTGTCCTCATTGTCCGTCTATCGTTCAGCACAATTATTGTGACTTGTTTCTCTATTACCTAGGAACGCATACATTTTCTCTCGGCTGTTTACCCTGTCCTAGGAATAGTATATTTTTATATACAGGGGGTCCTTGTTATCTACATAAGCATTGGATTCTGCGCCAGAGGTATAGAAGGGGCGTATAACAACGAAACGCCCGCTCTTTTACGTAACTCGTCCCATGCCCAGCATAGTGTCCCAGAGGAGTCCACATCTCCGCGTGGGCGATGCGTTTTTTGGTAGAGTGCCACTTTAAGCGGGGTAGGAGCCATCGCATCAGTTTCGACTGCCACATGAGGCTGGAAGGGCGTCGGATGGGCCCAATAATGCAAGAATTGTGCTTGGGCACATAATGCATATAGATGCATGTCTGGGGTCTCTAAGCCACCCCGTTTCAACGGGAGGGTCAGCAGGTCCCATGAGGTTCTGGCCTATCCACCCGCCCATGCCAATGAGACCAGCTGCGACTTCAAGGTATTAAAAAAGTGCCTTGTAAGAGGGATCGGTATGTTAACAAACAAATACAAGAATTTTGGTAGAATAACCATTTTAGCCAGTGCTATCTTCCCGGCTAGAGACAGTGGTAGCCCGGACCATACCTTCACCTTCTCCTCCAGCCACGTGACAGCCCGGCCGTAATTTAACCTCCACACCTCCTGTGTATCACGGCTTATCCAAACCCCCAAATATTTAACCGCCTCAGCCTCCCACCTCAGGGGGAACTCCGACGTCATCGGGGGGGGTGCCATCAGTCAGCGGGAACATCACCGACTTGGCCCAGTTGATGAAGATGCCAGCTAGACCACCAAAACAAATAAACTCCCTCAAGACTGGATCTAAGTTCTCTTCCGGGTTGATAATGTAGAGAGTCACATCATCTGCGTATAGGGAAATAAGTAAGCTCCGGGAGCTGAACCCTATTCCCCGCGCTGTGTGGTGCTGTCGGATGCGGGCAGCCAAGGGCTCCATCGCAATCGCGAAGAGCAAAGGTGATAATGGGCACCCCTGTCTGGTACCCCGCGAAATAAGAAATGGGTCGGAAAGTAAGCCGTTCACCTGAATCCGAGCACTGGGTAATGTGTACAGCAGCCGAATTCGATTAATGAAGAGCAGGCTAAACCCCATGCAACCTAGAATCGTAAATAGGTATGGCCATTCGAGCGTATCAAACGCCTTAGTGGCGTCTAAAAACACAACCGCGGCTCGCACGTCTGGGTGTAGATAGTGCAACGCGAGAATATTGTCCTCAAATTATGTGAGGTCGACCTCCCGGGAATAAACCCCGACTGGTCGGGGAGTGCAATGATGGGGAGCAGGGGCTGCAGCCTGTTTGCAATCAATTTGGCTAGGATTTTAACGTCTACATTTATCAGTGATAGTGGCCGATAAGAATCTAACTCCGCTTCCGGCTTCCCAGGTTTCAGGAGCGTGATGATGATGGCTTCCCTCATAGACTGAGGCAGCACACCATCCTCCAGCACCTCCTCATATACTGCCAACAACCTAGGTGCTAGTTCCTCTACATAGGTTTTATAAAAGGAAGTAGTCAGGCTGTCAGGCCCTGGGGCCTTGTCAAACGGTAAACTTTTTATAACCTGGGCCACGTCCTCCACTGTAAACGGGAGATCCATATATTCTCTATGATTATTGTTGAACCAGACTAATGCTATTGAATCGAGGAAACTTTGTAGCCCTTCAGGGCATGTCGCCTGAGTAGAAGTGTATAAGTGAGAATAGAATGCAGAGAACTCATCTAGAATTCCCGCCTGACCCCTGACCGTGACACCCTGTGGGGACCGTATTTCGTGAATAAATGCAGTCGATCGAGAGGGTCTAATCATACTAGCTAATGTGCGGCCCGGTCTATCACCCTCCCCATACCTCCGCGCCTCAGCATATTTACCCAAAAACTTTACCTCGTGTTGTGCCTCCTCGGCGAAGTTTAACAGTTTAGATTTCAGGAGTGTCATGAGGCGGGGTTCATTTGTGGAATAGAATTGCTTCTCAAGCACCTTTATCTGGGTTTCCAGAGATGAAAGTGTGCCGCGAATAGCCTTTAATACTCCCGCCCGCCTGGCAATACACTGGCCCCTGACTACTACCTTAAACGTCTCCCAAAGTGAAGCTTCAGTGTCTACTGAGCCCGTGTTTAGGGCAAAATAATCTGTAATATCCTTCCGTATTTCCTCCTTAAAGGCTTCATCTAGTAAAGCATGCGGCGGGAGACGCCATGAGAAAGCGCGGGGAAGTGAACCCGGGAGTGACAGCTTCAATAAGCACGGGGCATGGTCTGACAAGGAGCACGGCAAGTGCAAAATGTCAGTGGTCCAGGTAGCAATATCCTGGGAGACCAACCAGAAGTCCAGGCGGGACCAAGCGCTGTGGTGGCCGGAAATACATGTGCCTTCTTTTACCAGAGGGTGTCTACTACGCCATATGTCAAATAAATCCCCATCTGATATAGCTTTTAAAGCAGCGCTGGCAGCAGGGTGTAGGGGACGAGCCGCACCTTTCCTGTCCATGTCATCATCCAAGATAGCATTAAAATCCCCTCCCCACAATATTGTACCACAACCAGTCGCTCTGACTTTAGTCCATAGATCCTGAAAGAAGTTGGGGGAGTCTACATTTGGGCCATAGACTGCCACAACGACCAAGGAAATCCCACCCAACACTCCATGTATGATGATAAACCTCCCGTCTGGATCTTTATGTACCTCCCCTTCCCGCCAGTCCACCCCCTTTCTGACCAGCACAGCCACTCCGCGGGCATAGTTAGAGTAGATAGACGAGTACACATTCCCCCACCTATTATGCCTCAGTTTCTGTGACGGTGTGACATTTAAGTGTGTCTCCTGCAATAAACATACATCTATATTATGTCTGGATAAATAAGCATGCACGAGTCTAGATTTTCTGCTATCATTCAGCCCTCTTACATTCCACATAAGTAAATTTAGTATTGCGGCGTGATTACGTTCACAGTAACCCAACTAGCATGGTGTGAGCACCAGAGACGTATTAGCACCCAATCACAGACTATGTATACTGACCAGCAAAACGCGAACATACTGACAATGAACAAAAAAAAATTCCCCACCTACCACCCATCTCCCACTCTAACCCACCAATCAGGTTGTAGAATACCCCCCAGCACAAATTACAACACAAAAAACCACACAATGGCACAGGGAACCTTCCCATGGGGGCGTAGTGGCACCGGCAAGCTTCCCTGTTCGCACAGGGTGGCCGGGAGTACTGCGGAGAGCGTTACATGCCCACCCCGACAATCCCCAAACAAGCAGAACAACTAATCATTGCGTAATACAGAACCTTCAGCAATAGAGCAGATAGCACCTCCCCTGGCCCACAGCATAGCATTGCAGTCACCTAGGCTGGTGAGCTATATAATACACACGTCAGTCATTATCACTGAGTCGGCCATCTGCAGGCGTCTCGGCGCCACCGGATTCCTTGTTTCGCTTCCCACCAACATGTTTGGCAAACTTCAAAGCGGACTTCGCATCTGTGAAGAAGTGGGCCTTGCCATCATACGAAACTTTCAGCTTGGCAGGACATAGCAAGGAGTACGGGATCTGAGCCTGCAGGAGGATACGTTTGTCTGGTAGAAATTCTCGTCGTGCCGTCTGTACAGCGGGGGTGAAATCCGGGTAGAACGAAATAGTATTTCCCTTATGCGTTATTTGACCTTTTTCTCTAGCCAGCCGCAGGATAATATCCCTGTCCTGGTAGTTCAACAGTTTCGCCAGGATTGGCCGAGGCGTTGCTCCTACTGGGGGTCTCGGACCTAAGGATCTATGTGCTCTCTCCACGACAAAGACAGGGGACAGGTGAGGATCAAAAAGTTCATGAAGGAGGTCCGTTACAAAGGTCTCCATCTTGGATATGGCGGTAGTTTCCGGGATACCAGTAATGCGTAGGTTGTTTCTACACGACCTCGCCTCCAAATCATCGTTCTTAGCATGGATGATGCCTAGAAGCTTGTCCATATGTAACAACTGTTCCTTAGTTTCCACCTGGAACTCGTGGAATTCAGTGTGACGATTTTCTAAGGCATCCAGTCGGGTCTCGTGCACAGCTACCTGGGTCTTGACCGAGTCCAGTTGCGTAGTTAGGGTATCCAGCTTTGAATCTATATTTCTCAAACTGGAACGCATCTCCAACATGAGGGTGCGCAGGTCTTCACCCTGATCTTCCACGAGCTGTTCCTGCTGTCCGTCCGACTGCGCATCTGGATTTGACTCAGCATGTCGCGTGGCACGTTTGTTGTCAAAAGTAAGCTTTGGTTGCTTAGCGTACTGTTTGCCCATGGTGTAAAGGCAGTTAGAAGGTGCAGACCACAAGGAGTGTCATCTCGCACCCAGCACCCTCCGTCACCACTCCACACCGGTGCGAGCGTCTGAAGCTGCTATATCTCTTTCCCCTTCAAGCGCCTCCGAAGCCTCCCAGCGCTACGCGTCTTACAACAGTCTCTTACGACCCACCAATGCTCAAGCGAGTCAGCCGTGTCTGTCAGGGGGTCTCTGGTCGATCCGCGCTTCCTACGTTGGCTTCCCCCAGAGGTTCACCTCGCAGGCCGCAATGACACAGGACCAAGACGTCATGCACAGAGAGCTATGGGGCATATGAATTCAAAACCCCAAGAGTCCACCAGGACACAGCCAGGGTATTACGTGCCAGTATTTGCGGCGCTGTAAGTGGGCGGCAGGGCGACCACCCCGCAACCAGTCGCGGCCCAAGAATCTCCGCAGTCCTCAGTCCAGCCACGCAGGGCCCCACATCTGTGAGCCTCCAATGCAGGGTATGGCTGACATACACCACTCAGGGTCCACAAACAAACAAGGACTCCCCTGGAGTTGGCCTCCGCTGCGCAGTCCGGTCTGATATTAGGATGACCGACTCCTTGCCCACATCTGTGCACCAGTACAAGCACAACGTACTACAGTTAGAGCCCACCTGAGATCCGCAGCCCCCCGCAGAGTGGGCTCGACGTCGGCAGCAGTTAGGGTCAATCTGTAGAGCCAAGGCGCCAATCGTCTCCCTGCCTTCCCTCTCGGCAGCGTCGCAGCGCGTCCTCAAAATGGCGTCGCGGGACTTTCAACACAGCGCCGTTTCGCATCTCACACGCCACCTCGGGTATCAGCCAGCAGGGGTATTCGCAGCACAGCACACCGCCGTACTCCGTCCCTTTAAGCGGCGCTCCAACCCCGGATTTCAGAGCCGTCACAGTCACGGGACAGTCGCCTGCTCACCTAGTCTGCGGCCCGCGGCCCAGTAGCAGCCGCGGGCTCAATTTTCAGGCCGCTCGCACACAGCGCGCCCAGCGGCACAGATCGTCACAGGCAGCCGGTGGCTCAGTAGATCTTCACGCCGTCCAGCCTCGGATCGCTCGCGGGTCCCAAAAACGGCAGCTCCAGGATCTACATATGTTCCGCCGTCTGCAGGTACCAGTCACAGGCGCAACACTGCTCCATATGCGAAGATAATAGCAGGATTAAATTCCCGGCCGGCGGAGCGCACTCAGAGAACGGCCATTCCGCTGCACGGCAGACCACGCCCCAAAGCTTTAGAGCTTTAGTCGCAACTGCCAATGACGACCATTTACTGAAGACTCGACCCTGCGGTTGCAACTTTTATCATCGAGCATCTGTGTGCAACTGTCCTTGAAGCCCACACTGTCAAAGACAAGTGGCGCGATGGAGACCTGACAAACTGATTAACGCTATCAGTCCTTGGCTCAAATGAGGCTGCCCTACAGCTCCGTACAATTAAAGCTTGTGCTATAGGAACGGGTACTCCGAGCACGCCACCACCAAGTAGGTATAGCAGGGCAGAGAAATGTGCAGTCTGAAGAATATCGTTTTTGCCTGGGTGAACTCTTTGAGGCAAAAGTCACTGAACTGATGTACACAGTAGTCAATGGGGTAACCCAGAGTCTGTGCTTGATTAATACCTATGCTCATATGACATACAGGGGACTATAGTCACTAGAACTCTTACAGAGGGTAGAGGCTACCAGAGGTCAGCTGCGCTATTCTGGGGATCGTACAGTGCAAACCTGTAATTGTACCTTTATTGAACTGGGTGGTATTTTTTTGTTGTGACCTTAAAATATTTTTTTCTTACTAAAAATAAGTACTGGGCTAGACATAACATTATTGTGTCTGTTGATTGACTGTTGGGTTCTGAGTGCCTGCCGCGCCCTCTGCCTCCGTCAGAAGCCTTTGACTGCTCGACCCCGCTTTTCAGGGAGTCAAGTGCAGAAAGGGATGTCCGTGGCCTGTTTCATAGCCACTGTAGGACAGACCTCAGGACACCAGAGGCAAACAACCTCAACCAACATGATCATCAGCCCCTCTCTGACACTCGTCCCTCCGGCCCCTGACCGTGGTCTGGCGGTGCTCAAACCCTGAGCCTCGTGCGCAGGGCTAGGATCTGGTGCACAGGGTTTTAGAGCAATGAAGGGTGCTCAGCTGTCAATACTATCAGGGGGTATAGCGACAAGTGAGGTAACAACCACTACAGAATGAAGAGTGTACATTAGGAGAAACACTTCATGAAAACTGGGGGAGAGTTAATCAGATACCATGAAAGGTTTATGGCAATGACACCCTTGTTAAATGTATCTCTACAGACACCCCCTGTTGAACACTTAACTAGCACGACCAATGTCAGTGTCAGAGTGGTGATAAATGTGCACCACTGCTGAAGGGGCTTCCACGTTACAGGCCTGCCCCTTCTCCCATCCTGATGCAGGGCTAGGTGCACCAGTTATCCTGGGCCATTCCAGTCAGCTGTGGCCTATCCCTGTAAGAAAGGTCTAATGAAGGCATAAAAACTGACACGTCAAACTAAGGCCGATTAATAAGACTGTTGCAGGAAAATCTTGCAATGAGGATTGAGCAGAACAGAGAATGTCCAAGGTCAGTGGCTGAAGCTGAGCTGTGCCCATTTCATTTCTAGAATTAGAAATGCATATGTCCTGAAGAAGGGAATGTAAATGTCCCGAAACATGCTAAGATTAGAGGGCATTTGGTTTAGATGAACTATTCGTGGGTTAAAACTCATGTACACAATGTTGGAGCTTCCATGTTCGCTTTATTACTTAGATGAACTCTGTGGGATGTTCTATGGTTTGATGTATATACGATACCATAGCATGATTACATTGCTAAAAATCTTTGTTTAGGAAGGGGTTACACCAGGCTTGCTTAGTCTGATGGATATATAGATCACTACCGATCCACGCATACACAACCCACAGAGGAACACACTCATACAGATGTACACATTAATGTGCAGGCACACACAAATCTTGCACAAACTCACAGGTGGATATCTTCGGGCCATGCATGCACAGACTCATAGAGGCACACATCCATACATATATATACTCACACACAGATGCATATAAAGTCTCACAGATGTATAACTCCAGATCCATGCATACACACACCCAGAGGTACACACTCATATAGATGCACACATTAATGTGCACACTCACACACAAACCTTGTAAAGACTCACAGATGGATATCTTCAGTCCATGCATGCACAGACTCACACATCCATACATATATATACTCACACACAGATGCATATAAAGTCTCACAGATGTATAACTCCAGATCCATGCATACACACACCAAGAGGTATACACTCATACAGATGCACACATTAATGTGCACACTCACACACAAACCTTGTAAAGACTCACAGATGGATATCTTCAGGCCATGCATGCACAGACTCACACATCCATACATATATATACTCACACACAGATGCATATAAAGTCTCACAGATGTATAACTCCAGATCCATGCATACACACACCCAGAGGTATACACTCATACAGATGCACACATTAATGTGCACACTCACACACAAACCTTGTAAAGACTCACAGATGGATATCTTCAGGCCATGCATGCACAGACTCACACATCCATACATATATATACTCACACACAGATGCATATAAAGTCTCACAGATGTATAACTCCAGATCCATGCATACACACACCCAGAGGTATACACTCATACAGATGCACACAATAATGTGCACACTCACACACAAACCTTGTAAAGACTCACAGATGGATATCTTCAGGCCATGCATGCACAGACTCACACATCCATACATATATATACTCACACACAGATGCATATAAAGTCTCACAGATGTATAACTCCAGATCCATGCATACACACACCCAGAGGTATACACTCATACAGATGCACACAATAATGTGCACACTCACACACAAACCTTGTAAAGACTCACAGATGGATATCTTCAGGCCATGCATGCACAGACTCACACATCCATACATATATATACTCACACACAGATGCATATAAAGTCTCACAGATGTATAACTCCAGATCCATGCATACACACACCCAGAGGTATACACTCATACAGATGCACACAATAATGTGCACACTCACACACAAACCTTGTAAAGACTCACAGATGGATATCTTCAGGCCATGCATGCACAGACTCACACATCCATACATATATATACTCACACACAGATGCATATAAAGTCTCACAGATGTATAACTCCAGATCCATGCATACACACACCCAGAGGTATACACTCATACAGATGCACACAATAATGTGCACACTCACACACAAACCTTGTAAAGACTCACAGATGGATATCTTCAGGCCATGCATGCACAGACTCACACATCCATACATATATATACTCACACACAGATGCATATAAAGTCTCACAGATGTATAACTCCAGATCCATGCATACACACACCCAGAGGTATACACTCATACAGATGCACACAATAATGTGCACACTCACACACAAACCTTGTAAAGACTCACAGATGGATATCTTCAGGCCATGCATGCACAGACTCACACATCCATACATATATATACTCACACACAGATGCATATAAAGTCTCACAGATGTATAACTCCAGATCCATGCATACACACACCCAGAGGTATACACTCATACAGATGCACACAATAATGTGCACACTCACACACAAACCTTGTAAAGACTCACAGATGGATATCTTCAGGCCATGCATGCACAGACTCACACATCCATACATATATATACTCACACACAGATGCATATAAAGTCTCACAGATGTATAACTCCAGATCCATGCATACACACACCCAGAGGTATACACTCATACAGATGCACACAATAATGTGCACACTCACACACAAACCTTGTAAAGACTCACAGATGGATATCTTCAGGCCATGCATGCACAGACTCACACATCCATACATATATATACTCACACACAGATGCATATAAAGTCTCACAGATGTATAACTCCAGATCCATGCATACACACACCCAGAGGTATACACTCATACAGATGCACACAATAATGTGCACACTCACACACAAACCTTGTAAAGACTCACAGATGGATATCTTCAGGCCATGCATGCACAGACTCACACATCCATACATATATATACTCACACACAGATGCATATAAAGTCTCACAGATGTATAACTCCAGATCCATGCATACACACACCCAGAGGTATACACTCATACAGATGCACACAATAATGTGCACACTCACACACAAACCTTGTAAAGACTCACAGATGGATATCTTCAGGCCATGCATGCACAGACTCACACATCCATACATATATATACTCACACACAGATGCATATAAAGTCTCACAGATGTATAACTCCAGATCCATGCATACACACACCCAGAGGTATACACTCATACAGATGCACACAATAATGTGCACACTCACACACAAACCTTGTAAAGACTCACAGATGGATATCTTCAGGCCATGCATGCACAGACTCACACATCCATACATATATATACTCACACACAGATGCATATAAAGTCTCACAGATGTATAACTCCAGATCCATGCATACACACACCCAGAGGTATACACTCATACAGATGCACACAATAATGTGCACACTCACACACAAACCTTGTAAAGACTCACAGATGGATATCTTCAGGCCATGCATGCACAGACTCACACATCCATACATATATATACTCACACACAGATGCATATAAAGTCTCACAGATGTATAACTCCAGATCCATGCATACACACACCCAGAGGTATACACTCATACAGATGCACACAATAATGTGCACACTCACACACAAACCTTGTAAAGACTCACAGATGGATATCTTCAGGCCATGCATGCACAGACTCACACATCCATACATATATATACTCACACACAGATGCATATAAAGTCTCACAGATGTATAACTCCAGATCCATGCATACACACACCCAGAGGTATACACTCATACAGATGCACACAATAATGTGCACACTCACACACAAACCTTGTAAAGACTCACAGATGGATATCTTCAGGCCATGCATGCACAGACTCACACATCCATACATATATATACTCACACACAGATGCATATAAAGTCTCACAGATGTATAACTCCAGATCCATGCATACACACACCCAGAGGTATACACTCATACAGATGCACACAATAATGTGCACACTCACACACAAACCTTGTAAAGACTCACAGATGGATATCTTCAGGCCATGCATGCACAGACTCACACATCCATACATATATATACTCACACACAGATGCATATAAAGTCTCACAGATGTATAACTCCAGATCCATGCATACACACACCCAGAGGTATACACTCATACAGATGCACACATTAATGTGCACACTCACACACAAACCTTGTAAAGACTCACAGATGGATATCTTCAGGCCATGCATGCACAGACTCACACATCCATACATATATATACTCACACACAGATGCATATAAAGTCTCACAGATGTATAACTCCAGATCCATGCATACACACACCCAGAGGTATACACTCATACAGATGCACACAATAATGTGCACACTCACACACAAACCTTGTAAAGACTCACAGATGGATATCTTCAGGCCATGCATGCACAGACTCACACATCCATACATATATATACTCACACACAGATGCATATAAAGTCTCACAGATGTATAACTCCAGATCCATGCATACACACACCCAGAGGTATACACTCATACAGATGCACACAATAATGTGCACACTCACACACAAACCTTGTAAAGACTCACAGATGGATATCTTCAGGCCATGCATGCACAGACTCACACATCCATACATATATATACTCACACACAGATGCATATAAAGTCTCACAGATGTATAACTCCAGATCCATGCATACACACACCCAGAGGTATACACTCATACAGATGCACACAATAATGTGCACACTCACACACAAACCTTGTAAAGACTCACAGATGGATATCTTCAGGCCATGCATGCACAGACTCACACATCCATACATATATATACTCACACACAGATGCATATAAAGTCTCACAGATGTATAACTCCAGATCCATGCATACACACACCCAGAGGTATACACTCATACAGATGCACACAATAATGTGCACACTCACACACAAACCTTGTAAAGACTCACAGATGGATATCTTCAGGCCATGCATGCACAGACTCACACATCCATACATATATATACTCACACACAGATGCATATAAAGTCTCACAGATGTATAACTCCAGATCCATGCATACACACACCCAGAGGTATACACTCATACAGATGCACACAATAATGTGCACACTCACACACAAACCTTGTAAAGACTCACAGATGGATATCTTCAGGCCATGCATGCACAGACTCACACATCCATACATATATATACTCACACACAGATGCATATAAAGTCTCACAGATGTATAACTCCAGATCCATGCATACACACACCCAGAGGTATACACTCATACAGATGCACACATTAATGTGCACACTCACACACAAACCTTGTAAAGACTCACAGATGGATATCTTCAGGCCATGCATGCACAGACTCACACATCCATACATATATATACTCACACACAGATGCATATAAAGTCTCACAGATGTATAACTCCAGATCCATGCATACACACACCCAGAGGTATACACTCATACAGATGCACACAATAATGTGCACACTCACACACAAACCTTGTAAAGACTCACAGATGGATATCTTCAGGCCATGCATGCACAGACTCACACATCCATACATATATATACTCACACACAGATGCATATAAAGTCTCACAGATGTATAACTCCAGATCCATGCATACACACACCCAGAGGTATACACTCATACAGATGCACACAATAATGTGCACACTCACACACAAACCTTGTAAAGACTCACAGATGGATATCTTCAGGCCATGCATGCACAGACTCACACATCCATACATATATATACTCACACACAGATGCATATAAAGTCTCACAGATGTATAACTCCAGATCCATGCATACACACACCCAGAGGTATACACTCATACAGATGCACACAATAATGTGCACACTCACACACAAACCTTGTAAAGACTCACAGATGGATATCTTCAGTCCATGCATGCACAGACTCACACATCCATACATATATATACTCACACACAGATGCATATAAAGTCTCACAGATGTATAACTCCAGATCCATGCATACACACACCCAGAGGTATACACTCATACAGATGCACACAATAATGTGCACACTCACACACAAACCTTGTAAAGACTCACAGATGGATATCTTCAGGCCATGCATGCACAGACTCACACATCCATACATATATATACTCACACACAGATGCATATAAAGTCTCACAGATGTATAACTCCAGATCCATGCATACACACACCCAGAGGTATACACTCATACAGATGCACACATTAATGTGCACACTCACACACAAACCTTGTAAAGACTCACAGATGGATATCTTCAGGCCATGCATGCACAGACTCACACATCCATACATATATATACTCACACACAGATGCATATAAAGTCTCACAGATGTATAACTCCAGATCCATGCATACACACACCCAGAGGTATACACTCATACAGATGCACACAATAATGTGCACACTCACACACAAACCTTGTAAAGACTCACAGATGGATATCTTCAGGCCATGCATGCACAGACTCACACATCCATACATATATATACTCACACACAGATGCATATAAAGTCTCACAGATGTATAACTCCAGATCCATGCATACACACACCCAGAGGTATACACTCATACAGATGCACACATTAATGTGCACACTCACACACAAACCTTGTAAAGACTCACAGATGGATATCTTCAGGCCATGCATGCACAGACTCACACATCCATACATATATATACTCACACACAGATGCATATAAAGTCTCACAGATGTATAACTCCAGATCCATGCATACACACACCCAGAGGTATACACTCATACAGATGCACACATTAATGTGCACACTCACACACAAACCTTGTAAAGACTCACAGATGGATATCTTCAGGCCATGCATGCACAGACTCACACATCCATACATATATATACTCACACACAGATGCATATAAAGTCTCACAGATGTATAACTCCAGATCCATGCATACACACACCCAGAGGTATACACTCATACAGATGCACACAATAATGTGCACACTCACACACAAACCTTGTAAAGACTCACAGATGGATATCTTCAGGCCATGCATGCACAGACTCACACATCCATACATATATATACTCACACACAGATGCATATAAAGTCTCACAGATGTATAACTCCAGATCCATGCATACACACACCCAGAGGTATACACTCATACAGATGCACACAATAATGTGCACACTCACACACAAACCTTGTAAAGACTCACAGATGGATATCTTCAGGCCATGCATGCACAGACTCACACATCCATACATATATATACTCACACACAGATGCATATAAAGTCTCACAGATGTATAACTCCAGATCCATGCATACACACACCCAGAGGTATACACTCATACAGATGCACACAATAATGTGCACACTCACACACAAACCTTGTAAAGACTCACAGATGGATATCTTCAGGCCATGCATGCACAGACTCACACATCCATACATATATATACTCACACACAGATGCATATAAAGTCTCACAGATGTATAACTCCAGATCCATGCATACACACACCCAGAGGTATACACTCATACAGATGCACACAATAATGTGCACACTCACACACAAACCTTGTAAAGACTCACAGATGGATATCTTCAGGCCATGCATGCACAGACTCACACATCCATACATATATATACTCACACACAGATGCATATAAAGTCTCACAGATGTATAACTCCAGATCCATGCATACACACACCCAGAGGTATACACTCATACAGATGCACACAATAATGTGCACACTCACACACAAACCTTGTAAAGACTCACAGATGGATATCTTCAGGCCATGCATGCACAGACTCACACATCCATACATATATATACTCACACACAGATGCATATAAAGTCTCACAGATGTATAACTCCAGATCCATGCATACACACACCCAGAGGTATACACTCATACAGATGCACACAATAATGTGCACACTCACACACAAACCTTGTAAAGACTCACAGATGGATATCTTCAGGCCATGCATGCACAGACTCACACATCCATACATATATATACTCACACACAGATGCATATAAAGTCTCACAGATGTATAACTCCAGATCCATGCATACACACACCCAGAGGTATACACTCATACAGATGCACACAATAATGTGCACACTCACACACAAACCTTGTAAAGACTCACAGATGGATATCTTCAGGCCATGCATGCACAGACTCACACATCCATACATATATATACTCACACACAGATGCATATAAAGTCTCACAGATGTATAACTCCAGATCCATGCATACACACACCCAGAGGTATACACTCATACAGATGCACACAATAATGTGCACACTCACACACAAACCTTGTAAAGACTCACAGATGGATATCTTCAGTCCATGCATGCACAGACTCACACATCCATACATATATATACTCACACACAGATGCATATAAAGTCTCACAGATGTATAACTCCAGATCCATGCATACACACACCCAGAGGTATACACTCATACAGATGCACACATTAATGTGCACACTCACACACAAACCTTGTAAAGACTCCCAGGTGGATATCTTCAGGCCATGCATGCACAGACTCACACATCCATACATATATATACTCACACACAGATGCATATAAAGTCTCACAGATGTATAACTCCAGATCCATGCATACACACACCCAGAGGTATACACTCATACAGATGCACACATTAATGTGCACACTCACACACAAACCTTGTAAAGACTCACAGATGGATATCTTCAGTCCATGCATGCACAGACTCACACATCCATACATATATATACTCACACACAGATGCATATAAAGTCTCACAGATGTATAACTCCAGATCCATGCATACACACACCCAGAGGTATACACTCATACAGATGCACACAATAATGTGCACACTCACACACAAACCTTGTAAAGACTCACAGATGGATATCTTCAGGCCATGCATGCACAGACTCACACATCCATACATATATATACTCACACACAGATGCATATAAAGTCTCACAGATGTATAACTCCAGATCCATGCATACACACACCCAGAGGTATACACTCATACAGATGCACACAATAATGTGCACACTCACACACAAACCTTGTAAAGACTCACAGATGGATATCTTCAGGCCATGCATGCACAGACTCACACATCCATACATATATATACTCACACACAGATGCATATAAAGTCTCACGGTTGTGTAACTCCAGACTTATGCATATATTAGACCTTGCGATACA
The DNA here is from genome assembly GCA_963921515.1 of Calotriton arnoldi. Taxonomy (NCBI): domain Eukaryota; kingdom Metazoa; phylum Chordata; class Amphibia; order Caudata; family Salamandridae; genus Calotriton; species Calotriton arnoldi. Next base: position 226,188 of record CAWUFW010014095.1, read on the forward strand.
CAAACCCATAGAGAGGCATCCACATACGCAAGTACAAACCCACAGCCAATAAATACAGACTAAAGCATACACAACCCTCAACCACACATGCACATAGACACGCACATGTATTTGCATACTCTGTGTCTCAAAACCTATATATTCATATGCAGACATACACAAGCACTAATCCAAGCCCAAAAAACAGACAGATATAGAAATGCGCTGACATGCATGCACTCCCACAGATAACTCCAGGGCAATCCATACTTGAACAAATACTTAGACACGTACACCTAAGTGTGAACATGCACGCACACACATATGCATGCCCACACACACACACACACACTGGTACGTACTCACAGCCAGAAAATGCCACACCTGTGCACACATACGCTAACACACACCGTGTGAGTATGTAAGTACTACCTTAGGATCAAAAGAGTAATTCTTGATTTTATGATTTTTTAGGATGAGCCCTTGGCCGATTTCAGCCCCAATATCCTAGTGCAGTGACTCCCGTCAGTATATTTATTTGGTGGGGCCCATGACCCAGTTTGTAGGGTGACTCATCAGCCTCTGTGTTCTTGAACTCTAAGAGGTCACAAAAAGACATGGGCATGGACATATACAGACACAGAGACACAGCACTCACTGCAGCCACTCACCCTCATGGTTTTATATTGTTCCTCTTCCTTGACTTTAGACTCCTGAAAATATGTTTCCTCTTTCTTCAGAAGACGCAGCCACTCTTGAAGTTTTACCTGCAGAGATGAAAGTGCAAGAAATAAGTGTAGGTATATGTAGTGCAGTCTTTTTTTATTATTAACAAATTTTATTGACTTTAACGGTACATAGCGGGCGGTGCTCGAAGCACATATTTCGGATACAGTTTAAATGAGATGGTACCAATTATATTCAAACAACAACATTGCCTGTGAACATACAGGCCCAATAACTAAACTTAGCACAGGTTACTACATGTTTCACTATAAGTAAAATGTTCAGGTGTACATGTTTAGGTGACAGAGCGACTCATCTTACCTAAATATGGTCCAGTTTGATTTGATTGCCTGGTTTAGGGAGGGTCTGATGGCGGCAGGGGAGGCAGGTCTGTGCTGCGGTGTGTTGCCCAGCGAGACCATATTTTCCTATGTTTTTGTGGAAAACCACGCGCCTGGTACACCGCGATTTCAGCCTCCATGCATCTGCCCATGGCCTTTCTCCACCCACCCATTGATGGCAGGGAGGTACCTTCCACGTTTGGGCAATGCCCCGCTTGGCAAGTGTGAGGCCCAAAAATAGTAGATGTTGTTTATAGCGATTTCCTCCTATCCCCTCGGTGCTGTGAAGTAAGAAAAGCTTGGGATCGAATGGAAGACGCCAGGACAGGACCCGACCCAGACAAGAAGATATTTTATGCCAAAATGGTTGCAGTGCCCCACAGCTCCAGACCGTGTGTAGGAAGGTCCACTCCGATTCTCCGCATCTCAGACATTTGGGGGGACTGGATAACGCCCATCCTCCAGAGGCGGGAGCGGGTGCAGTATGCTTGGTGGAGGTATTTAAACTGGATTAGGCGGTATCGTGTGGCTATAGTGGCACCTCGGGACTAGCTAGAGCCTCACTCCAGTCATCGTCTGTAAGGTCAGTGATGTCTGCTTCCCAAGCATCCCAGGTTTTGTGTAGTGTGGTTTGGGTATGGGTAGTCAGTGTCTGGTAGATTTGCCAGATCTTATGCGTGCCAAGATCCCCCATTAGTAAACGTCCCTCTAGGGGGTGAAATTCTGGTAGACCTCCCAGCGAGCAGATTAGGGGAGTCAGGGCGTGTCTCAGCTGCAGATATTTGTAAAACTGTGTCCGATGCAATTGGTATTCTATTTGCAGTTGCTGAAAAGATTTGAGAGTGGGTCCCAGCAGAATGTCACTCAGGGTAGAGATTCCAATGAGGTCCCATGCTCGGAAGCCTAGAAGCTCGGCGACAGGTCGCAGGTAGGTACCCTGCCACAGAGGGGTTGTCTGTGTCAGGCACCCGTCCCAGCCCACTTTCTTCACAATATAACGCCAGACCTGGATGACGGTTCTGCAGGCGGGGGTTGAGTGGTCAAGGTTTTTGCGACTGTGGAGGAGGCTCAAGAGGGGGTTACCCTCCATCGCAAGTCACTCCACAGCAAACGCTGGATCGGTGTATGAGCTGTACCACCATTCGTTGATATTCAACAGATGAGATGCCGGATAGTAGGCATATATATCGGCCGCCGCAATCCCGCCACAGTACGTCGACTGCGTGCAGGTTCGTAGCGCAACACGGACGACGCCCCCTCCACATAGGAAATTGTTAAGGAGTGCATTAACCTGGGCGAACCACGTGCTTGGATTGATATTATGTGCCCAAGATATCGTGGGACAAGGCGAGATGAAGACCCCCAGATATTTGAAGCCCTCGGTTGCGTGGGATAACTGCAAAGCCCAGGAGCCGCGCCCATAGTCTCGCATACTGGAAATAACACTGACTTCGCTGGATTGGCTCCAAGGCCGGAGGTCTCCCCAAACACCCGAAGTATCTGGAGAATCCGGTTGAGAGATCGGAGGAGCTGAAATAAATAAGTCCAACTTAGGGAATCGAACGCCTTATCTATATCGGCCAAAAGAATGGCCGCAGGGCAGCCCAGCTCTGGGGCCTTCGCAATGGCATTGTGAACCTGTCTAATATTGTGCTGGGTAGACCGGTGCGGCATGAAGCCAGCCTGGTCTGGGTGGATCAGTTCGTGGATACACGTGCGGAGGCGGTCAGCAAGGACCTTACCCAACAGTTTGGGTTCAAAATTTAGGAGGAAGATGGGGTGGTAAGAAGATGGTTCTTCTGGAGGGTGGCCTGGTTTAAGGAACACCACTATCTCGGCATGGCGCCAATCAGGAAGTAAGATGTGCTGCTCTAGAGCCTCATGGAGTGCATCCAACAGATGTGGCCGAGCTGCGCCATGTGTGGTCATAGGAAGTCACTAAGGAAGCCGTTGGGGCCAGGCGCACGGCCGGCGTGCATGTTGGATAAAGCCGCACCGAGTTCCTCAGCAGTTATGGGGGCATCTAGCAGGTCGCGCAGGTGGTCTGGGTGCTTTTTGGGAGATCTGTCTGTTACAAATTCCCCTATCGTCGTGCTCGATATGAGTTCCTTCTGCTTGTATAAGGAGGTATAGTCGGCCGCAAACCCTTGGATGACTGTGTCAGGGGTAGTACAAAGGACTCCGTCCGCGTTTCGCAGTGCCGGCACCGAGGCGGGGGACATCGCCGCCTGACACAAACGATGAAGCATTTTGCTCGATTTGTCACCCCATTGATAAATCCTATGTTGGGTCGCTAACCAGATCTCATGCGCCTCATTAGTGAGATGCTGATGGATTTGTTGTTGTACTTGGAGGAGGTTGCGTTGCGGTATTGGGCCTGAGGTCTCTGCAGCTTCGGCTTCAAGAGTCCTCTGGTGATTTTCTAGGTCTACTATTTGTGCGAGGCGCTTGCGTTTTTTGGCTGCGCGAAAGCTGATGTCCACTCCACGGATAGTGGGTTTAAGAGCTTCCCACAGTATAACACTGGAGGGGGCAGTGGCCACATTGGACGTTAGATAGTCTGTAATTGCCTGTCGGAGAACGTCTTGGTAACCCGGGTCACGGAGGTGCCAGGGTGACATGCGCCATCCGAAGGGGGGTTTGTTTGCCCAATGTGGAGTCTAAGTAGAACCGGGGGTAGTCGGAGAGGCCTCTGGGCATGATAGAGACATGTGAGGCCCTATGTATGTGGCTGCATGGTAAGAAGAAGTAGTCTATTCTGGATAGGGAGCCGTGTACGGCTAAAAGGAACGTGAAGCCCAGTTCCACGGGTGGTATGCCAGCCACGCGTCTGACCACCCCAGCGTGGCGGCTAGCTGGTGGAGTTTGGATTCTCCTGATTGGGGCCTATGTCCTGACTCACGCCGGCGGTCCAAGGGTGACATGGCGTCATTCCAGTCGCCGCCCAGTATTATTAGACCGTCCGGGAGTTCTCCCCAGAGTCGTGTGATTTTGTCAATGAAAGTGTGTCCTAAGGGGGGAGGGGCGTAAACGCTGCCTATTGTTATTGTTTCGCTGTATAATGTACCTGTCGCTATGGTGTATCATTCCCCTGGATCTGACCAGAGTTTGGACAGAGTGAAGGGGATCCGGTGGTGTACGAGAATGGCCATTCCGCGAGAGCCACATGTGAACCCTGAGTGATATACTGTGTCATAACCAAACCGGGAAAGACATGGGGCTTTATTGCCTAGAAGATGGGTCTCTTGCAGATGGAGTATATCCGCTTCCCAACGATTGGCTGGCTGAGGGACAGCACTTCTCTTTATTTTATTGAGCATCCCTCTAACGTTCCACGTTATAAAGTTCAGACCCCCAGGCTGGGAATTACTTGTGTGCGAGGTCATCTGTCATCTAGGGAGGTTGCCAGCTAGGGTGAGCGCGTGAAAATGTAGTGGGTTCCCTGTGCCTATGTGTGAACTGAAATAACTTTAGTCCAGGAAATCTGAACATCCCCCGCTACCCGCCCCCCACCCCCCACCCCAATACCTCCACCAACAAGGAGTATCTGTCGCGGTTGGAGAGAGCCCGAGGCCCCAACAGGAGTTCCCAGGGTACCTCTGCCAATAGTATCCAAACTTCCCACAAAACTTAAACATAATTGTTCAAGGGGTGTTAGTAGCTACAGGCCCAGGCCCCCAAGCCATATTTGCTCTCTAGGTGAGCCATAGTCTTCGGGGTGATCAATATTCCCAGTCGAAGCCATGGGCAGAAGAAGCAGGAGTGGTCCCACTGCATTCACGACTCGTCGCCCTGTGTCTGGGAGTGCCAGTTGGACCTCGACCTGTGTCGCCTTTTGGAGTTGACCCTCTTTGGATGATTCCTATGTGTACCCTGTGAGGAGTCAGACTCCAGAGGCGGCGGGGTGTGTGGTTTTAGATGTACTGTCTCGCCGGCCCAAGTGAAGATTGCTTCCGGCGTATCGAAGAAGAGAGATTTAGAATTATATGTTATTCTCCTTCGGGCGGGGTACAACAGCATATACTGCACATGGAGTTCTCCAAGTCTGCGTTTGGCGGCTTTAAATGACTGGCACTGCTGCAGCAGGCGGGTGTAGTCTGGGAAGATCATTATGTTCTGCGAATCATAGAGCAGTTTATCCCTGTGGGTTCTTTCATATTGAAGGATGGTGTCCGGGTCTACATAATGCAGCAGCTTGGCAATTACTGGCCTGGGGCATTCCCCCACAGTGGGCTTCCTAGTCAATGCCCTGTGGGCTCTCTCCACCACGAAACAGGAGGATAAGGAGTCTTCAGGCAGGAGGGATCTCAACCACTGCGTGAGAAAGCATTCCATGGAGGAGCCCTCGCACCCCTCCGGAAAACCAATGAAGCGCAGGTTATTGCGTCGGGAGCGGCCTTCGGCATCTTCAACGCGGGACGCCAGCTCTTGTGTTACGACGGTGAGTTTGTTCACCTTTTTTTGCAGGGTTGCCACTGTGTCCTCCACCTTCGAAAACACGGGTCCCCGCCTACGTGATGCGATCCACAGCCTTTCTAAGATCTTGACACAGAAAGGAGACCTCCAAACCCACAGCACTGATCTTTGTGTCTAGGGTATCGCGGACCTAAGTGCTCGCGGCCAGCAAAGCGGCGTTGTCGGGGACAGGGCTCCCGGTGTCCATGTTGCTCGCGACACCAGGGGCTATGGCAAACTGGTCCAGGGTGCTTTGCTTGGAGGTGGGGCCCGCTGGTTTATCCTTGGCCATGATGGAAAAGGGAGGTGGGGAGGGGGAGCCATAGTGCAGTGTCTACCCCGCTCCTGATTGTATTTTCTTCCGTTGAGGATTCTGGCAGGTATCTCCGCTAGGCGACCCGCCACCTAGGTGCCCCGTTGGGGACACGCGGGTATACTACAGCGGGCCGGGCCTCACGGAATCTGGCCCCTCTGGGCCACAAGCCACACTAAGCCTTGCTCAGCCACCTCTGCAGCCCAGGGTCAGCCAGCCAAGTAGACCCCCTACCGGGATCAGACTCGCCAGACCCCAAGCCCACAGGTCTTCTCGCATTAGCTCAGTCCCACGGGGCCCCAGGTCGCAGTCCCTGCAGGATGTTGTAAAACGCCTGGAGCTGAGCCCACAACCTTCAAGTGTGGGTGGCCCACTCCACCAGCCCTCGATGGAGCGGCTTCAGTATCCACTCCGGGGCGGGCTGCCACGCGACGTCAGTGGAGATCCCCAGTAGGCCCGGTTCCTCGGGGGGGGGGATAAAAGTATAAGCTCCGCATCGCAGGCCTACCTGCTGCATTCCATGTGTTCAGCGGGCGAAGTTTGCCCCGTCCGGCAGCCCAGGGGAATAGTGGCACGTCTCCTCAGCAGGCCCTTTATGTGAAGGGCCACCTCTGCTGTACCACCAGCCGGGCCGCGACACCCTCAGCATGGACCCCAAGGTAGTCGATCAGCTGCAGCGTCTTCTTCCGGGCGGCGCGGGCCCCAGCCAGCGGGCCCCAATGCCTGCCTCCACTGCCGTGTCTTGGTCCTCTTGGGCCCCACGAGCGCCCCTTGCAGGATGGGAGGTGCGGGCGGGCCCGAGCACTCCCGCAGGTGCAGCCCCGGCCACAAGCAGGTCTCCTCTCCGGACCCTCAGGCCCAGCCAGCCACAAAGGTGGGTCAACAAGGTCGGCCCGGGCACAGTCAGTGTCACCGTCTGCTCCGGCGCTCCTGGATCGACGGGAATCCCCGGGGTGGCACCCGGCCCCGCGGGGCACACCCACGGCTCAAGGCGCCCGGCGGACCCCTTTGAGCTGCACAGGGTCGACCTTGAGGACGCCGCGCTACCTCTCACGTCTGAGGCCCTCCGATGTGGGTGAGTCTTCTGTGTGGGGGCCGATGGCTATGCCCCAGCTGTCAGGGGCCCCAACTGCCCGGGGCACCGCCGCGCGACACACATGAGGGCCTCCACGAGCCCCGCAGGGCCTTCAGGATCTCCCGGGCATCCGCAACCAGGCCCCAGATCTGGCCCCAGCCGCGCTGGCCCCGTCGCGCCGCGGCTCCAGCACCCAAGTCGTCAGCGAGTCCCACAGGGGCAGCACTCCGGCATCTTCTTGGGCCGCACTCACAGCGCCGGACGCCCGCGACAGCGCGATCTCGTCCTACGGCGCCGGCCCGTGCACCAGGCCACGACTCCTCCGTCGCCTGTAGTGGCCGCCCTCGGCGTCAGATCAGCCACGGCGCCAGGATCAAGGACGCCTCTTGGCTCCGAGTGCAGAAGCAGTGGATTTGGCTCACTCAGGAGAGGGATATCGGCGGATTATGGCTTGGGCGGTCGGAGCTTCACTAGGCTGCATCCACCATGATGGCTGTCCAAGCCACTCCCCCATGGAGTGCAGTCTTACTTACAAAAAAATTGTCACTACAGTACTGTGAGGGTTTTGCTCCCGCGACGGCGGATCTTCATGACATTTCCAACATGGCGGCTGCCGTGTTCCGGAACGGAAGCAGGGTGAGCAGTCCAGTAGCCCAGCAGGGAATCGGCGGACCACCAACTAGAGAGCAGGGGGCGGAGCCAGCGAGGTCAAGGAGACGCCGGGAATCGACCAGAGGAGGGACGCGGAGGAGAAAGAAGGAGACGAGGAAGAGAGGACAGAAGAATCAACTCCGACCCAGGAGGAGAAGCAGCCGAGAAGAGACCGCTCCAGGAGCAACGTGCTTGAGTCCAGCTCTCCAAACGGAGAAGAGGAGGATGGGACTCCCAACCACGCGGACCAGGAGGGTCGTGGGTCCAAGCAAGTGCCCCGAGCATGACTTATTTCTCTTAAGGGCTGGTGGGCGGGGGTTATGGGTCACTCCACCCCAAAAAACTAAAATCCCCCTGGCACCTAGGCACGACACGTTAGGAAGCACGGGTGAAAGGGAGCACTTTTTCCCAAAAACGGCACCAGACCAAAGTGATCTGACTGTGTCCTTCTTTCTTTTGCTTTTTTTTTATGTTCCTTTTCCGGTATTTCCGCCTGAGGAAAGAAAACAAGGCTGGGACGGTACCCTCAAGAAGACAATGCTTCCCTGGATGTGGCCCTATTTGTTTTGTTTTACACCATCTGTGACTTTCATTTCTTAACATTGTTCAAGTCTGTGAAAAACGTTGAGGCATATTATCAAGAACGGCGTTAAAAATTATCGCCGCTTTAGAGGCAGAAAACTGCCGCTAAAGCGGCGATAATGGGCTTGATAATATGCCCTTGAGAATTCCAATAGAAGTCCATGTTCTGGTGTGAACATGGGCTCCTATTGGAATTCTCCAGGGCATATTATCAAGCCCATTATCGCCGCTTTAGTGGCAGTTTTCTGCCTCTAAAGCAGCGATAATTTTATTGCCGTCCTTGATAATATGCCCCATAAGTACCCAAGAACTATTGGGATAAACGAAGAAGGGAGTCTTAATAAAAGAGACCAAACCCTACCCATATTGTCTCCAGTGTGCCTGCTAACGGGAGGGCGGGGCGACCAGGATAGCCTCCAGATCACAAGTACCTGCGACACGTGCCCAGACTATATGTACCAGTCATACATTAATAATGTAAGTACCGGTCAAACATTTCCAGATTGTAAGTACCAGTCCCACATATCAGGATTGTGAGCACCAGCCATAAGTATCACAGAGAAGGACACAGACACTGTTTTGGCCCCGTTCTTGAATATGTTACATCTACATCTCATTGGCTGAATAACCATATCAGGACCTTGTTCTATACAGGTGCCAGTCACATGCAGGGTCTGTGACAGAGAACAGACACAGGAAGAGTGCAGGCACCAACCCCCGGCAGGGTCTGTGACAAAGAACAGACACAGGAAGAGAGCAGGCACCAACCCCAGGTAGGGTCTGTGACAGAGAACAGACACAGGAAGAGTGCAGGCACTAACCCCAGGCAGGGTCTGTGACAGAGAACAGAGACAGGAAGAGTGCAGGCACCAACCCCAGGCAGGGTCTGTGACAGAGAACAGAGACAGGAAGAGTGCAGGCACCAACAACAAGCAGGGCCTGTGACAGAGAACAGACAGAGACAGGAAGAGTGCAGGCACCAACCTCAGGCAGGGTCTGTGACAGAGAACAGACACAGGAAGAGAGCAGGCACCAACCCCAGGCAGGGTCTGTGACAGAGAACAGACAGACACAGGAAGAGAGCAGGCACCAACTCCAGGCAGGGTCTGTGACAGAGAACAGACACAGGAAGACTGCAGGCGCCAACCCCAGGCAGGGTCTGTGACAGAGAACAGACACAGGAAGAGAGCAGGCACCAACCCCAGGCAGGGTCTGTGACAGAGAACAGAGACAGGAAGAGTACAGTCAGCAACCCTAGGCAGGGTCTGTGACAGAGAACAGACACAGGAAGAGAGCAGGCACCAACCCCAGGCAGGGTCTGTGACAGAGAACAGACAGACACAGGAAGAGAGCAGGTACCAACCCCAGGCAGGGTCTGTGACAGAGAACAGACAGACACAGGAAGAGAGCAGGTACCAACCCCAGGCAGGGTCTGTGACAGAGAACAGACACAGGAAGAGTACAGTCAGCAACCCTAGGCAGGGTTTGTGACAGAGAACAGACACAGGAAGAGAGCAGGCACAAACCCCAGGCAGGGTCTGTGACAGAGAACAGACAGACACAGGAAGAGAGCAGGTACCAACCCCAGGCAGGGTCTGTGACAGAGAACAGACAGACACAGGAAGAGAGCAGGTACCAACCCCAGGCAGGGTCTGTGACAGAGAACAGAGACAGGAAGAGTACAGTCAGCAACCCTAGGCAGGGTCTGTGACAGAGAACAGACACAGGAAGAGAGCAGGCACCAACCCCAGGCAGGGTCTGTGACAGAGAACAGAGACAGGAAGAGTGCAGTCAGCAACCCTAGGCAGGGTCTGTGACAGAGAACAGACACAGGAAGAGAGCAGGCACCAACCCCAGGCAGGGTCTGTGACAGAGAACAGACAGACACAGGAAGAGAGCAGGCACCAACCCCAGGCAGGGTCTGTGACAGAGAACAGACAGACACAGGAAGAGAGCAGGCACCAACCCCAGGCAGGGTCTGTGACAGAGAACAGACACAGGAAGAGTACAGTCAGCAACCCTAGGCAGGGTCTGTGACAGAGAACAGACACAGGAAGAGTGCAGGCACCAACCCTAGGCAGGGTCTGTGACAGAGAACAGACACAGGAAGAGTACAGTCAGCAACCCTAGGCAGGGTCTGTGACAGAGAACAGACACAGGAAGAGTGCAGGCACCAACCCTAGGCAGGGTCTGCAACAGAAAACAGACTACCAAAATGAGAGAGCATGCATCAAACATGTACATGGTCTGTAACAGAGAATAGTCACAGGAGGGGAGCAGGCACCGGCCTCCTACAGGGCTGGTGTTAGAGAACAGAAAGACACAGGAAGAGTGCAGGCACCAACCCCAGGCAGGGTCTGTGACAGAGAACAGACACAGGAAGAGTGCAGGCACCAACCCTAGGCAGGGTCTGCAACAGAAAACAGACTACCAAAATGAGAGAGCGTGCATCAAACATGTACATGGTCTGTAACAGAGAATAGTCACAGGAGGGGAGCAGGCACCGGCCTCCTACAGGGCTGGTGTTAGAGAACAGAAAGACACAAGAAGAGTGCAGGCACCAACCCCAGACAGGGTCTGTGACAGAGAACAGACACAGGAAGAGTGCAGGCACCAACCCCAGGCAGGGTCTGTGACAGAGAACAGACACAGGAAGAGTGCAGGCACCAACCCCAGGCAGGGTCTGTGACAGAGAACAGACACAGGAAGAGTGCAGTCAGCAACCCCAGGCAGGGTCTGTGACAGAGAACAGACACAGGAAGAGTGCAGGCACCAACCCCAGGCAGGGTCTGTGACAGAGAACAGACACAGGAAGAGTGCAGGCACCAACCCCAGGCAGGGTCTGTGACAGAGAACAGACACAGGAAGAGTGCAGGCACCAACCCTAGGCAGGGTCTGCAACAGAAAACAGACTACCAAAATGAGAGAGCATGCATCAAACATGTACATGGTCTGTAACGGAGAATAGTCACAGGAGGGGAGCAGGCACCAGCCTCCTACAGGGCTGGTGTTAGAGAACAGAAAGACACAGGAAGAGTGCAGGCACCAACCCCAGGCAGGGTCTGTGACAGAGAACAGACACAGGAAGAGTGCAGGCACCAACCCTAGGCAGGGTCTGCAACAGAAAACAGACTACCAAAATGAGAGAGCGTGCATCAAACATGTACATGGTCTGTAACAGAGAACAGTCACAGGAGGGGAGCAGGCACCGGCCTCCTACAGGGCTGGTGTTAGAGAACAGAAAGACACAGGAAGAGTGCAGGCACCAACCCCAGACAGGGTCTGTGACAGAGAACAGACACAGGAAGAGTGCAGGCACCAACCCCAGGCAGGGTCTGTGACAGAGAACAGACACAGGAAGAGTGCAGGCACCAACCCCAGGCAGGGTCTGTGACAGAGAACAGACACAGGAAGAGTACAGTCAGCAACCCCAGGCAGGGTCTGTGACAGAGAACAGACACAGGAAGAGTGCAGGCACCAACCCCAGGCAGGGTCTGTGACAGAGAACAGACACTGGAAGAGTGCAGGCACCAACCCCAGGCAGGGTCTGTGACAGAGAACAGACACAGGAAGAGTGCAGTATGCAACCCCAGGCAGGGTCTGTGACAGAGAACAGACACAGGAAGAGTGCAGGCACCAACCCCAGGCAGGGTCTGTGACAGAGAACAGACACAGGAAGAGTGCAGGCACCAACCCCAGGCAGGGTCTGTGACAGAGAACAGACACAGGAAGAGAGCAGGCACCAACCCCAGGCAGGGTCTGTGACAGAGAACAGACACAGGAAGAGAGCAGGCACCAACCCCAGGCAGGGTCTGTGACAGAGAACAGACACAGGAAGAGTGCAGGCACCAACCCCATGCAGGGTCTGTGACAGAGAACAGACAGACACAGGAAGAGTGCAGGCACCAACCCCAGGCAGGGTCTGTGACAGAGAACAGACACAGGAAGAGTGCAGGCACCAACCCCAGGCAGGGTCTGTGACAGAGAACAGACACAGGAAGAGTACAGTCAGCAACCCTAGGCAGGGTCTGTGACAGAAAACAGACTACCAAAATGAGAGAGCGTGCATCAAACATGTACATGGTCTGTAACAGAGAATAGTCACAGGAGGGGAGCAGGCACCGGCCTCCTACAGGGCTGGTGTTAGAGAACAGAAAGACACAGGAAGAGTGCAGGCACCAACCCCAGACAGGGTCTGTGACAGAGAACAGACAGACACAGGAAGAGTGCAGGCACAAACCCCAGGCACGGTCTGTGACAGAGAACAGACACAGGAAGAGAGCAGGCACCAACCCCAGGCAGGGTCTGTGACAGAGAACAGACACAGGAAGAGTGCAGGCACCAACCACAGGCAGGGTCTGTGACAGAGAACAGACAGATACAGGAAGAGTGCAGGCACCAACCCCAGGCAGGGTCTGTGACAGAGAACAGACACAGGAAGAGTGCAGGCACCAACCCCAGGCAGGGTCTGTGACAGAGAACAGACACAGGAAGAGTGCAGGCACCAACCCCAGGCAGGGTCTGTGACAGAGAACAGACACAGGAGGAGTGCAGGCACCAACCCCAGGCAGGGTCTGTGACAGAGAACAGACACAGGAAGAGTGCAGGCACCAACCCCAGGCAGGGTCTGTGACAGACAACAGACAGACACAGGAAGAGTGCAGGCACCAACCCCAGGCAGGGTCTGTGACAGAGAACAGACACAGGAAGAGTGCAGGCACCAACCCCAGGCAGGGTCTGTGACAGAGAACAGACACAGGAAGAGTGCAGTATGCAACCCCAGGCAGGGTCTGTGACAGAGAACAGACACAGGAAGAGTGCAGGCACCAACCCCAGGCAGGGTCTGTGACAGAGAACAGACACAGGAAGAGTGCAGGCACCAACCCCAGGCAGGGTCTGTGGCAGAGAACAGACACAGAAAGAGTGCAGTATGCAACCCCAGGCAGGGTCTGTGACAGAGAACAGACAACCAAAATGTGAGAGCATGCATCAAACGTGTACATGGTCTGTAACAGAGAATAGTCACAGGAGGGGAGCAGGTACCGGCCTCCTACAGGGTTGGTGACAGGGAACGGACAGACACAGGAAGAGTGCAGGCACCAACCCCAGGCAGGGTCTGTGACAGAGAACAGACAGACACAGGAAGAGTGCAGGCACCAACCCCAGGCATGGTCTCTGTGACAGAGAACAGACACAGGAAGAGAGCAGGTACCAACCCCAGGCAGGGTCTGTGACAGAGAACAGACACAGGAGGGGAGCAGGTACCGGCCTCATACAGGGTCTGTGACTGAGAATAGACATATTGAGAGCATGTATCAGACTCCTACAGGATCTTCGACGGAGAACAGAGTCACAGCAAGACGGCGAGTGCCAGCCCCATACAGGGTCTGTGACTGAGAACAGACAGTCACAGCAAGACGGCGGATGCCAGCCTCATACAGGGTCTGTGACAGAGAACAGACAGTCACAGCAAGACGGCGGGTGCCAGCCTCATACAGGGTCTGTGAAGGAGAACTGACAGTCACAGCAAGACGGCAGGTGCCAGCCTCATATAGGGTCTGTGAAGGAGAACAGACAGTCACAGTAAGACGGCAGGTGCCAGCCTCATACAGGGTCTGTGAAAGAGAACAGACAGTCACAGGAAGACGGCAGGTGCCAGCCTCATACAGGGTCTGTGAAAGAGAACAGACAGCAGACACCATGCAGAGTAGAAGACAAGAAACAGGCAGCGAGAGAGAATGAGCGTAGACATCACGTGCTTTCATGGTCTATGAGAAGAGTCAGGCAGGTGCCTGCAGAGAGAGTCTGCAACAGAGCATGTTCCAGCCCTTTACAAGGTCTGAAGCAAGAATCAGACACCAGCCTCTTACAGGGCCTGCAACAGAAAACAGGCAACACACTCATAAAGGGGTCTGTGACAAGCAACCTGCCAGAAAAAGAGAGCAGACACCAGCCCTTTACAGGGTCTGCAAGAGGGAGCAGGCACCGACCTCATACAGGACCGCAGCTGATAACAGGCAGGATTAGTGAGAGAGCAGGCAACATTCTGATGCAGAGTCTGCAACAAGGAACAGGCAGCCATCAGAGCAGGCACTGACCCCAAGCAGGGTGTATGGCAGGATGGCAGCAGACAGATTGAGCGCGTGAACAGTAGGGTCAAAGGTTTTGGCGCAGAGTCCATGTGACAAACTATTTCCGTTTTACTATCCTGGCACGGAATATCTTCTTGTGCAGGAAGCCCGGACCACGAGTCCCCTGACCAGTTCGGTCCTGCTTTTAACCCGAGTGGATCCCCCCCAAATGACCAGCCCATGACACTACTAAAGGCTTGTGGTGAACGAGTAGAGTAGTGGGGTAGATGTCGCCTCAAACTCAGAGAGGAGAGCGCCTACTGACACTACCTTCTGACTCTGTGTAGTATGTCATAATTGGGCTCCATCTGAGTGTATGTGCAGCATGCATGTTTGGCACAGATGTGTACGTGCAAGAAACAATAACAGGGAGGCTCTATTAGAACCTAGACAAAAAGCACAAACAGAGACCTTGACATGTGTAACGACATACACTCCAGCCTCCAATAGGATAAAAAATGTTATCAAGAAACATTGGGGCATATTAAATACTGGGAGCATGACCCTTGAACAACCACGCTTTGCTTTCAAACGATCAAGGAATTTGAAAGACATACTGATCCACACGAGGCCTAAGACACGAATGGTTAACCCTTCCATGCTTATGACGAGCTGGACTCGTCATGGCACACAGTGCTCGTGTGCTCATGGACGAGTCCAGCTCGTCATAAGACCACCCACGGGGAAGCGCTGGCGCTCCCCGTGGGAATCTGATCGTCGGGGTTTGTTTTTAGGAGGCAGGGGAAGGACTTCTCCCGCCCCCCTCGCTCCCATCAATGACGTCAGCGCGCGAGGCGCGCTGGACATCATTGAGGGTTTCCTTTTTTCCCCGACGCGCTGGAAGCCATTTGCTTCCAGCGCGTCGGGGAAATAAGGTGAGTTTTGGCTCGGGAGGGGGGTTTGATTCAAAAGAGACATCGAGGGAAAGGAAAGGGTTTTCCTTTCCCCCGATGCCTCTTAGGCATTCCTGCTGCACGATCATGTGATCGTGCAGCAGGAATGCCCACGAGGGCGGGATTGTGAGCGTGGAGATGTGCCTTCTCTCCATTGCCACCCTGTAAAGTTAGCTGTAATCCTTGATGGAGGTCTCTGCACCCTTGATTTTCTTGAGCGCAATCCTTCTCCTCGTCTGCCGCTGCGATCCTGCAATTCTTCTGGTCCTTTACGCAGCTGTAGTGTAGGAAAGGCATTATACATTTACCCAACGAGGTAGCACTTACTGATTAGCCAGTAGAAAGTACTCCAGTTGAGTAGAGGTATTGCACAAAACGGTGGCATCTTCGTGAGCGTGGAGATGTACCTTCTCTCCATTGCCACCCTGTAAAGTTAGCTGTAATCCTTGATGGAGGTCTCTGCACCCTTGATTTTCTCGAGCGCAATCCTCGTGTAGTTCCTGTGACCAGGAGGTTCCTTCTCCTCGTCTGCCGCTGCGATCCTGCTCTGACCCTTTATAAACAAGAGGCATGTGAACGGGCCTAGAAGCCCCGCTCGTTTGGCCCCGCCACACATACACTAGCGGTATGCAACTTATGCCCGCCCTTTCCCTACTATGATGGACAGCTTACTCAAAGGATCCCGGCGCTTTCGGCGCGGTGGCAAAGTTACAGACACACAGGTCACTGGAGACAATCCTTGATGGAGGTCTCTGCACCCTTGATTTTCTCGAGCGCAATCCTCGTGTAGTTCCTGTGACCAGGAGGTTCCTTCTCCTCGTCTGCCGCTGCGATCCTGCTCTGACCCTTTATAAACAAGAGGCATGTGAACGGGCCTAGAAGCCCCGCTCGTTTGGCCCCGCCACACATACACTAGCGGTATGCAACGTATGCCCGCCCTTTCCCTACTATGATGGACAGCTTACTCAAAGGATCCCGGCGCTTTCGGCGCGGTGGCAAAGTTACAGACACACAGGTCACTGGAGACAATCCTTGATGGAGGTCTCTGCACCCTTGATTTTCTCGAGCGCAATCCTCGTGTAGTTCCTGTGACCAGGAGGTTCCTTCTCCTCGTCTGCCGCTGCGATCCTGCTCTGACCCTTTATAAACAAGAGGCATGTGAACGGGCCTAGAAGCCCCGCTCGTTTGGCCCCGCCACACATACACTAGCGGTATGCAACGTATGCCCGCCCTTTCCCTACTATGATGGACAGGTTACTCAAAGGATCCCGGCGCTTTCGGCGCGGTGGCAAAAGTTACAGACACACAGGTCACTGGAGACAATCCTTGATGGAGGTCTCTGCACCCTTGATTTTCTCGAGCGCAATCCTCGTGTAGTTCCTGTGACCAGGATGTTCCTTCTCCTCGTCTGCCGCTGCGATCCTGCTCTGACCCTTTATAAACAAGAGGCATGTGAACGGGCCTAGAAGCCCCGCTCGTTTGGCCCCGCCACACATACACTAGCGGTATGCAACGTATGCCCGCCCTTTCCCTACTATGATGGACAGGTTACTCAAAGGATCCCGGCGCTTTCGGCGCGGTGGCAAAGTTACAGACACACAGGTCACTGGAGACAATTCTTCTGGTCCTTTACGCAGCTGTAGTGTAGGAAAGGCACTATACATTTACCCAACGAGGTAGCACTTACTGATTAGCCAGTAGAAAGCACTCCAGTTGAGTAGAGGTATTGCACAAAACGGTGGCATCTTCGTGGATAAATATGCAGGGCAGATGTGCCTTCTCTCCATTTACACCCTGAAAAGTTAGCTGTAATCCTTGATGGAGGTCTTTGCATCCTTGAATTTCTCGAGCGCAATGCTCGTGTAGTTCCTGTGACCAGGAGGTTCCTTCTCCTCGTCTGCCGCTGAGATCCTGCTCTGACCCTTTGTAAACAAGAGGCATGTGAACGGGCCTAGAAGCCCCGCCACACATACACTAGCGGTATGCAACGTATGCCCGCCCTTTCCCCACTATGATGGACAGCTTACTCAAAGGACCCCGGCACTTTCGGCGCGGTGGCAAAGTTACAGACACACAGGTCACTGGAGACAATTCTTCTGGTCCTTTACGCAGCTGTAGTGTAGGAAAGGCACTATACATTTACCCAACGAGGTAGCACTTACTGATTAGCCAGTAGAAAGCACTCCAGTTGAGTAGAGGTATTGCACAAAACGGTGGCATCTTCGTGGATAAATATGCAGGGCAGATGTGCCTTCTCTCCATTTACACCCTGAAAAGTTAGCTGTAATCCTTGATGGAGGTCTTTGCATCCTTGAATTTCTCGAGCGCAATGCTCGTGTAGTTCCTGTGACCAGGAGGTTCCTTCTCCTCGTCTGCCGCTGAGATCCTGCTCTGACCCTTTATCCCCTTCGGTGCTTATGACGAGCTGGACTCGTCATGGCACACAGTGCTTGTGACGAGTCCAGCTCGTCATAAGACCACCCACGGGGAAGCGCTGGCGCTCCCCCGTGAGAATCTGATCGTTAGGTTTTTTGGGGGAGGCAGGGGAAGGGCTTCCCTGCCTCCCTCGCCCCATCAATGACGTCAGCGCGCTGACATCATTGAGGGTTTCCCTTTCTTCCCCGACGCGCTGGAAGCCATTTGCTTCCAGCGCGTCGGGGAAATCAGGTGAGGTTTGGCTCGGGGGAGGGGGGGTTTGTATCAAAAGAGGCATCGAGGGAAAGGAAATGGTTTTCCTTTCCCCGATGCCTCTTTTGTGCATTCCTGCTGCACGATCATGTGATTGTGCAGCAGGAATGCCCACTAGGCACCAGGGTTTTTTTTAATTTTTGTGTTGGGGAGTGGCCAAAAGGGCAAGGGTTGCTCCCCTTTACGGGTGTGAATATTTTATTTATACTGTTAGGCCCAACTACCCCTTAGCTTGGCTGGTGGATTGTGTGTGGACTGGTGCATTATTTGCATATGTGATTGTAATGTTTTTTTCCTCCTTTTTATTCTAGTGTAAAGCTTTTGATTCCTGTTTGCGGTGTCGGCAGTTGTGGTTCTGCAGTGTTGCGTAATTGCATTTATTTGGTAAGAAAAATATTTTTGTTGTGTGTACTCCAAATGAGTATTATTGTCATGCATGAATGAATTTTTTTGTAAGTGGTGCCATAATGGCAGCATATTTGTTAGTGTTCAGAGCATGAAATTCTTTGCGATGTTTTGCATTGTCTTATGTGTAATTTTTTTCTTCTTCTGTTTTAGTGGGATATTGTTGATCCTTACTGTGTCTGTGCAGAGTAGGTGGTGGTGAGTCTAGCTGCTTCTGTCACGTGAGTGGTATAGTGTTGGAGTATATAGGTCTTTGTGATAAAGCTACATTTTGTTTATTTCTTTTTTTTACAAAGGGTTTGTTGTTGTTGACTTGTTTGACAAGTAACCTTTATTAGTAAGCATTATGGCTAGCCGTAGAATGACTGCTCAGCAGGTGGTTGGTTTGCTTCTTGAATCTTCCTCTGAGCAGGATTATGAGACTGACAGTGCGTCTGAGGGAGAGGAGGGAGGGGAAGATTCAGGCAGTGAGTTTTCTCTCCACATGGAATCATCGGATGATGAAGGTACTCTCAGTGCAGATGAAGTGCCTGATTTAGAGGAGGATACTACTGTGCAAGAGGCATCTGGATTGCAGCCTGGGGCTGCTAGGCTTACTACTGGAAGTGCTGGACTCTGGGTTGATCCAAACATGGTGCAGCCGGTGTTGCCTGCCTTTAGTGGTTATGCAGGGTGTAGAGTGGATTGTGAACATTATTTGCCTATACAGTATTTTCAGTTGTTTATGGATGATGTATTTTTGGGTGAGATTGTTGAGCAGACTAATTTGTATGCTGAACAGTTTTTGAGGGACAACAGTGCCAGACTTAGGCCCCATTCTAGAGCTACCCGGTGGAGACCCACAAATCTGGAAGAGATGAAGAAGTTTTTGGGTTTGACTTTTTGATGGGTTTGATAAGGAAACCGTCCATGGCTTCATATTGGTCTACCAGTCCCTTGATGGCAACGGCCATATTTCCTGCAGTTATGACTCGTGATCGGTATTTACTTTTGCTTCGGATGCTGCATTTTGTTGATAATGGTTTGGCGTTGCCACGAGATCACCCTGAATGTGACCGTCTTTTAAGATTCGGCCTGTTCTTGATCACTTTGTAGATCGATTTTCAGAGATCTATACTCCAGGGAAAGAAATATCTATTGATGAGTCTTTGGTGCTGTTCAAGGGCCGTTTGGTTTTTAGGCAGTACATTCCTAGCAAGAGGGCACGCTATGGAATTAAGCTGTATATGTTGTCTGAGAGTAGGACAGGATATGTTTTTAATTTGCGTGTGTACACTGGTAGGGATTCCACTATTGACCCCCTGGTTGTCTGTCCACTTTAGTAGGAGTTTCAGAGAAAATTGTGTGGGAACTTGCTAGAGGACTGTTTAACAGAGGCCACCATTTGTACATTGATAACTTCTACACTGCTGTGCAATTGTTTAAGGAATTGTTCAAAGTGGACACTTTTGCTTGTGGCACAATCCGCTCTAACCGTAAAGGTTATCCAAAAGAGCTTGTTTGCAAAAACTTCAGAGGGGGCAGTGCCTTGCGTAGTGAGGAACTGCTAGCTGTGAAATTTGTGGACAGGAGGGATGTGTACATGCTGACTACCATCCATGATGAGAGTACTTCACCTGTGGCTGTTTGGGGTCAGATTGCTGGAAGTGCGCAAACCTGTGTGCATTTTAGACTACAATAAGAACATGGGTGGTGTTGATAGAGTAGATCAGAGGTTGGAACCTTACACTGCTATTCGTAAGTCTTACATTTGGTATAAGAAGTTGGCCATCCATCTCTTCAATTTAGCAACTTTCAATGCTTTTGTTGTGTTCAAGGAGTGTTCTCCTGCGTCAAAGTTGACTTTTGTTCAGTTTCAGGAGTCTGTCATAGGCAGCCTTGTTGTTGTGGAACAGGCAAGTGTTCCTAGAGTTGGAGTGGTGGAGGATGTGGCTCGATTGAAAGATCGCCACTTTCCTGATCATATTCCTCCTACACCCTCAAAAGACTTTCCCACTAGGAGATGTAGAGTCTGTTGGCGAAGAGGTACGCGGAAGGAGACTCGTATGTACTGCCCTGAGTGTCCTTCTAACCCTGGGCTGTGTGCGCCTGCTTGTTATAGAGCGTACCACAAGCAAAAGAATTATTGGGAGCAACCATGAGTGGTAAAGTGAACTGCCTGGTCTGTAATGTTTAAGAATTATTGTTCTGTTTCAAGGTTGGCATTAGTGCAATGTTTCTGATTTTGTGTTAGTAGATTTGTATCTATTTGCAATTTGTTTGTGTTTTCTTTTTTGTATAAAAAAATCCTAAATGTGATGGTGGTGTGTGTAGGCTGGTGCTTGGCTGGCGGTGTGCGTGGAGTGGCGCTCGGCTGGCAGTGTGTGAGTAGTGACTTGCTGCTGGTCACTACACACACTGCTAGCCGAGCGACACTCCACGCAATCCATCAGGTTGTGTGGTTGCTGTGTTAGGAATGTGGGCGTGTTAAAGTGATGGGCCCTTGAATGGCGCTGTCTGCTGGTGTGAGTGTTGTAATGTGATGGGCCCGCGGCTGGTGGTGTGAATGGTTTTGTATTTGTCACACGTATGAAAGGTGTATGAATGGCCTGTAAAGAGGTTGGTGCCTTGTCGTGGCTTTACAGCTCACGAGCTGTGAGTCAATGGTTCAGTTTCTCGTCCTTTCAATTATTAACAGTGCATTTCATTTTTGTGAAATCACTTGTTAATACAATTGTATATACTGAACCATCACTCACCCTCGTGCCAAATCCAACCAGTATGTGTGTGTGTGCTTGAGGATTAGATGGTTGTGCAGTAATATTTTTTTTGTCTTTCTCAAGCAGGGTGTACCTTGTCCCTTTTTGTGAATGTTGTAATGTGTTTGTTTCGTGCCTGGGGTGTGAATGGTCTTGTGTGTATCACGTATGAAAGGTGTGTGAATGGCCTGTAAAGCGGTTGGGGCCTTGACGTGGCTTTACAGCTCACGAGCTGCGAGTCACTGGTTCCGTTTTTTGTCCTTTCAATTATTGACAGTGCATTTCATTTTTGTGAAATCTCTTGTTAATAAAATTGTATATACTGAACCATCACTTGCCCTCGTGCCAAATCCAACCAGTATGTGTGGCCCTGAAGTGGATCTCCTCTTTCCTACATAATCGATCTCAGGCAGTCCATCTCGCTAATTTCTCAGCCAAGAAAGCTAGGCTGACTTGCGGGGTCCCCCAGGGTTCCTCCCTTTCACCCCTCCTGTTTAATCTGTACATGCTTCCTCTAATTCGGTCCTTACGCAAAAAGAGAGTTTTCACTTTTAATTATGCTGATGACCTCCAGCTGGTGTTTGAAATTGATTCTTCTAACACCACAGTATCTAATTTCCAGTCCACTAGGAGTTATATTAGCGAATGGATGTACGCTAATCAACTAAAACTCAACCCTGATAAAACTGAGCTGGTCCTGACAGGAGGTACTGCCAACCCGTGGAATTCTAATTTTTGGCCCCTCTCTTAGGTAGCTCACCTCGCCCAGCAGAATCTGTAAAAAGTCTAGGGGTCATAATCAGTAATGATCTATCCATGAAATCTCAGATCAGTGCAGTGGTCTCTACCTGCTTTTTCCACCTACGCAGAATTCGGAAAATCTGTAGATTTCTGACCACCGAGGCCTTGACCATAGTCATTCTGGCCTTGGTTATCTCTCGTATTGATTATGCCAATTCACTTTATGTTGGCATTCCGGCATACCAACTCCACCGCTTGCAACTGGTACAAAATCAAGCAGCCAGGCTCATCTTTCGTCAATCCAGATACCAACACGTCCGCCCCCTGATGAAGAGCCTGCATTGGATCCCGGTGGCTAAACGGTGTGTATTTAAACTAAGCTGCACCATCTTTAAAGCCCTTGCCGGTCTTGGCCCAGTATTCATCTCCTCTAGGATCCATCGTTATGTCCCCTACCGTGAACTACGCTCCTCTCATTTGAATCTGCTCACCATCCCCACTTTCAAACGCAAAAACACGGTGGCCTTGGATTCTCTTTTTGGCCCCTCAATTTTGGAATGCTCTCCCCATTGGACTGAGGTTAGCTACCTCCTACGCCCAGTTCAGAACACTTCTTAAGACTCTTTTGTTCTCTCAGGCCTACGAGTAAAGCTTCTGTTTATTACAACACTATCGCTCCTCTGCTCTCAGCGCCATGAAACCGTTTGGTGTTAGTGCGCTCTATAAATATTTTTAACATAACATGTGTGTGTGTGCTTGAGGAATAGATGGCTGTGCAGTAATCTTTGTCTTTTTAGTCTGTCTGCCAAGGTGTACATTCCGTCTAAGAATAACCTACCAACTGTAGATATTGTCGTAAACGAAACACCCATGGGAGTACATGGTGATATCTCTCTTGTGGATCCCAACAAGTTATGGTACCCACAATGTCCTGCAAACCTCAAAATGTCTGTCACATTTTCCTTGCAATATTGTGCCAACATTTTCACGCTGCAGAAATAAACAACACATTATCTCATTATGACCTGGTTTTGCAAGGGGGGTCACCTGGGTTTTTGGCCCCGTGCTCGGCGGCCATCTAGGGAAACCTACCAAACCCACACATTTCTGAAAAGTAGACACCCGGGGGCTTCCAGGGAGGTATGGCTTGCGTGGATCCCCCAACGTTTCCTTACCCAGAATCCCCTGCAAACCTCACTTTTAGCTGAAAGAATCACTTTTTTCACACATTTGTGTGTGGGAAAGTGTGGCATCACTGGCCTCACACAAATTTCCTACCACCCAGCGTTCCCCCAGGTCTCCCGATAAAAATGGTGCCTCACTTGTGTGGGAGGCCCAAGTACCCGCGACAGGCAGGGCCCACAACGTATTGAGGCGACCTCAAAATGGCCTTTCACAAAACCACCTGGTTTTGCAAAGGGGGTCACCTGGGTTTTTGGCCCCGTGCTCGGCGGCCATCTAGGGAAACCTACCAAACCCACACATTTCTGAAAAGTAGACACCCGGGGGCTTCCAGGGAGGTATGGCTTGCGTGGATCCCCCAACGTTTCCTTACCCAGAATCCCTGCAAACCTCACTTTTAGCCGAAAAAATCACTTTTTCACACATTTGTGTGTGGGAAAGTGTGGCATCACTGGCCTAACAAAAATTTCCTACCACCCAGCGTTCCCCCAGGTCTCCCGATAAAAATGGTGCCTCACTTGTGTGGGAGGCCCAAGTACCCGCGACAGGCAAGGGCCCACAACGTATTGAGGCGACCTCAAAATGGCCTTTCACAAAACCACCTGGTTTTGCAAGGGGGTCACCTGGGTTTTTGGCCCCGTGCTCAGGCGGCCATCTAGAAACCTACCAAACCCACACATTTCTGAAAAGTAGACACCCGGGGCTTCCAGGGAGGTATGGCTTGCGTGGATCCCCCAACGTTTCCTTACCCAGAATCCCTTGCAAACCTCAATTTTAGCTGAAAACATCACTTTTTTCACACATTTGTGTGTGGGAAAGTGTGGCATCACTGGCCTCACACAAATTTCCTACCACCCAGCGTTCCCCCAGGTCTCCCGATAAAAATGGTGCCTCACTTGTGTGGGAGGCCCAAGTACCCGCGACAGGCAAGGGCCCATAACGTATTGAGGCGACCTCAAAATGGCCTTTCACAAAACCACCTGGTTTTGCAAGGGAGTCACCTGGGTTTTTGGCCCCGTGCTCGGCGGCCATCTAGGAAACCTACCAAACCCACACATTTCTGAAAAGTAGACACCCGGGGGCTTCAGGGAGGTATGGCTTGCGTGGATCCCCCAACGTTTCCTTACCCAGAATCCCTTGCAAACCTCAATTTTAGCTGAAAAAATCACTTTTTTCACACATTTGTGTGTGGAAAGTGTGGCATCACTGGCCTCACACAAATTTCCTACCACCCAGCGTTCCCCCAGGTCTCCCGATAAAAATGGTGCCTCACTTGTGTGGGAGGCCCAAGCTACCGCGACAGGCAAGGGCCCACAACGTATTGAGGCGACCTCAAAATGGCCTTTCACAAAACCACCTGGTTTTGCAAGGGGTCACCTGGGTTTTGGTCCCGTGCTCGGCGGCCATCTGGGAAACCTACCAAACCCACACATTTCTGAAAAGTAGACACCCGGGGGCTTCCAGGGAGGTATGGCTTGCGTGGATCCCCCAACGTTTCCTTACCCAGAATCCCTTGCAAACCTCAATTTTAGCTGAAAAAATCACTTTTTTCACACATTTGTGTGTGGAAAGTGTGGCATCACTGGCCTCACACAAATTTCCTACCACCCAGCGTTCCCCCAGGTCTCCCGATAAAATGGTGCCTCACTTGTGTGGGAGGCCCAAGTACCAGCGACAGGCAAGGACACAAAAGCGTTTTGAGGCAACATCAACATTGCCTATCAAAAAATGTTTTGGGCCCTTGCCTGTCGTGGGTACTTGGGCCTCCCACACAAGTGAGGCACCATTTTTATCGGGAGACCTGGGGAACGCTGGGTGGTAGGAAATTTGTGTGAGGCCAGTGATGCCACACTTTCCCACACACAAATGTGTGAAAAAGTGATTTTTCAGCTAAAATTGAGGTTTGCAAGGGATTCTGGGTAAGGAAACGTTGGGGGATCCACGAAAGCCATACCTCCCTGGAAGCCCCCGGGTGTCTACTTTTCAGAAATGTGTGGGTTTGGTAGGTTTCCTAGATGGCCGCCGAGCATCGGGTCAAAACCCAGGTGACCCCCTTGCAAAACCAGGTGGTTTTGAGATAGGCAATTTTGAGGTCAGCCTCACTACGTTGTGGGCCCTGCCTGTCGCGGGTACTTGGGCCTCCCACAAGTGAGGCACCATTTTTATCGGGAGACCTGGGGAGCGCTGGGTGGTAGGAAATTTGTGTGAGGCCAGTGATGCCACACTTTCCCACACACAAATGTGTGAAAAAGTGATTTTTTTCAGCTAAAATTGAGGTTTGCAAGGGATTCTGGGTAAGGAAACGTTGGGGGATCCACGCAAGCCATACCTCCCTGGAAGCCCCCGGAGGTACACAAAACGTTTTGAGGCAACATCAACATTGCCTATCAAAAAATGTTGTGGGCCCTTGCCTGTCGCGGGTACTTGGGCCTCCCACACAAGTGAGGCACCATTTTTATCGGGAGACCTGGGGGAACGCTGGGTGGTAGGAAATTTGTGTGAGGCCAGTGATGCCACACTTTCCCACACACAAATGTGTGAAAAAAGTGATTTTTCAGCTAAAATTGAGGTTTGCAAGGGATTCTGGGTAAGGAAACGTTGGGGGATCCACGCAAGCCATACCTCCTGGAAGCCCCCGGGTGTCTACTTTTCAGAAATGTGTGTGTTTGGTAGGTTTCCCTAGGTGCCGGCAGAGCTAGGGTTCACAAACTACAGCTAGGCATTTTGCCAAAAAGGGTCATTTTTCACTGCGAAATTGAGGTGTGACCACGTTGCGTTTTGCGCCGTTTCCTGTCGCAGGCACTAGGCCGACCCACACAAGTGAGGTACCATTTTTCTCGTTAGACTTTGGGGAACGCGGGGTGGGTGGAAATTTGTGGATCCACGCAGATTCCAGAACTTTCCACCACAGAAATGTGGGGAAAATGTGTTTTTTGGACAATTTTTTATGTTTGCAAGGGATTCTGGGTAACAGAACCTGGTGGGAGGCAGTCAAGTCACCCCATCCTGGATTCCCCTGGGTGTCTAGTTTTCAAAAATGTATAGGTTTGCTAGGTTTCCCTAGGTGCCGGCAGAGGTAGGGTTCAAAAACTACAGCTAGGCACTTTGCAAAAAAGGGTCATTTTTCACTGCGAAATTGAGGTGTGACCACGTTGCGTTTTGCGCCGTTTCCTGTCGCAGGCACTAGGCCGACCCACACAAGTGAGGTACCATTTTTCTCGTTAGACTTTGGGGAACGCGGGGTGGGTGGAAATTTGTGGATCCACGCAGATTCCAGAACTTTCCACCACAGAAATGTGGGGAAAATGTGTTTTTGGACAATTTTTTATGTTTGCAAGGGATTCTGGGTAACAGAACCTGGTGGGAGGCAGTCAAGTCACCCCATCCTGGATTCCCCTGGGTGTCTAGTTTTCAAAAATGTATAGGTTTGCTAGGTTTCCCTAGGTGCCGGCAGAGGTAGGGTTCAAAAACTACAGCTAGGCACTTTGCCAAAAAGGGTCATTTTTCACTGCGAAATTGAGGTGTGACCACGTTGCGTTTTGCGCCGTTTCCTGTCGCAGGCACTAGGCCGACCCACACAAGTGAGGTACCATTTTTCTCGTAAGACTTTGGGGAACGCGGGGTGGGTGGAAATTTGTGGATCCACGCAGATTCCAGAACTTTCCACCACAGAAATGTGGGGAAAATGTGGGTTTTTTGACAATTTTTATGTTTGCAAGGGATTCTGGGTAACAGAACCTGGTGGGAGGCAGTCAAGTCACCCAATCCTGGATTCCCCTGGGTGTCTAGTTTTCAAAAATGTATAGGTTTGCTAGGTTTCCCTAGGTGCCGGCAGAGGTAGGGTTCAAAAACTACAGCTAGGCACTTTTGCCAAAAAGGGTCATTTTTCACTGCGAAATTGAGGTGTGACCACGTTGCGTTTGCGCAGTTTCCTGTCGCAGGCACTAGGCCGACCCACACAAGTGAGGTACCATTTTTCTCGTAAGACTTTGGGGGACGCGGGGTGGGTGGAAATTTGTGGATCCACGCAGATTCCAGAACTTTCCACCACAGAAATGTGGGGAAAATGTGTTTTTTGGACAATTTTTTATGTTTGCAAGGGATTCTGGGTAACAGAACCTGGTGGGAGGCAGTCAAGTCACCCCATCCTGGATTCCCCTGGGTGTCTAGTTTTCAAAAATGTATAGGTTTGCTAGGTTTCCCTAGGTGCCGGCAGAGGTAGGGTTCAAAAACTACAGCTAGGCACTTTGCAAAAAAAGGTCATTTTTCACTGCGAAATTGAGGTGTGACCGCGTTGCGTTTTGCGCCGTTTCCTGTCGCAGGCACTAGGCCGACCCACACAAGTGAGGTACCATTTTTCTCGTAAGACTTTGGGGAACGCGGGGTGGGTGGAAATTTGTGGATCCACGCAGATTCCAGAACTTTCCACCACAGAAATGTGGGGAAAATGTGTTTTTTTGGACAATTTTTTATGTTTGCAAGGGATTCTGGGTAACAGAACCTGGTGGGAGGCAGTCAAGTCACCCCATCCTGGATTCCCCTGGGTGTCTAGTTTTCAAAAATGTATAGGTTTGCTAGGTTTCCCTAGGTGCCGGCAGAGGTAGGGTTCAAAAACTACAGCTAGGCACTTTGCCAAAAAAGGGTCATTTTTCACTGCGAAATTGAGGTGTGACCACGTTGCGTTTTGCGCCGTTTCCTGTCGCAGGCACTAGGCCGACCCACACAAGTGAGGTACCATTTTTCTCGTAAGACTTTGGGGAACGCGGGGTGGGTGGAAATTTGTGGATCCACGCAGATTCCAGAACTTTCCACCACAGAAATGTGGGGAAAATGTGTTTTTTGGACAATTTTTTATGTTTGCAAGGGATTCTGGGTAACAGAACCTGGTGGGAGGCAGTCAAGTCACCCCATCCTGGATTCCCCTGGGTGTCTAGTTTTCAAAAATGTATAGGCTTGCTAGGTTTCCCTAGGTGCCGGCAGAGGTAGGGTTCAAAAACTACAGCTAGGCACTTTGCCAAAAAAGGGTCATTTTTCACTGCGAAATTGAGGTGGGACCGCATTGCGTTTTGCGCCGTTTCCTGTCGCAGGCACTAGGCCGACCCACACAAGTGAGGTACCATTTTTCTCGTAAGACTTTGGGGAACGCGGGGTGGGTGGAAATTTGTGGATCCACGCAGATTCCAGAACTTTCCACCACAGAAATGTGGGGAAAATGTGGTTTTTTGACAATTTTTATGTTTGCAAGGGATTCTGGGTAACAGAACCTGGTGGGAGGCAGTCAAGTCACCCCATCCTGGATTCCCCTGGGTGTCTAGTTTTCAAAAATGTATAGGTTTGCTAGGTTTCCCTAGGTGCCGGCAGAGCTAGGGTTCAAAAACTACAGCTAGGCACTTTGCCAAAAAAGGGTCATTTTTCACTGCGAAATTGAGGTGTGACCACGTTGCGTTTTGCGCCGTATCCTGTCGCAGGCACTAGGCCGACCCACACAAGTGAGGTACCATTTTTCTCGTAAGACTTTGGGGAACGCGGGGTGGGTGGAAATTCGTGGATCCACGCAGATTCCAGAACTTTCCACCACAGAAATGTGGGGAAAATGTGTTTTTTTGACAATTTTTTATGTTTGCAAGGGATTCTGGGTAACAGAACCTGGTGGGAGGCAGTCAAGTCACCCCATCCTGGATTCCCCTAGGTGTCTAGTTTTCAAAAATGTATAGGTTTGCTAGGTTTCCCTAGGTGCCGGCAGAGCTAGGGTTCAAAAACTACAGCTAGGCACTTTGCCAAAAAGGGTCATTTTTCACTGCGAAATTGAGGTGTGACCACGTTGCGTTTTGCGCCGTTTCCTGTCGCAGGCACTAGGCCGACCCACACAAGTGAGGTACCATTTTTCTCGTTAGACTTTGGGGAACGCGGGGTGGGTGGAAATTTGTGGATCCACGCAGATTCCAGACCTTTCCACCACAGAAATGTGGGGAAAATGTGATTTTTTTGACAATTTTTTATGTTTGCAAGGGATTCTGGGTAACAGAACCTGGTGGGAGGCAGTCAAGTCACCCCATCCTGGATTCCCCTGGGTGTCTAGTTTTCAAAAATGTATAGGTTTGCTAGGTTTCCTTAGGTGCCGGCAGAGCTAGGGTTCAAAAACTACACCTAGGCACTTTGCAAAAAAAGGGTAATTTTTCATTGTGAAAATGTGGTACGTCCACGTTGCATTTTGAGCCATTTCCTGTTGTAGGCACAAGGGCTACCCACACAAGTGAGGTACCATTTTTATCGGGAGACTTAGGGTAACACAGAATTGTAGAGCAACTGTTATTACCTATTGCCTTTCGATGCATTTCTGCCTTCCAAATGAAAGACAATGTGTAAAAAATAAGTCATTTTGAAAAATGACCTATAATTCTCATGCTAGTATGGGTACTCCCAATTTCGGAAATGTGCAAATATCTACTGTTTCTAAAATCTACATTTTGTTCCCATTTCAGAAATACATAGGTGTCTTTCATAACAATTTTTCCATGTATACATTTTCCCAAAATAATTGCTATATACCCGGTACTTAAAAAAATCATTGCAAGATGTTGCTCAATTATTGGCTCTGGGTTCGTCGGGTTCTTGGTGAACCTACAAGTCCTATATATCCCCACAACCAGAAAGGTCCAGCGGATATAACGGTATATTGCCTTCAAATAGCTGTCATAATTAGAAGAAGTTACAGGTGAAAACGTTGACACAAATGGCTGTTTTTTTCAACTAATTTTCAATTTTTCCTTTATTTAACTGTTAGTTTCTATAAGGAAAACTTTAAGGATCTACACAAATGACCCCTTGCTGAATTCAGAATTTTGTCTACTTTTCATAAATGTATGGCTTTCCAGGATCCATTATTGGTTTCATACCCATTTCTACCATTAACTGGAAGGAGGTTGAAAGCACAAAAAATAGCAAAAATAGGCTATGTCCCAGAAAAATGCCAAAACTGTGTAAAAAAGTTGGTTTTCTGACAAAAGTCTGCTTGTCCCTGAAAGCTGGGAAGATGGTGATTTCATCCCCACAACCCCTTTTTGATGCCATTTGCAGGGAAAAATCAAGACGCTTTCATCTGTAGCCCTTTTTTTGCCTTTTTCCAAAAAAAAACAAAATTTAGCTGTATTTTGACTAATTTCTGGGTCCCCTCCAGGGGAACCCACAAACCCTAGGTACCTTTACAATCCCCATGATGTTAGAAAAAAGGACGCAAATTTGGCATGGATACCTTATGTGGTCAAAAAGTTACAGGGGCCTAAGCGCGCACTACCCCAAATAGCCAAAAAAGGCTTAGCACAGGAGGGGAAAAGGCCTAGCAGCGAAGGGTTAACACACAAAGACAGCTGTGGGACCTTCCGCCTGTTCAGGGTCACTACCCGTGCAGCACTTGCACAGTTTGCGCCCTCACAGCTGTGACTAAGAATATCATCTTCAATGCAACCTTCACACGGGAATTGCGTAAGCACACTAATTGTAATACGACAAATTGCATTTATATGATTACGTGCCCTTGTAATCTCAGATACATAGGGATGACCACACGTCCGGTCAAAGTGAGAATCACGGAACATCGCAGTAATTTCCGGTGTCAAAAAGTGAATACCAAAATGTGCACACACTTCTTTAACACCCAACATTCACCAGACTCTTTCCGTTGGGTGATTCTTGAAACATTCACTAAAATCAGCAAAGAAGCTTTGTTTTACAAAGAACAAAGATGGGTGCATCGTCTGTCTTCTGACACACAAGGACTGAATGAAGACATTCCTTGGAGTGTTTTACGCACTTAAAACTCCTTTGGAAAAGTATCTTATTACTGCATCATTGACACTTTTTGACCTTCACTGGAACCTGTACATTAAGATTCACATTGCATGTTATATTACATACTGGGGACACCGTTTAGGAGATGATGATGAAGCCTTAGTGTGACTTTTACTCCACTCCTAAATGGCCTCCAAACTTTCCATAGACTTCAAAATGGCCCCCATTTTTCTTTTCTTTTCTGTTTACTATGAACAGAGGTAGCGCCAAACTCATGGTGGTCACCAACCAGTAAAATCCCTCAATAATTTTACTAATTCAACAACCTCTCAAACCCTGCACCCAATCGAGGATGTTTCCAGAGCAGTTATAGGTAGAATCTTACCAGCGGCCCAAGTTATCGTACCCACTCCAATATGGCGCCCGCAGTGTGGAGACCAGCACAATGACTGCCCTCACACACGCGAGCGGTCCAGCAACATCTGGTAGCAATCACGAGTTAATGAGGAGGAGTAGCAGGTATTTAAACCGGGCTTTCGCACTACACCATACCTCCCGGTCCCGGCAGCAGTGGGTAGGTCCCTGGACATATTGCGTACTACGCAAACGTGAGTTATATCTGCGGCCTTTTAAATGAATGTAACTTGGTTGTGAATTTGAAAAACCCTGAGGACATACAAAACCTGAGTAAAATGGAATTAAAAATGAGGCTCCTTAATGTTAGGACCTCATTAAGGGATGTCGCCGCGAGTACCAAACCATGTATATCTTTTTATCTTGAAGGGCCAATATTAACGGGTATTCAGCCATATCTTATCTTTATAACTAATGTACAACATAGATTTTATTTAACCAGATTACGGATGAATACGCTCCACTATCTTTTTGCATTTCCCAAGAGGGCCAAGTGGTGTGCTAATTTACCAAAATGCCCGTGTGATGGTAGGTCGCCACAGAGTACTCTTCATTTTTTACTTTTTTGTAATTTTTATAATGATATTAGAAAAGCTTTTTACGACCTATTTTTAAAGCAAATAGTCTGTACTCCTTTAAAGTTGCTTTTAATTATATTCGAAAATTGGAGAATGTATTAATTTGTAATGCGGTAATTTGTTTTATATTATTGGCTATTAAACAAAGGAAGGATCTTGCTTATTTGGAAAAATTGAAGTATAAAATGGATTAGATTTTACCTGCTAGTTGATTTGTTGAAGTATAAAATGGATTAGATTTTACCTGCTAGTTGATTTGTTGAAGTATAAAATGGATTAGATTTTACCTGCTAGTATATTTGTACTAAAATTAAAAAAGTAATTTTTGAAACTATTGTACATAAATGTATTTTTTTTTATCTTATATTGAAACAATTGTACATAAATATACTTTTTTAATTGATATTATAGTATGCTTTTATGGACATTTTGTATGTGCCGAATAAAGCTTGATTTGATTTGAGTACTTTGTTAACCTTGGTGGTCTGTTGTTCCCTACTGCTAACCCCTGTTAAATGGTTTCTCAGCCATTTTAAACACAGTCAACTAGGTAGCTGCACCTTCCCTACCCCCCTCTTTTTTATTTTTATTTCCTTAACCTAACTTCGGTAACAAATATGAAGCCTGTGTATTTCCATCATAACAGGGACTATGACTTTTTATGATTTGGGCAACTTTAAAGAACTCCCCTTAAATATGTTCACTTTTCCATGTAACAGATAGCGTGATGTAGGAGCATGTTACTATACAATTTAAGGAGGCATATCAAATCCTCTAGTTTATTTAATTTAAGCGCGATCAACTTCGCAAGCTGGCAGTTCTTAACTGTTCCCTTCATCTGTATACCCCTCTAGTATATGGGGAAGTTCCTCATATCTTGACCTGCCGGGGATTGATGAAGCAGTGGTATATCCCAAATAGGGTGAGTCTTGTGCTCTTTCTGCAGTTTTGGGTTTTTAATACACTGATTTGGTCACTACATACATGAGACATAATGTGACCACAATAACATTTGGCACCTGGTGTATATATGCCTGTAACACCTCACCACTGTGTGCTGTGAATTAGACACACAGGGAACAGGACAGTAGTGTTTGATACTCGTATTATTGGTTTGATATCATGCATGAGTAAGTCATGGTGGCATAAACCTCTATCATTAGTTCATTATTGTTTTTTCGGTCCACCTTAGTGTAGATAGTTTTTTAACTTTGGGTCCTGACGAATCGCCTCTAGACGTGTAGAATAGGCGAGAAACATGTTGACCAACCACACGGAAGACGGCACACCCGAGACATTAACTTAGCATTGCGCCTTTCCTTTTTATTTTAATCAGGGTAGGAGACCCCACAATTAAAGTTATTTTTGCTGGTACTCCCAACCCTGTTTTAATTCACATAAACATCACACACCACTCATTCATCTACACTCACTAAGCCCCTCACCCCCACGGCACCAAACGGCTATTTGGAAAAAGATCTCCGCCAAAGTGGCCCTCATTGGGAGCCCGTCAGGCATTGCAGCGCCGGCCAGACCAGGAGCAGCCCGATGATGAAGCATGACACCCAACTGGGTGTGTGAGGGCATTACATTCCAAAGAAATGGATTCCCATCTCTTTGACTCTGTAGCCTACTGTCTTTTGTATATTGCTACACTCTAGATTATTTAGGAACAGCACAACTCTAATTTTCATATTGCATTAGCAGGGCCTCACAGTGCTTTCAGGCTCAGGTACCTTCAGGCCAGCTCTATAGGATGCAGTGCTTGTGTACATGTGAGGCGAGGTTCCCATGTGCTGCAGTGGGGGCCTCGGCGTGGGTGTAAAACGCTTTCTGTTGTAGGGAGTATCGAAGTCTTGGTTGTCGTCAGTGCCTACAGTCCCCCTTCTCTTTGTCTCACCCCAGCCCCCTCCGAGCTCCTCAAACTCCTGTCCTCCATTAGAAGGTTTCAAGGCCTCGTACCGCTGTCTGTCTTGAATATCTGTCCTGAATGGAGGAGAGATAGTTTGTGGGTCACTCACAACTTCACAGGCCCCCTTCAAAGGTTTGGGGTGAACAATGAATCTGATTGGACAGTTGGACTGAAGCCAATAATCGTATGACCGGATATAAACTGAACACAGCAGCACATCCGGTGCTCCTGCTGACATCAAGGAGCTCTGCACAGCACTGAAGAGAAAGACGAGGCCAGGGACGGGGATCCTGGGCACCTCCCTTCTACCGGAGGCGCTAGACCCCAGGACCGAGGAAGAAACACTGCTGCTGAAGGATCCCGGAGGCGCTAGACCCCAGGACCGAGGAAGAAACACTGCTGCTGAAGGATCCCGGAGGCGCTAGACCCCAGGACCGAGGAAGAAACACTGCTGCTGCTGAAGGATCCCGGAGGCGCTAGACCCCAGGACCGAGGAAGAAACACTGCTGCTGCTGAAGGACCCCGGAGGCGCTAGACCCCAGGACCGAGGAAGAAACACTGCTGCTGCTGAAGGATCACGGAGGCGCTAGACCCCAGGACCGAGGAAGAAACACTGCTGCTGAAGGATCCCGGAGGCGCTAGACCCCAGGACCGAGGAAGAAACACTGTTGCTGAAGGACCCTGGAGGTGGACGGCCTGTGGGGAGAGGACTCGTCCGGATCACCCAGAGCCCGGGGTCAGTGTTCAGCAACTTAAAGGAAGGAGGTCGGAGACTCCTAAACTGCCAAGGTCAGGCCCTGTAATCACTGCCCAGCATGACATGCATTCATGCATTCATCCTGCGAGGGGTCCCAGACCAAGTGTGCCTTGAAGCTGTAACTCTAGCACACCTGGCGCTGCATTCACTGCACTTCTCTGTGTCTGATGATCGTGTGAAGCTGGTGAGTCTTACAAGGTGACCTGCACTGCTAGAGTCATGTGCGCCGATACCAATGTGAGCCCATATGACACCCTGCATTACTGCACCTCTTTCGTCTGCACCTCTTCTGCTGTGTGCCATGACCACGTTAGCCCATGTGCTACACCCTGCATTTCTGCACCTCTTCTGCTGTCTACCATGACCATGAGACCGTGTGTGCCACACCCTGCATTACTGCACCTCTTTCGTCTGCACCTGGTCTGCTTTGTCTAACGACCATGTATGCCTGTGTGCTACACCCTGCATTACTGCATCTCCGGGTCTGCACCTCTTCTGCTGTGTACCATGACCATGAGACCGTGTGTGCTGCACCCTGCATTACTGCACCTCTTCTGCTGTCTACCAGGACCATGAGACCGTGTGTGCCACACCCTGCATTACTACACATCTTCTGCTGTGTCTCATGACCATGTGACAGCGTGTACCAGACCCTGCATTACTGCACCTCTTCGTCTACACCTCTTCTGCTGTGTACCATGACCATGTGACAGCGTGTGCCACACCCTGCATTACTGCACCTCTTCGTCTGCACCTGTTCTGCTGTGTACCATGACCATGTGACAGCGTGTACCACACCCTGCATTACTGCACCTCTTCTGCTGTGTACCATGACCATGAGACTGTTTGTGCCACACCCTGCATGTTCCATAACCATGTGACACACCCTGCATTACTGCACCGCTTCTGCTGTGCACCATAACCACATGAGCTCCTAAGATAACCCTGCATTGCCACATCATGGGGCATATTTACAAGAAACATTCGGAGCGCGGTGTTAAGCCATAATTGCTAACGCCACGCTTCAACAGTTTCAAAACGCAGGGATGCGTCGTATTTGCAAGAATGCGGCGCACTCCTGCATTTTCCCTTGTGAAGGCACTAAATTTAGCTGCCTAGCGCCGCAAGGGTGCCTGCGTTGCAGGGAATGATTGTTCATTTGCACATAAACAATCACTAATGGCGATTTGTAATTTCTATGTGTGCTTAAGAATGCAGCACATATAGAAGTTGGAAAAGTCATTTTTTTAATGATTATTTATGTGCAGGAAGGGACCCCTTTCTGCACATGAACAATCACTTATGGCGAATTGCGCACACATAGAAACAGCAAAAACGAAGAGAAATTAATCATTTCTCCACGTTGCACCTGTTTAAGACCAGGTTTTACCTGGTCTTATTTTTGGTGCTGCCCCATATTTACACCACCCTTGTAAATAAGGGGCAGCGTCAAAAAGCGATGGGTTTTGTGGTGGAACGCCCACAGCAACACCCATAGCCCGCCCCCTTCGCTGCAGCGGACTGCTGCGGTAAGGGTCATATTTACAAGGTGACGTTAAGCCACGTTAAGTGGCCTAAGACCACCTTGTAAATATGTAGCAGGGCATTGCGCCACAGGAACGTCATTAAAAGTGATGTTCCTGTGGCGCCATGCCCTTGTAAATATGCCCCCAAGTCTTCTAACACCGACACATGTGAGAGCCCAGGCGCTACACACTGCACTACCCATTAAACCCTTTCAGTATGTCTCGGTATCCCCAAACACCCACATACATATGACTTCTGATTAGCTGCAGCTGCTTATGTGGTGCGAGGTGAAAACCTCGGGGCTCTGACAGACACCAAGTGCGATCCTCTGCAGTTTCTTACATGGGTCACACTTTTAAACTCACTTACAACTAACAAACTTACCTAATGCGTATGGGCAACAACCTTCTCTAGGGACCCATGGAGACCCACAGAGTGAACTGTGGTCCCTGAATGATCACAGATGTCCCTTGTCCTCTTCTAGGAGGTGCGACTAACCTGTGATCCCTAAAATCTGATTTAAATACTGTTTATTCCTTTGTGGGAATTATAGTGTGTCTTCGTTAGTGAACTCTGAACACCCACTCACATACCTTGTGCTCTTGGACAACCATTTATGTGAGACCCGCAGGGTGCCTTTGATCCCTGATCACCCAGATAGTGTATCGTTTGAGAGACTCCAGTAATGTATTCCCTTGTGAATCCTGAACACCCACACACATACCTTGTGCTCTTCTGCAGCTTCCTATATGTGTACACTGAATGACTTGTCACCTCTGAACACTTGCACGCATAGCTCCCGCTCTCAGGCTGCCTCCCTGATAGGGCTCACAGAGGGACTTTGTGATCCCTGAATTTCCAGACATACCCTGTGACCTTCACTTGTCGTTCCAGAACAGCCACACACACACCTTGTGCTCCTTAGCAGGTTCTCCTCAATGGAGCTCACACTGGGACTATGCAATCCATGAATATCCGCATACATACCTTGTACTCCTCTGCAGCCTCCTCCACAGGACTTGCTAAGTGAGTTCTATGGTCCTTGGACTCCCGGCAGACCAAACATATCATCCTCTGATCCTCTGCACAGAACAGATTCAGTTTCTCCTGATGTTTCTCACACAGATTCTCCTCCGGGGGCCTCACGGGGGGCAGATGAAGCTGTTTTAGCATCTCCACCATGTTCCCCAGTTGTCTGTTGGGTCGCAGGTTTTTCCCAGAAGATATTTCCCTGCACTGTGGACAGGGGAAGTTTCCATCTCTTCCCTCCCAGCTCTGAGTGATGCAGGAGCGGCAGAAGTTGTGTCCACAATCAAAAATCATCACCGGATCAGTAAAATATTCCAAACAGATGGAACAAGTGGCCTCTTCCTTGAGGTTCCCGAGCTGAGCTGCTGCCGCCATGATGCAGAAATGCAGGAAGTAAAGGTAAGTTTCGTTTCTCTCGCTGTGTAAAGTGGGTGTGTCCGTGCGTCTGCCCCTCTCTGGCTGCGCTGGGACTTCCGGGATCATGTTACAGTCAGAGCAGAGAACTGACTCCTCTGCTGCTTGTGATTTACCTGTGGGGTTGACACCATTTACGCGTCATGTGGTTATATTTCGAGAATCTGTAAGTGCAGAACTGGAGCTTGTAGATGGGTTTCTGTAAAATCCTCAGTGTTATTTTTTTACAAGCCAATTCTGCAAGTTCGCTTTTTTAAATCTTTTAGGAATCTCATAAACATTTCTAAAATACTTTCTTAAGTGTTTTCTTCCTGTATTTGTATTTTAATTTTTGTTTCAAAGGCTGAAAAATATCAACTTTTGCTCGTTTCTCAATGTTTTTACTGGCCTTACCATAACATTGCTGGTCAGGCCGGTAAACTAGTAGTTTGTGTGTAAGGGAAGAATATATTGCTGCCTGTTATTGTCAGTTCTGTATGTAAAGGACGCTTACAATACTATTGCCTGCGCTGTATCTGTTCTGAGAGCCAGGGAAGCTTGCACTGCTGTTGCCCCGATGTACCTGTTCTGTGTGTGAGGGAAGCTTGCACTGCTGATGCCCTGATGTTCCTGTTCTGTGAGTGAGTGAAGCTTGCACTGCTGATGCCCTGATGTACCTATTCTGTGAGTGAGGGAAGTTTGCACTGTTGATGCCCTGATCTACCTATTCTGTGAGTGAGGGAAGCCTGCACTGCTGCTACCATGTTATGCCTGTTCTGTTAGACGGATGCTTGCACTGCTGTTCTCATGATATACCTGCTCTGTGAGAAGGTAGCTTGCACTGCTCCCGCCTCGCTTTACCTATTCTGTGAGTGAGGGAAGCTTGCACTGCTGATGCCCCGATGTACCTGTTCTGTGTGTGAGTGAAGCTTGCACTGCTGCTGCTCTGATGTACCTGTTCTGTGACTGAGGGAAGCTTGCACTGCTGATGCCCTGATGTTCCTGTTCTGTGAGTGAGTGAAGCTTGCACTGCTGATGCCCTGATGTACCTATTCTGTGAGTGAGGGAAGTTTGCACTGCTGATGCACTGATGTACCTATTCTGTGAGTGAGGGAAGTTTGCACTGCTGCTACCATGATATACCTGTTCGCTGCTACCATGATATACCTGTTCTGTTAGAGGGATGCTTGCACTGCTGTTCTCATGATATACCTGTTCTGTTAGAGGGATGCTTGCACTGCTGTTCTCATGATATACTTCTTCTGTGAGAATGAAGTGTGCACTGCTCCTGCCCGCTGTACCTGTTCAGTGAGTAAGAGAAGCTTGCACTGCTGACACCCCGATGTACCTATTCTGTGAGTGGGGGAAGCTTGCACTGCTGATACCCTGCTGTACCTGTTCTGAGAGAGGAAAGCTTGTACTACTGCTACCATGATGCAACTTTTCTGTGAGAGGGAAGCTTGTACGGCAGATGCCCTGATGTACCTGTTCTGTGTTTGAGGGAAGCTTGCACTGTTTTTGCCCTTATGTACCTGTTCTGAGAGAGGGAAGTTTCTACTGCTGCTAATGTGATTTACCTGTTCTGTGAGAGGGAAGCTTGCATTGCTGATGCCCTGATGTACCTGTTCTAGATATGAGAAAAGCTTTTACTACTGATACCCTGATGTACCTATTCTGTGAGTGAGGGAAGCCTGCACTGCTGATGTCCTGATGTACCTGCTCCGTAAGAGGCAAGCTTAGACTGCTAATGCCCTGATGTACCTATTCTGTGAGTGAGGGAAGCTTGCACTGTTGATGCCCTGATGTAGCTGGTCTGCCTATGAAGAAAGCTTGCAGTGCTGATACCCTGATGTACCTATTCTCTGAGTAAGGGAGTGTGCACTGTTGATGCCCAAATGTACCTGCTCCGTAAGAGGCAAGTTTAGACTGCTGATGCCCTGATGTACCGACTCTGTGAGTGAGGGAGGCTTGCACTGCTGATGACCTGCTATACCTGTACTGAGAGAGGGAAGCTTCTACTGCTGCTACCGTGATTTACTTGTTCTGTGAGAGGGAAGATTGCACTGCTGATGCCCTGATGTACCTGTTCTTTGAGAGAGAGAAGCTTGCGCTGATGATGACATGATGTATCTGTTCTATGAGAGACAAGCTTAGACACTGATCACCAGATGTACCTACTCTGTGAGTGAGGGAAGCCTGCACTGCTGATGCCCTAATGTGCGTGCTCTGTGAGAGGCAAGCTCAGACTGCTGACGCCCTGATGTACCTATTCTGTGAGTGAGGGAAGCTTGCACTGCTGATGTAATGATGTACCTGCTCTGTGAGTGGGAGAAGCTAGCACTGATGATGCCCTTATGTACCTGTTCTGTGAGGGAGGGAAGCTTGTACTGCTGTTATCATGAAGTACCTGTTCTATGAGAGGGAAGCGTGCACTGCTGGTGCCCTGATGTACCTGTTCTGTTTGTGAGGGAACCTTGCACTGTTGGTTCCCTGATGTATGTGTTCTAGGTATGAGGAAATTCTTTTACTGCTGATACCCTGATGTACCTATTCTGTGAGTGAGGGAAGCCAGCACTGCTGATGCTCTAATATGCCTGCTCTGAGAGGGGCAGGCTTAGACTGCTGATGATCACCTGATGTACCTGTTCTGTGAATGAGAGAAGCTAGCACTGATGATGTCCTGATGTACCTGTTCAATGAGTGAGGGAAGCTTGCACTGCTGCTGACCCGATGTACCTGTTCTGTCACTGAGGGACGCTTGAACTGCTGATGCCCTGATGTGCCTGTTCTGCATATGAGGATAGCTTGCACTGCTCATACCCCGATGTACCTATACTATGAGTGAGGGAAGCCTGCACTATTCATGCCGTGAGGTACCTGTTCTTTAGGAGGCAAGCTTAGACTGCTGATGCCCTGATGTATACATTTTGTTAGTGAGGGAAGCCTGCACTGCTGATGTCCTGGTGTACCTGCCCTATGGGGGGGGGGGGAAGCTTGGACTACTGATGCCCTGATGTACCTGCTCTTTGGGGTGGGCAAGCTTGGACCACTGATGCCCTGATGTACCTATACAGTGAGTGAGGGAACCTTCCACTGCTGATGTACCTGTTCTATGTGTGAGGAAAGATTGCACTGCTGATGCCCCGGTGTACCTATTCCATGAGTGAGGGAAGCCTGCACTGTTAATGCCCTAAGCTAAGATGCTGATCCCCAGATGTACCTATTCTGTGAGTGAGGGAAGCTTGCACTGCTGATGTAATGATGTACCTGCTCTGTGAGTGGGAGAAGCTAGCACTGATGATGCCCTTATGTACCTGTTCTGTGAGTGAGGGAAGCTTGTACTGCTGTTATCATGAAGTACCTGTTCTATGAGAGGGAAGCGTGCACTGTTGGTGCCCTGATGTACCTGTTCTGTGAGTGAGGGAAGCTTGTACTGCTGATGCCCTGATGTAACTATTCTTAGTGAGGGAAGCTTGCACTGCTGATGCCCTAATGCACCTGTTCTGCATATGAGTGCAGCTTGCACTGCTGATACCCTGATGTACCTATTCTATGAGTGAGGGAAGCCTGCACTGCTGATGCCCTGATGTACCTGTTCTGTGTATGAGGGAAGTCTGCACTGCTGATGCCCTGATGTACCTGCTCTGTGATAAGCAAATTCAGACTGCTGACACCCTGATGTACCTATTTTGTGAGAAAGGGAAGCGTGTACTTCTGATGCCCTGCTGTACCTGTTGCCATAGAAGGAAGCTTGTACTGCTGCTACCATGATGGACCTGTTCTGTGAGAGGGAAGCTTGCATTGCTGATGCCCTGATGTACCTGTTCTGTGTATGAGGAAAGCTGGCACTGCTGATACCCTGATGTATCTATTCTATGAGTAAGGGAAGCCTGCACTGTTGATGCCCTGATCTACCTGCTCTGTGATAAGCAAATTCAGACTGCTGACGCCCTGATGTACCTATTTTGTGAGTAAGGGAAGCGTGCACTTCTGATGCCCTGCTGTACCTGTTCCCATAGAAGGAAGCTTGTACTGCTGCTACCATGATGGACCTGTTCTGTGAGAGGGAAGCTTGCACTGCTGATACCCTGATGTACCTGTTCTGTAAGTGAGGGAAGCTTGCACTGCTGATGCCCTGAATTCGCTGTCCTGTGTTTGAGGGAAAGCTTGCACTGCTGATGCCCTGATGTCCCTGTTCTGTGTTTGAGGGAAGCTTGCACTGCTGATGCCCTGATGTACCTGTTCTAAGAGAGGAAGCTTCTACTGGTGCTACCGTGATTTACCTGTTCTGTGAGAGGGAAGCTTACTCTGCTGGTGCACTAATGTACCTGGTCTTTGAGTGAGGAAAGCTTGCACTGATGATGGTGATATGTACCTGTTCCGTAAGTGAGGGAAGCTTGGTCTGCTGATGACCGGATGCACCTGTTCTGTGAGTGAGGGAAGCTTGCACTGCTGATGCCCTGATGTACCTGTTCTGCTTGTGATGGAACTCTGCACTGCTGATAACCTGATGCACCTATTCCATGAGTGAGGGAAGCCTGCACTATTAATGCCCTAAGTTACCTGTTCTCTGAGAAACAAGATAAGATGCTGATCCCCAGATGTACCTATTCTGTGAGGGAGAGAAGCCTGCACTGCTGATTCCCTGATGCACCTGCTGTATGAGGGGCAAGTTTAGACTGCTGATGTCTTGATGTACCTGTTCTGTGAGTGAGTGACGCTTGCACTGCTGATGCCCTGATGTACCTGTTCTGTGAGTGAGTGACACATGCACTGCTGATGCCCTGATGTACCTGTTC
Organism: Calotriton arnoldi; assembly: GCA_963921515.1. NCBI lineage: Eukaryota > Metazoa > Chordata > Amphibia > Caudata > Salamandridae > Calotriton > Calotriton arnoldi. The sequence continues at coordinate 268,285 of CAWUFW010014095.1, forward strand.
TGTGAGTGAGAGAAGCCTGCAATGCTGAAGCCCTGATGTACCTGCTCTTTGAGTCATAAAAGCTTGCACTGCTGATGCCCAGATGTACCTACTCTGTGAGTGAGTGAAGCTTGCACTGCTGATACCCAGATGTACCTGTTGTGTCTGTGAGGGAAGCCTGCACTGCTGAAGCCCTGATGTACCTGCTCTGTGAGTGAGGAAAGCTTGCATTGTTGATGCTCTGATTTACCTGTTCTGTGTATGAGGGAAGTCTGCACTGCTGATGCCCTGATGTACCTCCTCTGTGAGAAGCAAATTCAGACTGCTGACGCCCTGATGCACCAATTTTGTGAGTAAGGGAAGCGTGCACTTCTGATGCCCTGATGTACCTGTTCCGAAAGAGGGAAACTTGTACTGCTGCTACCATGATGGACCTGTTCTGTGAGAGGTAAGCTTGCACTGCTGATGCCCTGAAGTCCCTGTCCTTTTTTGAGGGAAGCTTGCACTGTTGATGCCCTTAAGTCCCTGTTCTGTGTTTGAGGGAAGCTTGCACTGCTGATGCCCTGATGTATCTGTTCTGTGAGAGGGAAGCTTGCACTGCTGATGCCCTGATGTACCTATTCTGAGAGTGAGAGAAGGCTGCACTGTAAATGCCCTAATGTACCTGCTCTGTGAGGGGCAATCTTAGATTGCTGATGTCCTGATGCACCTGTTCTGTGAGTGAGTGAAGCTTGCACTGCTGATGCCCTGATGTACCTGCTCTGTGAATCATGAAAGCTTTCACTGTTGATGCCCTGATGTACCTGTTTTGCGTATTGGGGAAGCTTGCACTGCTGACACCCTGTTGTATGTATTGTATGAGTGAGGGAATCCTGCATTGTTGATGCCCAGCCGTACCTGTTCTGTGAGAGGGAAGTTTGCACTGCTGATGCCCTAATGTAACTGTTCTGTGGGTGAGGGACGCTTGCACTTCTGATGCCCTGAGGTACTGGTCTGTGAGTTAAGGAAGCTTGCACTGATGATGCCCTGGTGTACCAGTTGTGTGAGAGGGGAGCTTGCACTGCTGATGCCCTGATGTACCTGTTCTGTGAGTGCGGGAAGCTTGCACTGCTGATACCCTGATGCCCCTGTTCTGTGTTTGAGGGAAGCTTGCACTGCTGATACCCTGATGTCCCTGTTCTGTGTTTGAGGGAAGCTTTTACCACTGATGCCCTGATGTACCTGTTCTGAGAGATCAAAACTTCTACTGCTGCTACCTTGATCTACCTGTTCTGTTAGAGGGAAGGTTGCACTGCTGATGCCCTGATGTTCCTGTTCTTTGAGTGAGGGAAGCTTGCACTGATGATGACGTGATGTACCTGTTCTGTGAGTGAGGAAAGCTTGCACTGCTTATTACCGGATGTACCTGTTCTGTGATTGAGGGAAGCTTGCACTGATGATGCCCTGATGTACCTGTTCTCTGTGTGAGGGACCATTGCACTGCTGGTGCGCTGATGGACCTGGTCTGTGTATGAGGGAAGTCTGCACTGCTGATGGCCTGATGTACCTGCTCTGTGATAAGCAAATTCAGACTGCTGACGCCCTGATGTACCTATTTTGTGAGTAAGGGAAGCGTGTACTTCTGATGCCCTGCTGTACCTGTTCCCATAGAAGGAAGCTTGTACTGCTGCTACCATGATGGACCTGTTCTGTGAGAGGGAAGCTTGTACTGCTGATGCCCTGATGTACCTGTTCTAAGAGAGGGAAGCTTCTACTGGTGCTACCGTGATTTACCTGTTCTGTGAGAGGGAAGCTTACTCTGCTGGTGCCCTAATGTACCTGATCTTTGAGTGAGGAAAGCTTGCACTGATGATGCTGATATGTACCTGTTCCGTAAGTGAGGGAAGTTTAGTCTGCTGATGACCGGATGCACCTGTTCTGTGAGTGAGGGAAGCTTGCACTGCTGATGCCCTGATGTACCTGTTCTGTGAGAGACAAGCTAAGATGCTGATCCCCAGATGTACCTATTCTGTGAGTGAGAGAAGCCTGCACTGCTGATTCCCTGATGCACCTGCTGTGTGAGGGGCAAGTTTAGACTGCTGATGTCTTGATGTACCTGTTCTGTGAGTGAGTGACGCTTGCACTGTTGATGCCCTGATGTACCTGTTCTGTGAGTGAGTGACGCTTGCACTGCTGATGCCCTGATGTACCTGTTCTGTGAGTGAGGGAAGCCTGCACTGCTGATACATAGATGTACCTGTTGTGTCTGTGAGGGAAGCCTGCACTGCTGAAGCCCTGATGTACCTGCTCTGTGAGTGAGGAAAGCTTGCACTGTTGATGCCCTGATGTACCTGTTCTGCGTATGAGTGAAGCTTGCACTGCTGATACCCTGATGTACCTATTCTATGAGTGAGTGAAGCTTGCATTGTTGATGCTCTGATTTACATGTTCTGTGTATGAGGGAAGTCCGCACTGCTGATGCCCTGATGTACCTGCTCTGTGAGAAGAAAATTCAGACTGCTGACGCCCTGATGTACCAATTTTGTGAGTAAGAGAAGCGTGCACTTCTGATGCTCTGCTGTGCCTGTCCCGAAAGAGGGAAGCTTGTACTGCTGCTACCATGATGGACCTGTTCTGTGAGAGGTAAGCTTGCACTGCTGATGCCCTGAAATCCCTGTCCTTTTTTGAGGGAAGCTTGCACTGTTGATGCCCTTAAGTCCCTGTTCTGTGTTTGAGGGAAGATTGCACTGCTGATGCCCTGATGTACCTGTTCTGTGAGAGGGAAGCTTGCACTGCTGGCGCCCTGATGTACCTGGTCTTTGAGTGAGTAAAGCTTTCACTGATGATGGTGATATGTACCTGTTCTGTGAGTGAGGGACGCTTGCACTGTTGATGCCCTGATGTACCTGGTCTGCCTATGAAGAAAGCTTGCAGTGCTGATACCCTGATGTGTACCTATTCTATGAGTAAGGGAAGCCTGCCCTGTTGATGCCCAAATGTACCTGCTCCGTAAGAGGCAAGTTTCTGTTCTGTGAGTGAGGGAAGCTTGCACTGCTGATACCCTGATGCCCCTGTTCTTTGTTTGAGGGAAGCTTGCACTGCTGATGCCCAGATGTAACTATTGTGTGAGTGAGGCAAGCTTAGACTGCTAATGCCCTGATGTACCTATTCTGTGAGTGAGGGAATCTTGCACTGTTGATGCCCTGATGTACCTGGTCTGCCTATGAAGAAAGCTTGCAGTGCTGATACCCTGATGTACCTATTCTATGAGTAAGGGAAGCCTGCCCTGTTGATGCCCAAATGTACCTGCTCCGTAAGAGGCAAGTTTCTGTTCTGTGAGTGAGGGAAGCTTGCACTGCTGATGCCCAGATGTAACTATTCTGTGAGTGAGGGAAGCTTGCACTGCTGATGACCTGCTATACCTGTACTGAGAGAGGGAAGCTTCTACTGCTGCTACCGTGATTTACTTGTTCTGTGAGAGGGAAGCTTGCACTGCTGATGCCCTGATGTACCTGTTCTTTGAGTGAGGGACGCTTGCGCTGATGATGACATGATGTATCTGTTCTATGAGAGACAAGCTTAGACGATGATCACCAGATGTACCTACTCTGTGAGTGAGGGAAGCCTGCACTGCTGATGCCCTAATGTGCGTGCTCTGTGAGAGGCAAGCTCAGACTGCTGACGCCCTGATGTACCTATTCTGTGAGTGAGGGAAGCTTACACTGCTGATGTAATGATGTACCTGCTCTGTGAGTGGGAGAAGCTAGCACTGATGATGCCCTTATGTACCTGTTCTGTGAGGGAGGGAAGCTTGTACTGCTGTTATCATGAAGTACCTGTTCTATGAGAGGGAAGCATGCACTGCTGGTGCCCTGATGTACCTGTTCTGTTTGTGAGGGAACCTTGCACTGTTGGTTCCCTGATGTATGTGTTCTAGGTATGAGGAAATGCTTTTACTGCTGATACCCTGATGTACCTATTCTGTGAGTGAGGGAAGCCAGCACTGCTGATGCTCTAATATGCCTGCTCTGAGAGGGGCAGGCTTAGACTGCTGATGATCACCTGATGTACCTGTTCTGTGAGTGAGAGAAGCTAGCACTGATGATGTCTTGATGTACCTGTTCAATGAGTGAGGGAAGCTTGCACTGCTGCTGACCCGATGTACCTGTTCTGTCACTGAGGGACGCTTGAACTGCTGATGCCCTGATGTGCCTGTTCTGCATATGAGGATAGCTTGCACTGCTCATACCCCGATGTACCTATACTATGAGTGAGGGAAGCCTGCACTATTCATGCCGTGAGGTACCTGTTCTTTGAGAGTCAAGCTTAGACTGCTGATGCCCTGATGTATACATTTTGTTAGTGAGGGAAGCCTGCACTGCTGATGTCCTGGTGTACCTGCCCTATGGGGGGGGGAAGCTTGGACTACTGATGCCCTGATGTACCTGCTCTATGGGGTGGGCAAGCTTGGACCACTGATGCCCTGATGTACCTATACAGTGAGTGAGGGAACCTTCCACTGCTGATGTACCTGTTCTATGTGTGAGGAAAGATTGCACTGCTGATGCCCCGGTGTACCTATTCCATGAGTGAGGGAAGCCTGCACTGTTAATGCCCTAAGTTACCTGTTCTGTGAGAGACAAGCTAAGATGCTGATCCCCAGATGTACCTATTCTGTGAGTGAGGGAAGCTTGCACTGCTGATGTAATGATGTACCTGCTCTGTGAGTGGGAGAAGCTAGCACTGATGATGCCCTTATGTACCTGTTCTGTGAGTGAGGGAAGCTTGTACTGCTGTTATCATGAAGTACCTGTTCTATGAGAGGGAAGCGTGCACTGTTGGTGCCCTGATGTATCTGTTCTGTGAGTGAGGGAAGCTTGTACTGCTGATGCCCTGATGTAACTATTCTTAGTGAGGGAAGCTTGCACTGCTGATGCCCTAATGCACCTGTTCTGCATATGAGTGCAGCTTGCACCGCTGATACCCTGATGTACCTATTCTATGAGTGAGGGAAGCCTGCACTGCTGATGCCCTGGTGTACCTGTTCTGTGTATGAGGGAAGTCTGCACTGCTGATGCCCTGATGTACCTGCTCTGTGATGAGCAAATTCAGACTGCTGGCACCCTGATGTACCTATTTTGTGATAAAGGGAAGCGTGTACTTCTGATGCCCTGCTGTACCTGTTCCCATAGAAGGAAGCTTGTACTGCTGCTACCATGATGGACCTGTTCTGTGAGAGGGAAGCTTGCATTGCTGATGCCCTGATGTACCTGTTCTGTGTATGAGGAAAGCTGGCACTGCTGATACCCTGATATATCTATTCTATGAGTAAGGGAAGCCTGCACTGTTGATGCCCTGATCTACCTGCTCTGTGATAAGCAAATTCAGACTGCTGACGCCCTGATGTACCTATTTTGTGAGTAAGGGAAGCGTGCACTTCTGATGCCCTGCTGTACCTGTTCCCATAGAAGGAAGCTTGTACTGCTGCTACCATGATGGACCTGTTCTGTGAGAGGGAAGCTTGCACTGCTGATACCCTGATGTACCTGTTCTGTAAGTGAGGGAAGCTTGCACTGCTGATGCCCTGAATTCCCTGTCCTGTGTTTGAGGGAAAGCTTGCACTGTTGATGCCCTGATGTCCCTGTTCTGTGTTTGAGGGAAGCTTGCACTGCTGATGCCCTGATGTACCTGTTCTAAGAGAGGGAAGCTTCTACTGGTGCTACCGTGATTTACCTGTTCTGTGAGAGGGAAGCTTACTCTGCTGGTGCACTAATGTACCTGGTCTTTGAGTGAGGAAAGCTTGCACTGATGATGGTGATATGTACCTGTTCCGTAAGTGAGGGAAGCTTGGTCTGCTGATGACCGGATGCACCTGTTCTGTGAGTGAGGGAAGCTTGCACTGCTGATGCCCTGATGTACCTGTTCTGCTTGTGATGGAACTCTGCACTGCTGATAACCTGATGCACCTATTCCATGAGTGAGGGAAGCCTGCACTATTAATGCCCTAAGTTACCTGTTCTGTGAGAAACAAGATAAGATACTGATCCACAGATGTACCTATTCTGTGAGGGAGAGAAGCCTGCACTGCTGATTCCCTGATGCACCTGCTGTGTGAGGGGCAAGTTTAGACTGCTGATGTCTTGATGTACCTGTTCTGTGAGTGAGTGACGCTTGCACTGCTGATGCCCTGATGTACCTGTTCTGTGAGTGAGTGACACATGCACTGCTGATGCCCTGATGTACCTGTTCTGTGAGTGAGAGAAGCCTGCAATGCTGAAGCCCTGATGTACCTGCTCTTTGAGTCATAAAAGCTTGCGCTGCTGATGCCCAGATGTACCTATTCTGTGAGTGAGTGAAGCTTGCACTGCTGATACCCAGATGTACCTGTTGTGTCTGTGAGGGAAGCCTGCACTGCTGAAGCCCTGATGGACCTGCTCTGTGAGTGAGGAAAGCTTGCATTGTTGATGCTCTGATTTACCTGTTCTGTGTATGAGGGAAGTCTGCACTGCTGATGCCCTGATGTACCTCCTCTGTGAGAAGGAAATTCAGACTGCTGACGCCCTGATGTACCAATTTTGTGAGTAAGGGAAGCATGCACTTCTGATGCCCTGCTGTACCTGTTCCGAAAGAGGGAAGCTTGTACTGCTGCTACCATGATGGACCTGTTCTGTGAGAGGTAAGCTTGCACTCCTGATGCCCTGAAGTCCCTGTCCTTTTTTGAGGGAAGCTTGCACTGTTGATGCCCTTAAGTCCTTGTTCTGTGTTTGAGGGAAGCTTGCACTGCTGATGCCCTGATGTACCTGGTCTTTGAGTGAGTAAAGCTTTCACTGATGATGGTGATATGTACCTGTTCTGTGAGTGAGGGAAGCTTGCTCTGCTGATGACCGGATGCACCTGTTCTATGAGTTAGTGAAGCTTGCACTGCTGATGCCCTGATGTACCTATTCTGAGAGTGAGAGAAGACTGCACTGTAAATGGCCTAATGTACCTGCTCTGTGAGGGGCAATCTTAGATTGCTGATGTCCTGATGCACCTGTTCTGTGAGTGAGTGAAGCTTGCACTGCTGATGCCCTGATGTACCTGCTCTGTGAATCATGAAAGCTTGCACTGTTGATGCCCTGATGTACCTGTTTTGCGTATTGGGGAAGCTTGCACTGCTGATAACCCTGTTGTATGTATTGTATGAGTGAGGGAATCCTGCATTGTTGATGCCCAGCCGTACCTGTTCTGTGAGAGGGAAGTTTGCACTGCTGATGCCCTAATGTAACTGTTCTGTGGGTGAGGGACGCTTGCACTTCTGATGCCCTGAGGTACTGGTCTGTGAGTTAAGGAAGCTTACACTGATGATGCCCTGGTGTACCAGTTGTGTTAGAGGGGAGCTTGCACTGCTGATGCCCTGATGTACCTGTTCTGTGAGTGCGGGAAGCTTGCACTGCTGATACCCTGATGCCCCTGTTCTGTGTTTGAGGGAAGCTTGCACTGCTGATACCCTGATGTCCCTGTTCTGTGTTTGAGGGAAGCTTTTACCACTGATGCCCTGATGTACCTGTTCTGAGAGATCAAAACTTCTACTGCTGCTACCTTGATCTACCTGTTCTGTTAGAGGGAAGGTTGCACTGCTGATGCCCTGATGTTCCTGTTCTTTGATTGAGGGAAGCTTGCACTGATGATGACGTGATGTACCTGTTCTGTGAGTGAGGAAAGCTTGCACTGCTAATTACCGGATGTACCTGTTCTGTGATTGAGGGAACCTTGCACTGCTGGTGCCCTGATGTACCTGTTCTGTGTATGAGGGAAGTCTGCACTGCTGATGGCCTGATGTACCTGCTCTGTGATAAGCAAATTCAGACTGCTGACGCCCTGATGTACCTATTTTGTGAGTAAGGGAAGCGTGTACTTCTGATGCCCTGCTGTACCTGTTCCCATAGAAGGAAGCTTGTACTGCTGCTACCATGATGGACCTGTTCTGTGAGAGGGAAGCTTGCACTGCTGATGCCCTGATGTACCTGTTCTGTGAGAGACAAGCTAAGATGCTGATCCCCAGATGTACCTATTCTGTGAGTGAGAGAAGCCTGCACTGCTGATTCCCTGATGCACCTGCTGTGTGAGGGGCAAGTTTAGACTGCTGATGTCTTGATGTACCTGTTCTGTGAGTGAGTGACGCTTGCACTGTTGATGCCCTGATGTACCTGTTCTGTGAGTGAGTGACGCTTGCACTGCTGATGCCCTGATGTACCTGTTCTGTGAGTGAGGGAAGCCTGCACTGCTGATACATAGATGTACCTGTTGTGTCTGTGAGGGAAGCCTGCACTGCTGAAGCCCTGATGTACCTGCTCTGTGAGTGAGGAAAGCTTGCACTGTTGATGCCCTGATGTACCTGTTCTGCGTATGAGTGAAGCTTGCACTGCTGATACCCTGATGTACCTATTCTATGAGTGAGGGAAGCTTGCATTGTTGATGCTCTGATTTACATGTTCTGTGTATGAGGGAAGTCCGCACTGCTGATGCCCTGATGTACCTGCTCTGTGAGAAGAAAATTCAGACTGCTGATGCCCTGATGTACCAATTTTGTGAGTAAGAGAAGCGTGCACTTCTGATGCTCTGCTGTGCCTGTCCCGAAAGAGGGAAGCTTGTACTGCTGCTACCATGATGGACCTGTTCTGTGAGAGGTAAGCTTGCACTGCTGATGCCCTGAAATCCCTGTCCTTTTTGAGGGAAGCTTGCACTGTTGATGCCCTTAAGTCCCTGTTCTGTGTTTGAGGGAAGATTGCACTGCTGATGCCCTGATGTACCTGTTCTGTGAGAGGGAAGCTTGCACTGCTGGCGCCCTGATGTACCTGGTCTTTGAGTGAGTAAAGCTTTCACTGATGATGGTGATATGTACCTGTTCTGTGAGTGAGGGACGCTTGCACTGTTGATGCCCTGATGTACCTGGTCTGCCTATGAAGAAAGCTTGCAGTGCTGATACCCTGATGTGTACCTATTCTATGAGTAAGGGAAGCCTGCCCTGTTGATGCCCAAATGTACCTGCTCCGTAAGAGGCAAGTTTCTGTTCTGTGAGTGAGGGAAGCTTGCACTGCTGATACCCTGATGCCCCTGTTCTTTGTTTGAGGGAAGCTTGCACTGCTGATGCCCAGATGTAACTATTGTGTGAGTGAGGCAAGCTTAGACTGCTAATGCCCTGATGTACCTATTCTGTGAGTGAGGGAATCTTGCACTGTTGATGCCCTGATGTACCTGGTCTGCCTATGAAGAAAGCTTGCAGTGCTGATACCCTGATGTACCTATTCTATGAGTAAGGGAAGCCTGCCCTGTTGATGCCCAAATGTACCTGCTCCGTAAGAGGCAAGTTTCTGTTCTGTGAGTGAGGGAAGCTTGCACTGCTGATACCCTGATGCCCCTGTTCTTTGTTTGAGGGAAGCTTGCACTGCTGATGCCCAGATGTAACTATTCTGTGAGTGAGGGAAGCTTGCACTGCTGATGACCTGCTATACCTGTACTGAGAGAGGGAAGCTTCTACTGCTGCTACCGTGATTTACTTGTTCTGTGAGAGGGAAGCTTGCACTGCTGATGCCCTGATGTACCTGTTCTTTGAGTGAGGGACGCTTGCGCTGATGATGACATGATGTATCTGTTCTATGAGAGACAAGCTTAGACGATGATCACCAGATGTACCTACTCTGTGAGTGAGGGAAGCCTGCACTGCTGATGCCCTAATGTGCGTGCTCTGTGAGAGGCAAGCTCAGACTGCTGACGCCCTGATGTACCTATTCTGTGAGTGAGGGAAGCTTACACTGCTGATGTAATGATGTACCTGCTCTGTGAGTGGGAGAAGCTAGCACTGATGATGCCCTTATGTACCTGTTCTGTGAGGGAGGGAAGCTTGTACTGCTGTTATCATGAAGTACCTGTTCTATGAGAGGGAAGCGTGCACTGCTGGTGCCCTGATGTACCTGTTCTGTTTGTGAGGGAACCTTGCACTGTTGGTTCTCTGATGTACGTGTTCTAGGTATGAGGAAATGCTTTTACTGCTGATACCCTGATGTACCTATTCTGTGAGTGAGGGAAGCCAGCACTGCTGATGCTCTAATATGCCTGCTCTGAGAGGGGCAGGCTTAGACTGCTGATGATCACCTGATGTACCTGTTCTGTGAGTGAGAGAAGCTAGCACTGATGATGTCTTGATGTACCTGTTCAATGAGTGAGGGAAGCTTGCACTGCTGCTGACCCGATGTACCTGTTCTGTCACTGAGGGACGCTTGAACTGCTGATGCCCTGATGTGCCTGTTCTGCATATGAGGATAGCTTGCACTGCTCATACCCCGATGTACCTATACTATGAGTGAGGGAAGCCTGCACTATTCATGCCGTGAGGTACCTGTTCTTTGAGAGTCAAGCTTAGACTGCTGATGCCCTGATGTATACATTTTGTTAGTGAGGGAAGCCTGCACTGCTGATGTCCTGGTGTACCTGCCCTATGGGGGGTGGGGGGGAGCTTGGACTACTGATGCCCTGATGTACCTGCTCTATGGGGTGGGCAAGCTTGGACCACTGATGCCCTGATGTACCTATACAGTGAGTGAGGGAACCTTCCACTGCTGATGTACCTGTTCTATGTGTGAGGAAAGATTGCACTGCTGATGCCCCGGTGTACCTATTCCATGAGTGAGGGAAGCCTGCACTGTTAATGCCCTAAGTTACCTGTTCTGTGAGAGACAAGCTAAGATGCTGATCCCCAGATGTACCTATTCTGTGAGTGAGGGAAGCTTGCACTGCTGATGTAATGATGTACCTGCTCTGTGAGTGGGAGAAGCTAGCACTGATGATGCCCTTATGTACCTGTTCTGTGAGTGAGGGAAGCTTGTACTGCTGTTATCATGAAGTACCTGTTCTATGAGAGGGAAGCGTGCACTGTTGGTGCCCTGATGTATCTGTTCTGTGAGTGAGGGAAGCTTGTACTGCTGATGCCCTGATGTACCTGTTCTGTGAGTGAGAGAAGCCTGCAATGCTGAAGCCCTGATGTACCTGCTCTTTGAGTCATAAAAGCTTGCGCTGCTGATGCCCAGATGTACCTACTCTGTGAGTGAGTGAAGCTTGCACTGCTGATACCCAGATGTACCTGTTGTGTCTGTGAGGGAAGCCTGCACTGCTGAAGCCCTGATGCACCTGTTCTGCGTATGAGTGCAGCTTGCACCGCTGATACCCTGATGTACCTATTCTATGAGTGAGGGAAGCCTGCACTGCTGATGCCCTGATGTACCTGTTCTGTGTATGAGGGAAGTCTGCACTGCTGATGCCCTGATGTACCTGCTCTGTGATGAGCAAATTCAGACTGCTGGCACCCTGATGTACCTATTTTGTGATAAAGGGAAGCGTGTACTTCTGATGCCCTGCTGTACCTGTTCCCATAGAAGGAAGCTTGTACTGCTGCTACCATGATGGACCTGTTCTGTGAGAGGGAAGCTTGCATTGCTGATGCCCTGATGTACCTGCTCTGTGTATGAGGAAAGCTGGCACTGCTGATACCCTGATATATCTATTCTATGAGTAAGGGAAGCCTGCACTGTTGATGCCCTGATCTACCTGCTCTGTGATAAGCAAATTCAGACTGCTGACGCCCTGATGTACCTATTTTGTGAGTAAGGGAAGCGTGCACTTCTGATGCCCTGCTGTACCTGTTCCCATAGAAGGAAGCTTGTACTGCTGCTACCATGATGGACCTGTTCTGTGAGAGGGAAGCTTGCACTGCTGATACCCTGATGTACCTGTTCTGTAAGTGAGGGAAGCTTGCACTGCTGATGCCCTGAATTCCCTGTCCTGTGTTTGAGGGAAAGCTTGCACTGCTGATGCCCTGATGTCCCTATTCTGTGTTTGAGGGAAGCTTGCACTGCTGATGCCCTGATGTACCTGTTCTAAGAGAGGGAAGCTTCTACTGGTGCTACCGTGATTTACCTGTTCTGTGAGAGGGAAGCTTACTCTGCTGGTGCACTAATGTACCTGGTCTTTGAGTGAGGAAAGCTTGCACTGATGATGGTGATATGTACCTGTTCCGTAAGTGAGGGAAGCTTGGTCTGCTGATGACCGGATGCACCTGTTCTGTGAGTGAGGGAAGCTTGCACTGCTGATGCCCTGATGTACCTGTTCTGCTTGTGATGGAACTCTGCACTGCTGATAACCTGATGCACCTATTCCATGAGTGAGGGAAGCCTGCACTATTAATGCCCTAAGTTACCTGTTCTGTGAGAAACAAGATAAGATACTGATCCACAGATGTACCTATTCTGTGAGGGAGAGAAGCCTGCACTGCTGATTCCCTGATGCACCTGCTGTGTGAGGGGCAAGTTTAGACTGCTGATGTCTTGATGTACCTGTTCTGTGAGTGAGTGACGCTTGCACTGCTGATGCCCTGATGTACCTGTTCTGTGAGTGAGTGACACATGCACTGCTGATGCCCTGATGTACCTGTTCTGTGAGTGAGAGAAGCCTGCAATGCTGAAGCCCTGATGTACCTGCTCTTTGAGTCATAAAAGCTTGCGCTGCTGATGCCCAGATGTACCTACTCTGTGAGTGAGTGAAGCTTGCACTGCTGATACCCAGATGTACCTGTTGTGTCTGTGAGGGAAGCCTGCACTGCTGAAGCCCTGATGGACCTGCTCTGTGAGTGAGGAAAGCTTGCATTGTTGATGCTCTGATTTACCTGTTCTGTGTATGAGGGAAGTCTGCACTGCTGATGCCCTGATGTACCTCCTCTGTGAGAAGGAAATTCAGACTGCTGACGCCCTGATGTACCAATTTTGTGAGTAAGGGAAGCATGCACTTCTGATGCCCTGCTGTACCTGTTCCGAAAGAGGGAAGCTTGTACTGCTGCTACCATGATGGACCTGTTCTGTGAGAGGTAAGCTTGCACTCCTGATGCCCTGAAGTCCCTGTCCTTTTTGAGGGAAGCTTGCACTGTTGATGCCCTTAAGTCCTTGTTCTGTGTTTGAGGGAAGCTTGCACTGCTGATGCCCTGATGTACCTGGTCTTTGAGTGAGTAAAGCTTTCACTGATGATGGTGATATGTACCTGTTCTGTGAGTGAGGGAAGCTTGCTCTGCTGATGACCGGATGCACCTGTTCTATGAGTTAGTGAAGCTTGCACTGCTGATGCCCTGATGTACCTATTCTGAGAGTGAGAGAAGACTGCACTGTAAATGGCCTAATGTACCTGCTCTGTGAGGGGCAATCTTAGATTGCTGATGTCCTGATGCACCTGTTCTGTGAGTGAGTGAAGCTTGCACTGCTGATGCCCTGATGTACCTGCTCTGTGAATCATGAAAGCTTGCACTGTTGATGCCCTGATGTACCTGTTTTGCGTATTGGGGAAGCTTGCACTGCTGATAACCCTGTTGTATGTATTGTATGAGTGAGGGAATCCTGCATTGTTGATGCCCAGCCGTACCTGTTCTGTGAGAGGGAAGTTTGCACTGCTGATGCCCTAATGTAACTGTTCTGTGGGTGAGGGACGCTTGCACTTCTGATGCCCTGAGGTACTGGTCTGTGAGTTAAGGAAGCTTACACTGATGATGCCCTGGTGTACCAGTTGTGTTAGAGGGGAGCTTGCACTGCTGATGCCATGATGTACCTGTTCTGTGAGTGCGGGAAGCTTGCACTGCTGATACCCTGATGCCCCTGTTCTGTGTTTGAGGGAAGCTTGCACTGCTGATACCCTGATGTCCCTGTTCTGTGTTTGAGGGAAGCTTTTACCACTGATGCCCTGATGTACCTGTTCTGAGAGATCAAAACTTCTACTGCTGCTACCTTGATCTACCTGTTCTGTTAGAGGGAAGGTTGCACTGCTGATGCCCTGATGTTCCTGTTCTTTGATTGAGGGAAGCTTGCACTGATGATGACGTGATGTACCTGTTCTGTGAGTGAGGAAAGCTTGCACTGCTAATTACCGGATGTACCTGTTCTGTGATTGAGGGAAGCTTGCACTGATGATGCCCTGATGTACCTGTTCTCTGTGTGAGGGAACCTTGCACTGCTGGTGCCCTGATGTACCTGTTCTGTGTATGAGGGAAGTCTGCACTGCTGATGGCCTGATGTACCTGCTCTGTGATAAGCAAATTCAGACTGCTGACGCCCTGATGTACCTATTTTGTGAGTAAGGGAAGCGTGTACTTCTGATGCCCTGCTGTACCTGTTCCCATAGAAGGAAGCTTGTACTGCTGCTACCATGATGGACCTGTTCTGTGAGAGGGAAGCTTGCACTGCTGATGCCCTGATGTACCTGATCTGTGTATGAGGAAAGCTTGCACTGCTGATACCCTGATGTATCTATTCTATGAGTAAGGGAAGCCTGCACTGTTGATGCCCTGATCTACCTGCTCTGTGATAAGCAAATTCAGACTGCTGACGCCCTGATATACCTATTTTGTGAGTAAGGGAAGCATGCACTTCTGATGCCCTGCTGTACCTGTTCCCATAGAAGGAAGCTTGTACTGCTGATGCCCTGATGTACCTGTTCTAAGAGAGGGAAGCTTCTACTGGTGCTACCGTGATTTACCTGTTCTGTGAGAGGGAAGCTTACTCTGCTGGTGCCCTAATGTACCTGATCTTTGAGTGAGGAAAGCTTGCACTGATGATGCTGATATGTACCTGTTCCGTAAGTGAGGGAAGTTTAGTCTGCTGATGACCGGATGCACCTGTTCTGTGAGTGAGGGAAGCTTGCACTGCTGATGCCCTGATGTACCTGTTCTGTGAGAGACAAGCTAAGATGCTGATCCCCAGATGTACCTATTCTGTGAGTGAGAGAAGCCTGCACTGCTGATTCCCTGATGTACCTGCTGTGTGAGGGGCAAGTTTAGACTGCTGATGTCTTGATGTACCGGTTCTGTGAGTGAGTGACGCTTGCACTGTTGATGCCCTGATGTACCTGTTCTGTGAGTGAGTGACGCTTGCACTGCTGATGCCCTGATGTACCTGTTCTGTGAGTGAGGGAAGCCTGCAATGCTGAAGCCCTGATGTACCTGCTCTTTGAGTCATAAAAGCCTGCACTGCTGATACCCAGATGTACCTGTTGTGTCTGTGATGGAAACCTGCACTGCTGAAGCCCTGATGTACCTGCTCTGTGAGTGAGGAAAGCTTGCACTGTTGATGCCCAGATGTAGCTACTCTGTGAGTGAGTGAAGCTTGCACTGCTGATACCCAGATGTACCTGTTGTGTCTGTGAGGGAAGCCTGCACTGCTGAAGCCCTGATGTACCTGCTCTGTGAGTGAGGAAAGCTTGCACTGTTGATGCCCTGATGTACCTGTTCTGCGTATGAGTGAAGCTTGCACTGCTGATACCCTGATGTACCTATTCTATGAGTGAGGGAAGCTTGCATTGTTGATGCTCAGATGTAGCTACTCTGTGAGTGAGTGAAGCTTGCACTGCTGATACCCAGATGTACCTGTTGTGTCTGTGAGGGAAGCCTGCACTGCTGAAGCCCTGATGTACCTGCTCTGTGAGTGAGGAAAGCTTGCACTGTTGATGCCCTGATGTACCTGTTCTGTGTATGAGGGAAGTCCGCACTGCTGATGCCCTGATGTACCTGCTCTGTGAGAAGAAAATTCAGACTGCTGACGCCCTGATGTACTAATTTTGTGAGTAAGGGAAGCGTGCACTTCTGATGCCCTGCTGTGCCTGTCCCAAAAGAGGGAAGCTTGTACTGCTGCTAGCATGATGGACCTGTTCTGTGAGAGGTAAGCTTGCACTGCTGATGCCCTGAAATCCCTGTCCTTTTTTGAGGGAAGCTTGCACTGTTGATGCCCTTAAGTCCCTGTTCTGTGTTTGAGGAAAGATTGCACTGCTGTTGCCCTGATGTACCTGTTCTGTGAGAAGGAAGCTTGCACTGCTGGCGCCCTGATGTACCTGGTCTTTGAGTGAGTAAAGCTTTCACTGATGATGGTGATATGTACCTGTTCTGTGAGTGAGGGACGCTTGCTCTGCTGATGACCGGATGCACCTGTTCTGTGAGTTAGTGAAGCTTGCACTGTAGATGCCCTAATGTACCTGCTCTGTGAGGGGCAATCTTAGATTGCTGATGTCCTGATGCACCTGTTCTGTGAGTGAGTGAAGCTTGCACTGCTGATGCCCTGATGTACCTGCTCTGTGAATCATGAAAGCTTGCACTGTTGATGCCCTGATATACCTGTTCTGCGTATGGGGGAAGCTTGCACTGCTGACACCCTGATGTATGTATTGTATGAGTGAGGGAATCCTGCATTGTTGATGCCCAGCCATACCTGTTCTGTGAGAGGGAAGTTTGCTCTGCTGATGCCCTGATGTACCTGTTCTGTGAGTGAGGGAAGCTTGCACTGCTGATACCCTGATGCCCCTGTTCTGTGTTTGAGGGAAGCTTGCACTGCTGATACCCTGATGTCCCTGTTCTGTGTTTGAGGGAAGCTTGCACTGCTGATACCCTGATGTCCCTGTTCTGTGTTTGAGGGAAGCTTTTACTACTGATACCCTGATGTACCTGTTCTGAGAGATGAAAACTTCTACTGCTGCTACCTTGATCTACCTGTTCTGTTAGAGGGAAGGTTGCACTGCTGATGCCCTGATGTTCCTGTTCTTTGAGTGAGGGAAGCTTGCACTGATGATGACGTGATGTACCTGTTCTGTGAGTGAGGAAACCTTGCACTGCTAATTACCGGATGTACCTGTTCTGTGATTGAGGGAAGCTTGCACTGATGATGCCCTGATGTACCTGTTCTGTGTGTGAGGGAACCTTGCACTGCTGGTGCCCTGATGTACCTGTTCTAGGTATGAGGAAGGTTTGTATTGCTGATACCCTGATGTACCTATTCTATGAGTGAGGGAAGCCTGCACTGTTGATGCTCTGATGTACCTGTTCTGTGAGAGACAATCTTTGACGCTGATCCCCAGATGTACCTGTTCTGTGAGTGAGTGAAGCTCGCACTGCTGATGCCTAGATGTGCCTGTTCTGTGTGTGAGGGAAGGCTGTACTGCTGAAGCCCTGATGTACCTGCTCTGTGAGTCATGAAAGCTTGCTCTGTTGATGCCCTGATGTACCTGTTCCATAAGAGGTAAGCTTAGACTGCTGATGCCCTGATGTACCTGTTCTGTGAGCGAGGGAAGCCTGCACTGCTGATGCTCTGCTGTACCTGTTCTAAGAGTGGGAAGCTTCTACTGCTGCTACCGTGATTTACCTGTTCTGTGAGTGAGGGAAGCTTCCACTGTTGCTACCATGATGTACCTATTCTTAGAGAGGAAGGCTTGCACTGATGATGCCCTGTTGTACCTTTTTTGTGAGTGACCGAAGCTTGCACTGAGGTTGCCCTGATATACCTATTCTGTGAGTGAGGGAAGCTTGCACTGATGTTGCCCTGATATACCTCTTCTTTGAGTGAGGGAAGCTTGCACTGATGTTGCACTGATGTACCTATTTTCTGAGTGACCTAAGCTTGCACTGATGTTGCCTTGATGTACCTGTTCTGCGTATGAGGGAAGCTTGCAGTGCTGATACCCTGAAGTGCCTATTCTATGACTAAGGGAAGAGTGCACTGTTGATGCCCTGATTTACCTGTTCTTTTTGTGGGAGAAGCATGCACTGCTGATGCCCTGATGTACCTGTTCTTTGTGTGAGAGAAGCATGCACTGATGGAGCCCTGATGTATCTGCTCTGTGAGTGAGGAAAGCTTGCACTGTTGATGCCCTGATATAACTTTTCTGCGCATGAGTGAAGCTTGTACTGCTGATACCCTGATCTACCTATTCTGTGAGTGAGGGAAGTTTGCACTGCTGATGCCCTGATCTACCTATTCTGTGAGTGAGGGAAGCTTGCAATGCTGATGCACTGATGTACCTATTCTGTGAGTGAGGGAATCTTGCACTGCTGATGCACTGATGTACCTATTCTGTAAGTGAGGGAAGCTTGCACTGCTGATGCCCTGTTGTACCTGTTCTGTGAGTGAGGGAAGCCTGCAATGCTGAAGCCCTGATGTACCTGCTCTTTGAGTCATAAAAGCTTGCACTGCTGATGCCCACATGTACCTACTCTGTGAGTGAGTGAAGCTTGCACTGCTGCTGCTCTGATGTACCTATTCTGTGAGTGAGGGAAGCATGCACTGCTGCTACCATGATATACCTGTTCTGTTAGAGGGATGCTTGCACTGCTGTTCTAATGATATACCTGTTCTGTGAGAAGGAAGCTGGCACTGCTCCTGCCCGCTGTACCTGTTCAGTGAGTAAGGGAAGCTTGCACTGCTGACACCCTGATGTACCTATTCTGTGAGTGAGGGAAGCTTGCACTGCTGTTACCATGATATACCTATTCTGTGAATGAGGGAAGCCTGCACTGCTGATGCCCTGATGTACCTGCTCCGTAAGAGGCAAGCTTAGACTGCTAATGCCCTGATGTACCTATTCTGTGAGTGAGGGAAGCTTGCACTGTTGATGCCCTGATGTACCTGGTCTGCCTATGAAGAAAGCTTGCAGTGCTGATACCCTGATGTACCTATTCTATGAGTAAGGGAAGCCTGCCCTGTTGATGCCCAAATGTACCTGTTCCGTAAGAGGCAAGTTTCTGTTCTGTGAGTGAGGGAAGCTTGCACTGCTGATACCCTGATGCCCCTGTTCTTTGTTTGAGGGAAGCTTGCACTGCTGATGCCCAGATGTAACTATTCTGTGAGTGAGGGAAGCTTGCACTGCTGATGACCTGCTATACCTGTACTGAGAGAGGGAAGCTTCTACTGCTGCTACCGTGATTTACTTGTTCTGTGAGAGGGAAGCTTGCACTGCTGATGCCCTGATGTACCTGTTCTTTGAGTGAGGGACGCTTGTGCTGATGATGACATGATGTATCTGTTCTATGAGAGACAAGCTTAGACGATGATCACCAGATGTACCTACTCTGTGAGTGAGGGAAGCCTGCACTGCTGATGCCCTAATGTGCGTGCTCTGTGAGAGGCAAGGTCAGACTGCTGACGCCCTGATGTACCTATTCTTTGAGTGAGGAGAGCTTGCAATGCTGATGCCTTGATGCCCTGATGTAACTGTTCTGAGAGAGGGAAGCTTTTACCGCTGCTACCATGATATACCTGTTCTGTGAGAAGGAAGCTTGCACTGTTTATGCCCTGATGTACCTGTTCAGTGAGTGAGGGAAGCTTGGATTGCTGATGTCCTGATGTACTTGCTCTGTGAGTGGGAGAAGCTAGCACTGATGATGCCCTGATGTACCTGTTCAGTGAGTGAGGGAAGCTTGCACTGCTGATGACCTGATGTACCTGTTCTGTCAGTGAGGGACGCTTGAACTGCTGATGCCTTGATGCACTGATGTAATTGTTCTGAGAGAGAGAAGCTTTTACTGCTGCTACCATGATATACCTGTTCTGTGAGAGGGAAGCTTGCATTGCTGATGCCCTGATGTACCTGTTCAGTGAGTGAGGGAAGCTTGCATTGCTGATGTACTGATGTACCTGCTCTGTGAGTGGGAGAAGCTAGCACTGATGATGCCCTTATGTACCTGTTCTGTGAGTGAGGGAAGCTTGTACTGCTGTTACCATGATATACCTGTTCTGTGAGAGGGAAGCTTGCACTGTTTATGCCCTGGTGTACCTGTTCAGTGAGTGAGGGAAGCTTGTACTGCTGTTATCATGAAGTACCTGTTCTGCGAGAGGGAAGCGTGCACTGCTGGTGCCCTGATATATATATTCTCTGAGTGAGGGAATCCTGCACTTTATGTCCTGATTTACCTGCTCTATGGGGTGGGCAAGCTTGGACCACTGATGCCCTGATGTACCTATACAGTGAGTGAGGGAAGATGCACTGCTGATGCCCTGAGGTCCCTGTTATGAATGAGGGAAGCTTGCACTGCTGATGCCCTGATGTACCTGTTCTGTGAGTGAGGGAAGCTTGCACTGCTGATGCCCTGATGTACCTGTTCTGTGACAGGGAAGCTTTTACTGCTGCTCACGTGATATACATGTTCTCTGAGAGGCAAGCTTAGACTGCTGATGCCTGATGTACCTGTTCTGTGACTGAGGGAAGCTTGCATTGCTGATGACTTGACCTACCTATTCTGTCAGGAAGAAAGCTTGCACTGCTGATACCCTGATGTACCTATACTATGAGTGAGGGAAGCCTGCACTATTCATGCCGTGAGGTACCTGTTCTTTGAGAGGTAAGCTTAGACTGCTGATGCCCTGATGTATACATTTTGTTAGTGAGGGAAGCCTGCACTGCTGATGTCCTGGTGTACCTGCTCTGTGAGAGGGAAGCTTGTACAGCATCTACCATGATGTACCTGTTCTCTGAAAGGGAAGCTTGCACTACTGATGCCCTGATGCACCTGTTTTGTGAGTGAGGGAAGCTTGCACTGCTGATGTACTGATGTACCTATTCTATGAGGTAAGCTTGCACTGATGATGTTCTGATGCACTTGTTCTGTGAGTGAGGGAAGCTTGTACTGCTGATGCCCTGATGTAACTATTCTGAGAGAGGAAAGCTTGCACTGCTGATGCCATGCAGTACCTGTTCTGTATATGAAGGAAGCCTGCAATGCTGATGCCCTGCTGTACCTATTCTTAGTGAGGTAGGCTTGCACTGCTGATGCCCTAATGCACCTGTTCTCCGTATGAGGAAAGCTTGCAGTGTTTGATGCCCTGATGTACCTGTTCTGCGTATGAGTGCAGCTTGCACTGCTGATACCCTGATGTACCTATTCTATGAGTGAGGGAAGCCTGCACTGCTGATGCCCTGATATACCTGCTCTGTGATAAGCAAACTCAGACTGCTGACGTCCTGATGTACCTATTTTGTGAGTAAGGGAAGCGTGCACTTCTGATGCCCTGCTGTACCTGTTCCGAAAGAGGGAAGCTTGTACTGCTGCTACCATGATGTACCTGTTCTGTGAGAGGGAAGCATGCACTGCTGATGCCCTCATGTACCACTTCTGTGAGTGAGGGAAGCTTGCACTGCTGATGCCCTGAAGTCCCTGTCCTTTTTTTGAGGGAAGCTTGCACTGCTGATACCCTGATGCCCATGTTCTGTGTTTGAGGGAAGCTTGCACTGCTGATACCCTGATGTCCCTGTTCTGTGTTTGAGGGAAGCTTTTACTACTGATGCCCTGATGTACCTGTTCTGAGAGATGAAAACTTCTACTGCTGCTACCTTGATCTACCTGTTCTGTTAGAGGGAAGGTTGCACTGCTGATGCCCTGATGTTCCTGTTCTTTGATTGAGGGAAGCTTGCACTGATGATGACGTGATGTACCTGTTCTGTGAGTGAGGAAAGCTTGCACTGCTAATTACCGGATGTACCTGTTCTGTGATTGAGGGAAACTTGCACTGATGATGCCCTGATGTACCTGTTCTAGGTATGAGGAAGGTTTGTACTGCTGATACCCTGATGTACCTATTCTATGAGTGAGGGAAGCCTGCACTGTTGATGCCCTGATGTACCTGTTCAGTGAATGAGGGAAGCTTGCACTGCTGATGACCTGATGTACCTGTTCTGTCAGTGAGGGAAGCTTGAACTGCTGATGCCTTGATGCCCTGATGTAATTGTTCTGAGAGAGGGAAGCTTTTACTGCTGTTACCATGATATACCTGTTCTGTGAGAGGGAAGCTTGCACTGTTTATGCCCTGGTGTACCTGTTCAGTGAGTGAGGGAAGCTTGTACTGCTGTTATCATGAAGTACCTGTTCTGCGAGAGGGAAGCGTGCACTGCTGGTGCCCTGATGTATATATTCCCTGAGTGAGGGAATCCTGCACTGCTGATGTCCTGATTTACCTGCTCTATGGGGTGGGCAAGCTTGGACCACTGATGCCCTGATGTACCTATACAGTGAGTGAGGGAAGATGCACTGCTGATGCCCTGATGTCCCTGTTATGAGTGAGGGAAGCTTGCACTGCTGTTATCATGATCTACCTGTTCTGTGAGAGGGGAGCTTGCACTGCTGATGCCCTGATGTACCTGTTCTGTGAGTGAGGGAAGCTTGCACTGCTGATGCCCTGATGTACCTGTTCTGTGACAGGGAAGCTTTTACTGCTGCTCACATGATATACATGTTCTGTGAGAGGCAAGCTTAGACTGCTGATGCCTGATGTACCTGTTCTGTGACTGAGGGAAGCTTGCATTGCTGATGACTTGACCTACCTATTCTGTCAGGAAGAAAGCTTGCACTGCTGATACCCTGATGTACCTATACTATGAGTGAGGAAAGCCTGCACTATTCATGCCGTGAGGTACCTGTTCTTTGAGAGGTAAGCTTAGACTGCTGATGCCCTGATGTATACATTTTGTTAGTGAGGGAAGCCTGCACTGCTGATGTCCTGGTGTACCTGCTCTGTGAGAGGGAAGCTTGTACAGCATCTACCATGATGTACCTGTTCTCCGAAAGGGAAGCTTGCACTACTGATGCCCTGATGCACCTGTTTTGTGAGTGAGGGAAGCTTGCACTGCTGATGTACCTACAGATCGGAATAGTCTTCTGATATATGGGAGCCACCACCCCAAGGCATTAAGAGATAATCTCCCAGTAGGACAATTTCTACGTCTATGACGCAATTGTAACACCATTTGCGAGTTCGAAAAACAGTCTACCATCTTGACTGATAACCTTTTGGCAAGAAACTATCCTAGAAAAACGATAAAGCTAGCCAAAAACGTGCAAGGAATAATCACAGGGATGCACTATTGGAGGTGAGAGAAAAACGTCCTACAGATGCACTGACATGCGTCACCACATTCACCCCCAGCTCCAATAGAATCCAAAAGGTGATTAAAAAACATTGGAGTGTACTTGAAACTGGGGATTTCTATCCTGGACCAGTACCACTCTTTTCATTTAAACGAACGCAGAATTTCAGGGACCTCCTGGTCCATACACGACCCAAGACAACTGCCCCCATACAGCAGACCCTGTGGACACTACCACCAGTAGAGGGCCATTACCCTTGTGGGTCATGTTCGGTGTGCTCCCTCACAGTTGCCACTAAACAAATTGACCTTGGTCTGGCCAGACCATGGATTCAAAAAAGACACACAAATTGTAACACAAAAAACTGTGTATATTTGATAACATGCCCGTGTAACATGCAATACGTAGGGATGACAACTAGATCAGTCAAGATCCGAATAGGAGAACATAAAAGCACTATACGGTGCAAAAAAACAAACACTAAGTTACTAAGCCACTACCTGGAAAAAAATCATGCACCTACAAGCCTTAGGTGGACTATCATCGAATCTAACCCTAACTGGACACATTATACACTATTCAGACAGGAGCAAAGATGGGTATTCAGACTCCGATGCAATACTAGGGGGCTGAATGATGATATCCCTTGGGTAGAACTAACTAGGTAGCTAACAACAGGGAGAATTCTATACATTGGCACTGATCCTTGTAGCCATGAGACACTCCCGCCCCCACGCCAGTGCTCTCTATAATAGGGACTGTCCTCCCATCTCTACCATCACCCATACATTCAGGGTGGCAATCCAGCATTGAAAATAAACTGATCTCAAGAAGACCAGTATTGCCTTAGACAATTTTGTCTGAGAGATAATCGTGACCCACCCTTACCTTACTTTTGTAAACACTACCTGGGTCCAGTACGACCATTTTTCTATATTGATCATTAACTGCTACTGGGTATTAGTTGTGATACATGACTTCATCAGGGGTGGATTAGCCCTGCACAGCGAAGGCCCAATCACTGGGGAGGCCACATCACGTTTTTTAGAACTTCTTGCAGTGGTTTCGTAACCACTTCAAGATGGCCGCCCTACTACTGACACTTCGACAGTCTAGTTATCCCATTGATGTCGGCGCTTGAGCACGTCATTACGCACGCGTACGCGGCTCTGCTTGCTTCCCGAGGGTCTAAGAGTTATAACAGCCTGCCGGTATGATACTTCTCCTCCGGCATCTCCCAGGCGGTAGGGTAGGCATAAGAGCCATTGCGTAGCGGCGCATCTGTAAGTATTACTCTGCTGCATCTCGGCTTTAACCAGGTATGTCGATACATGCCGTAAAACTTGTGAGTGTTTTTAACTCTACAGAGGCCCCGCTTCAGAACCGCTGGGACTCGCTGTAGAGGCACTCCGACCAATACGAAGGGGTAATATACATCGACAATACCAGTGGCTTTTCCTTGCGTCTTCATCCGCAAAAGTTCTCTATGTCACGCTAGACTTGGCTTATGATTTGTGGTTGTTGAGCATGTCACGGGTGTTATTGTCTTTCTCTAGCCATATGGGCTACTATACCCCTCCTTCTAGCGTGTCACTTTTCACCGTCCGTGAGGGTGTATTTTTAAATTCTGTATTTTTAAGAAATAATAGTCAATAGTATTGACACGACCCAGTACGGATGATGGCTCCGTGCATTCGCCTTAACTGTATATATAACGAGAGACTTATGCTCTGCCGCTTTGTGTGTTCAGGTGGCTGTATGAGAATTCCAATACTAACATGCGTAGCTCACAAGTAATTGCATGTTGTAATGCATATGTAGCCGCCTGAATGAAGTCTAATGTGGATACAAGCTTTACCGAGCTTTATTATTATTTGTCTCTCAGTGTATGTATACTATATCTGTTGTTGTTTGGTCTCTTTTCCTCTAGGTAATTAACAGGAGCACCACAATTGAGGTGTTCCCCTGAGTACTTTACCTCCAGCAAAGCCTTAATAAAGGTATTAAGGATCATAGGGGTTTAGTTCCCTGCTCCTTTATTTTATTACGCACTTATTCACTTCATATGGTCCTGATGAAGCGCACTGGGATCCGTTAGGGACCCCTTCCATAGCGCGAAACATGTCGACCAGGCCCCACTTTCACGTACACGCACGGGACTGAGAGCAGCAGAGTAATACTCAACCTCTACCCTATCTGCTCACTAGAGGCGCCCTAGTCCCTTACACACTTGCTTTTAATCCATATCCCACGGACCTACAAATAAAATTCAAATTAAGGTACCGGGGAGGTATTTTTAGACACCAGCACCACATCCTTCTTATAGGCCCACACACCCGCATGCACAACTGCGGCGTCTCCTAAAAGATCTCCGATAAAGAGCCCTCTCGCGGGGCCCGTGGAGGACAGCAGCGCCACCCCCACGAGGAGCAACGCCCGATGATGAAGCATGACACTCGCAAGAGTGTGTGAGGGCACTATTTTCCAAAGGAGAAATTCCCCATCTTCATCAGATCAGTAACACATTCAGAGACTATCCACCTACATCTGTTTCTTGCAACCAAATTGGTTGTACTTTTCTCTTATAGGAACAGTTCCCAACCAGTGAGTACAGATACGTCTTTGGGAGCACTGGTACTGGACCTTCTTTTTCTTAAGCCGCTCCCCGTCCCTCCCTCTTGTCAGTGTTTAGAGTTGCACTGATGTACCTATTTTCTGAGTGACCTAAGCTTGCACTGATGTTGCCTTAATGTACCTGTTCTGCGTATGAGGAAAGCTTGCGGTGTTGATGCCATTATGTACCTGTTCTGTGAGTGAGTGAAGCTTGCACTGTTGATGCCTTGATGTTCCTATTCTGAGAGAGGAAAGCTTGCACTACTGATGCCCTGGTGTACCTGTTGTGTGACTGAGGGAAGCTTGCATTGCTGATGACTTCACCTACCTATTCTGTCAGGAAGAAAGCTTGCACTGCTGATACCCTGATGTACCTATACTATGAGTGAGGGAAGCCTGCACTATTCATGCCGTGAGGTACCTGTTCTTTGAGAGGTAAGCTTAGACTGCTGATGCCCTGATGTATACATTTTGTTAGTGAGGGAAGCCTGCACTGCTGATGTCCTGGTGTACCTGCTCTGTGAGAGGGAAGCTTGTACAGCATCTACCATGATGTACCTGTTCTCCGAAAGGGAAGCTTGCACTACTGATGCCCTGATGCACCTGTTTTGTGAGTGAGGGAAGCTTGCACTGCTGATGTACCTGTTCTATGTGTGAGGAATGATTGTACTGCTAATGTACTGATGTACCTATTCTATGAGGTAAGCTTGCACTGATGATGTTCTGATGCACTTGTTCTGTGAGTGAGGGAAGCTTGTACTGCTGATGCCCTGAGAGAGGAAAGCTTGCAGTGTTTGATGCGGTACCTGTTCTGCGTATGAGTGCAGCTTGCACTGCTGATACCCTGATGTACCTATTCTATGAGTGAGGGAAGCCTGCACTGCTGATGCCCTGATATACCTGCTCTGTGATAAGCAAACTCAGACTGCTGACGCCCTGATGTACCTATTTTGTGAGTAAGGGAAGCGTGCACTTCTGATGCCCTGCTGTACCTGTTCCGAAAGAGGGAAGCTTGTACTGCTGCTACCATGATGGACCTGTTCTGTGAGAGGGAAGCATGCACTGCTGATGCCCTCATGTACCGCTTCTGTGAGTGAGGGAAGCTTGCACTGCTGATGCCCTGAAGTTCCTGTCCTTTTTTTGAGGGAAGCTTGCACTGCTGAAGCCCTTATGTCCCTATTCTGTGTTTGAGTGAAGCTTGCACTGCTGATGCCCTGATGTGCCTGTTCTGTGAGAGGGAAGCTTGCTCTGCTGGGGCCCTGATGTACCTGGTGTTTGAGTGAGTAAAGCTTTCACTGATGATGGTGATATGTACTTGTTCTGTGAGTGAGGGAAGCTTGCTCTGCTGATGACCGGATGCACCTATTCTGTGAGTGAGGGAAGCTTGCACTGCTGATGCCCTGATGTACCTGTTCTGCGTGTCAGGGAACCTTGCACTGCTGATATCCTGATGTACCTATTCTGTGAGTGAGAGAAGCCTGCACTGTAGATGCCCTAATGTACTTGCTCTGTGAGGGGTAATATTAGATTGCTGATGTTGTGATGTACCTGTTCTGTGAGTTAGTGAAGCTTGCACTGCTGATGCCCTGATGTACCTGCTCTGGGAGTCATGAAAGCTTGCACTGCTGATGCCCTGATGTACCTGTTCTGTGTTTGGGAGAAGCTTGCACTGCTGACACCCTGATGTATGTATGGTATGAGTGAGGTAATCCTGCATTGTTGATGCCCAGCTGTACCTGCTCTGTGAGAGGGAAGTTTGCACTGCTGATGCCCTAATGTAACTGTTCTGTGGGTGAGGGACGCTTGCACTTCTGATGCCCTGAGGTACTGGTCTGTGAGTTAAGGAAGCTTGCACTGATGATGCCCTGGTGTACCTGTTCTGTGTGTGAGGGAAGCTTACAGTGCTGACGCCCTGATATACCTGTTCTGTGAGTGAAGGACCCTTGCACTGCTGATGACCTGATGTACCTGTTCTGTCAGTGAGAGAAGCTTGCACTGCTGATGCCCTGATGTACCTGCTCTGTCCTTGAGGGAAGCTAGCACTGAAGATGCCCTGATGCACCTGTTCTGTGAGTGAAGGAAGCTTGCACTGCTGATGACCTGATGTACCCATTCCGTCAGTGAGGGAAGCTTGCACTGCTGATGCCCAGATATGCCTGTTCTACATATGAGTAAAGCTGGCACTACTGATAGCCTGATGTACCTATACTATGAGTGAGGGAAGCCTGCACTGCTTATGCCCTGATGTACCTGCTCTATGGGTGGGCAAGCTTGGACTGCTGATGCCCTGATGTACATATTCTGAGAGAGGGAGGCTTGTACTGCTGTTATCATGCTGAACCTGTTCTGTGAGAGGGAAGCTTGCACTGCTCATGCCCTGATGTGCCTTTTCTATGAGGTAAGCTTACACCGATGATGTCCTAATGTACCTGTTCTGTGTGTGAAGAAAGCGTGCACTGTTGATGCTCCGATGTACCTGTTCTGTGAGTGAGGGAAGCTTGTACTGCTGATGCCATCATGTACCTATTCTGAGAGAGGAAAGCTTGCACGGCTGCTACCATGATGTACCAGGTCTGTGAGAGGGGAGCTTGCACTGCTGATGCCCTGATGTACCTGTTCTGTGAGTGAGGGAAGCTTGCACTGCTGATACCCTGATGCCCCTGTTCTTTGTTTGAGGGAGGATTGCACTGCTGATACCCTGATGTCCCTGTTCTGAGAGAGGAAAGCTTGCACTGCTGATGCCCTGGTGTACCTGTTCCGCGAGGTAAGCTTGCACTGCTGCTGCTCCAACATACCTAATCTTGCACTGATGATGTCCTGATGTGCCTGTTCTGTGTGTGAGGGAAGCTTGCACACCTGTTGTGTGAGGTAGCTTGCACTGCTGATGCTCCGATGTACCTGTTATGTGAGAGAGGGAAGCTTGCACTGCTGATGCCCTGATGTACCTATTCTTAGAGTGGAAAGCTTGCACTGCTGATGCCCAGATGTACCTATTCTGAGAGAGAGAAGCTTTTACTGCTGGTACCATGATGTAGCTTTTCTGTAGGAGGGAAGCTTAAACTGCGGATGTCCTGATGTCCCTGTTCTGTGTTTGAGGGAAGCTTGCACTGCTGATGCCCTGATGTACCTGTTCTGTGTTTGAGGGAAGCTTGCACTGCTGATGACTTCATTTACCTATTCTATGACTGAGGGAAGCCTGCACTGTTGATGCCCCGATGTACCTATTCTGAGAGAGGAAAGCTTGCACGGCTGCTACCATGATGTACCAGGTCTGTGAGAGGGGAGCTTGCACTGCTGATGCCCTGATGTACCTGTTCTGTGAGTGAGGGAAGTTTGCACTGCTGATACCCTGATGCCCCTGTTCTTTGTTTGAGGGAGGATTGCACTGCTGATACCCTGATGTCCCTGTTCTGAGAGAGGAAAGCTTGCACTGCTGATGCCCTGGTGTACCTGTTCCGCGAGGTAAGCTTGCACTGCTGCTGCTCCAACATACCTAATCTTGCACTGATGATGTCCTGATGTGCCTGTTCTGTGTGTGAGGGAAGCTTGCACACCTGTTGTGTGAGGTAAGCTTGCACTGCTGATGCTCCGATGTACCTGTTATGTGAGAGAGGGAAGCTTGCACTGCTGATGCCCTGATGTACCTATTCTTAGAGTGGAAAGCTTGCACTGCTGATGCCCAGATGTACCTATTCTGAGAGAGAGAAGCTTTTACTGCTGGTACCATGATGTAGCTTTTCTGTAGGAGGGAAGCTTAAACTGCGGATGTCCTGATGTCCCTGTTCTGTGTTTGAGGGAAGCTTGCACTGCTGATGCCCTGATGTACCTGTTCTGTGTTTGAGGGAAGCTTGCACTGCTGATGACTTCATTTACCTATTCTATGACTGAGGGAAGCCTGCACTGTTGATGCCCCGATGTACCTGTTCTGAGAGAGGGAAGTTTGCTCTGCTGTTACCATGATTTACCTGTTCTGTGAGAGGGAAGTTTTCACTGCTGGCGCCCTGATGTACATGTTCCAGAGTGAGGGAAGCTTGTACTGATGATGCCGTGATGTACCTGTTCTGTGAGTGAGGGAAGCTTGCACTGCTGATGACTTCATTTACTTATTCTATGACTGAGGGAAGCCTGCACTGTTGATGCCCTGATTTTCCTGTTTTCTGAGAGGCAAGCTTAGACACTGATCCACAGATGTACCTATTCTGTGAATGAGTGAAGCCTGCACTGCTGATGGCCTGATGTATCTATTCTGTGAGTGAGGGAACTTTGCACTGCTGATGTACCTGTTCTGTGTGCAAGGGAAGCTTGCACTGCTGATGGCCCAATGTACCTGTTCCGTAAACGAGGGAAGCTTACATTGATGATGTCCTAATGTACCTGTCCTGTGAGGTAAGCTTGCACTGTTGAAGTTCCAAAGTACTTGAGCTGTGAGTGAGGGAAGCTTGCACTGCTGATGTCCTCGATGTACCTATTCTGAGAGAGGAAATCCTGCACTGCTGATGCCCTGATGTACCTGTTCTGTGAGTGACTGAAGCTTGCACTGATGTTGCCCTGATGTACCTGTTCTGTGAGTGAGGGAAGCTTGCACTGCTGATGCCCCGATGTACCTGTTCTGCATATGAGGACAACTTGCAGTGCTGATACCCCGATGTACCTATTCTATGAGGAAGAGAAGCCTGCACTGTTGATGCCCTGCCGTACCTGTTCCATGAGAAGCAAGCTTAGACTGCTGATGCCCTGATGTACTAATTCTGTGAGTGAGGGAAGCCTGCACTGCTGATACTCTGATGTACCTTGTCTGTGAGAAGCAAGCTCAGACTGCTAACGCCCTGATGTACCAAATTTGTGAGTAAGGGAATCTTGCACTGCTGATGCCCTGCTGTACCTGTTCCCATAGAAGGAAGCTTGTACTGCTGCTACCATGATGTACCTATTCTGTGAGAGGGAAGCTTGCACTGCTGATGCCCTGATGTACCTGTTCTGTGTTTGAGGGAAGCTTGTACTGCTGGCGCCCTGATGTACATGTTCCAGAGTGAGGGAAGCTTGCACTGATGATGCCGTGAAGTACCTGTTCTGTGAGTGAGGGAAGCTTGCACTGCTGATGACTTCATTTACCTATTCTATGACTGAGGGCAGCCTGCACTGTTGATGCCCTGATTTTCCTGTTCTCTGAGAGGCAAGCTTAGACGCTGATCCCCTGATGTACCTATTCTGTAAGTGAAGGAAGCCTGCACTGCTGATGGCCTGATGTATCTGTTCTGTGAGTGAGGGAACCTAGCACTGCTGATGTACCTGTTCTGTGTGCGAGGGAAGCTTGCACAGCTGATGGACCGATGTACCTGTTCTGTGAACGAGGGAAGCTTGCATTGATGATGTCCTGATGTGCCTGTTCTGTGTGTGAGGAAAGCTTGCACTGTGGATGCCCTGATGAACCTGTCCTGTGAGGTAAGCTTGCACTACTGATGTTCCAAAGTACTGGATCTGTGAGTGAGGGAAGCTTGCATTGCTGATGTCCTGATGTACCTATTCTGAGAGAGGAAAGCTTGCACTGCTGATGCCCTGATGTAACTGTTCTGTGAGTGATTGAAGCTTGAACTGATGTTGCCCTGATGTACCTCTTCTGTGAGTGAGGGAAGCTTGCACTGCTGACGCCCTGATGTACCTATTCTATGAGGAAGGTAAGCCTGCACTGTTGATGCCCTGACGTACCTGTTCCATGAGAGGCAAGCTTAAACTGCTGATGCCCTGATGTACTAATTCTGTGAGTGAGGGAAGCCTGCACTGCTGATGCTCTGATGTACCTGGTCTGTGAGAAGCAAGCTCAGACTGCTGACACCCTGATGTACCAATTTTGTGAGTAAGGGAATCTTGCACTGATGCTACTATGATGTACCTATTCTGAGAGAGGGAAGCTTGCACTGCTGATGCCGTGATGTAACTGTTCTGTGTTTGAGGGAAGCTTGTACTGCTGCTACCTTGTTTTACCTGTTCTGTGAGAGGGAAGCCTGCACTGTTGGTGCCCTGGTGCACCTGTTCTTTCAGTGAGGGAAGCTTGTACTGATGATGCCGTTATGTACCTGTTCTGTGGGTGAGGGAAGCTTGCACTGGTGATAAGTGAGGCAAGTCTGCACTGTTGATGCCCTGATTTACCTGTTCTGTGAGAGACAAGCTTAGACGCTGATCCCCTGATGAACCTTTTCTGTGAGTAAGGGAAGCCTGCACTGCTGATGCCCTGATGTACCTGCTCTGTAAGTGGTACGCTTAGACTGGTGATGTCCTGATGTACCTGTTCTGTGAGTGAGGAAAGCTTGCACTGTTGTGCGTTATGAGGGACGCTTGCACTGCTGAACACCTGATGTACCTATTCAGTGAGTGAGGGAAGCCTTCATTGTTGATGACCTGATGTACCTGTTCTGTGAGAGGGAAGCGTGTACTTCTGCTACCATGATGTACCTGTTCTGGGAGAGAGAAGCTTGCACTGCTGATGTCATAATGTATCTGTTCTGTAAGTGAGGGAAGCTTGCACAGCTAATGCCCTGAGGTACCTGGTCTGTGAGTGCAGGCAGCTTGTTGTACTGCTACCATGATATAACTGTTTTGCTTGAGAAGCTTGCACTGCTGATGCCCTGATGTACGTGTTTTGTGAGTGAGGGACGCTTGCAATGCTGATGCCCTGATGTGCCTGCTCTGTGCGTGAAGGAAGCTTGTACTGCTGATGCCCTGATATACCTCCTCTGTGTGTGAGGGGAGGTTGCATTGCTGATGCCCTGTTGTACTTGTTCTGTGAGAGGGCATCTTGCACTTCTGATGCCCTGGTGTCCCTGTTCTGTAAGAGAGAAGCTTGCACTGCTGATGCCCTGATGTACCTGTTCTGTGAGAGGGAAGCTTGGACTGCTGATGCCCTGATGTACGTATTCTGTGAATAAGGGGAGCCTGCATCGATGATGCCCCGATGTCCTTGTTCTGTGTGAGGGAAGCTGGGAGTGCTGATGTGCTGATGTTCTGAGCGTGAGGGAACCTTACTTCTGATGCCCCAAGGTAACTGTTCTGCGAGTGAGGGAAGCTTGCATTGCTGATGCCCTGATATACCTTTTCTGTGAAAGGGAAGCTTGCACAGCTGTTGCATGTGATGATACTGTTGTGCATGTAACGGAAGCTTGCATTGCTGATGCCCTGGTGTACCTATTCTGTGAGGTAAGCTTGCACTGCTGATGGCCTGATTACCTGTTCTGTGAGTGAGGGAAGCTTGCACAGGTATTGCCTGTGCTGATACTGTTCTGCATGTGAGGGAGCTTGAACTGCTGATGCCCTGATGTACCTGTTCTGCATGTGAGGGAAGACTGCACTGCTGATGCCCTGATGTACCTGTTCTGTATGTGAGGGAAGCTTGCACTGCTATTGCCCTGATGTTCCTGTTCTGAGAGAGGGAAGCTTCTACTACTGCTACCCTGATACACATGTTCTGTGAGAGGGAAGCTTCCACTGCTTATGCCTTGATGGACCGGGAACAAAACAATTCGATCGTTGGGAGCCAATCATTTTTTTCTTGTCAAGACTACGATATTTCGAGTCGCTTATACAAGTCTCCTTTACCAGAGCTATCCATTGTCTATGGTCTGGGGGCGATGGATCAATCCATTTTCTACAGATCACATGTTTGGCTAATAGTACTAAACAGAACCTAAGCTTCCGTTACAATTCTCCCATTCAGAGCCTGGCCTGCCTGGGAGCTTATATAGTTTATATGGAGTCCAATAACCCTGGAAGGAAGGCTGCCTGATGCAGGTCCAGAGGAAACCTGCAGGCACCCTTTAGTATGCTATATGATATTGTGAAACCGGCTGCATTTAAAAGGAATTATCTCTTTACGTTATGTAATTTATATTAAATCAGAAATGAAAACCAGTTATTCCCTTGTACAAAAATACATACAAAGATATGAAAAAGGAAGTATGGTTGCTTTCAAATTTTTAGATTTTTATTTTATTTACATTAAAACGATTATCTTAGTTTATGGAGGAATTTAAACAAATATTTGATAAATTGAACTGATTTTAAAATATGAACATAAATTTTGCTAACATGCCCAAATTTGATTCAATCAAAGAAGAATGTTTTGTAGGTTGCATGCCCAATGATAAGGGCCTAGGGATGTCAAAGGATTGGTGATTTTTTATGGAAAAATTCAGATAAAGAATTACAAAGATCTTTCATAGAGTTTATAGAAGTAGGGGCCGCTGAATGCTTGGAAATAAAATGCTGTTGAAGTGAGGACGTCGACTCTTTAACGTTTGTAGGTCTCGCCTGCAGACAGTGCGCATGCGCTGTCGCTTGGCGACGATCTATTGTTTAAAGAAAAAAAGAAAAACTCTAAAAAGGGCTTTTAGCCCCCCCCAAACTTACCATTGCTGGGCTTCATCACTCTCATTTCCTTGCTTCTCATTGGTCAGCACAGCAGACTTCACTTCCTCTTCGTGTCTTCATCCCTTCGATGGAGCATGGACCTAGTACTGATTAATGTCTTTATTGGTGTCTGTTGCAATGAAAAGGTTCTCTCTTCATACGTAGGAGTCAGGTGGCCCGTTCACGGCGAATAACAGGTTTTAGGTTTATTGAAGAGGTTACAGGTTACTTAAGGTAAACCGGGCCAGAGGCAGCATCCTCTCTGCTCTGCCCACCACTTCAGGCATCTCCTGCATTCCATGACATTACACACTGGCTGAGCAGCAGGGAACAGAGAATCTATGGAAAGAATGCATTACAACTAACAGCACCTTACAACAGTGTCCTTCCGCTTCTCACGCTCAGATGCAGGTACTTCTTTCTTGCTTCCCTGTCGTCTTGCTTTCCCCTTCGTTGCTTGCAGTGGCTCGTTGCTCGTCTCCTCCCTCCGGTGTTGTTGCTGCTATCCTTTGCGCACCCTTCCGCTCCATTGAAAGTCTGCAAATAATCCAGCCCTCCAGGGTCTACATTGGACACCCCACCACGCCTATACTTTCATACTGCACATATGCAGTCCTTTTCTAATGATTGGTCTTTTGTGCGCCCACCCTACCCAGAAGGCGCTAGAAGTCGTACAGTAATAAGGGATGTCCTGCCTCTCTCGCACTCCCCGTGTAATAATACTGACTACTCAGTAGGTACACTGTTCAGGGGCACCTTGCGCTCCCACACATTGGCCTCAGTTCCCACTGTCCCAGGCCGGGATCCTGCATGTGGGAAATGCAGAGCTCTGACCTTTGACCTGTGTGTTTATACTAACACAATAAGCACTGCGTCACATAAAGAAAGGCCTCCGTCACTGTCTCTGGTGTCTAAGAGTCCACACAGCTGTAACGGTGTTTGTGTCAGGCAGGCCCAGACCTGGGAAGCAGGGGGCGCCCCTTGGAAATAACCGACCCTTGGAGATACCAGGGTACTTACCTGTCAGCTAGGGACCTTTGTGAAATTGACCCTCGCTTTTCACAGTTCATTGCTCTTCACTTCCCACAGCCGAATGCCAGACACACCACACACTTTTGGCTCCATGTTAACTCTGCCAGGAGTTTGTCAGGTGTAATGTATTGATGATACACCGTGCGGTTCTGGGCAGACTCTGGCTGGGAGGTTTTAAGGTGTTGATAATGGAAGTATGACGTTATCATACAGTGTGTGATTGTATGTTGGAGAATAAAGACATCAATGAATCGGCTCAGTGTGTGGCATAGTTCATTTACATACTCCAGGGCTGGGGAAGACGCTACAGCTGGCGGCGAGTAGGGGATACATACCTGAGAAGAGCCAAGCTGCTCTCTCTGACAGTTTGCAACGGTACAGCAAATTGCTTGTGCGTGCCACATGTGCCCCATATTAATGAAAAGCAATCCGTGACTGGTACATGTGAAGTCAAAGCCCTGCTTCAGCCCGTAGAAGTAATTGACGGCCCTGCAGAGGAGCATATTCAACACGCGCACCAAGAAATCGCCGTTGAGGCTGCTGGCAAAGACGCTGCGCCCTAAACACACAGCAATATCCAGAGGAAGCAAAGACAATGGCAGGGACAACCAGGTGAGAGGAACAGAAACCCACTAACCGTCAAGGCCAAGGGATTCATTTTAAGACCTCCAATCGGACGTGGAGTCCCAGGGTGAAGCATGCAGAAGTTTGCCAATCCCACTTGGTGCAATGAACGCTGTTTGAACGTGCTCTTGGTGGCAGCAGAAGGGAGCCCGAAGTACGATTCTGCCGTGTTTCTGACACGACTAACGCCATTCGACACGGCTAAGAGACAGAACATCGGTGCCAGGTGGGCTGCGTGGATTGAAACGTTCAATGACTTCATATATGCACTAGTAGTAGAAGATGACAAGAAAGTCATAAAATACCTTGCAGGTGATGGAGTGAAAGAAGTCCTAAAGAAAGTCTCACAAACTGATGCAGCATCGCATTGACAGATAAAGGAGGTGTTGGAAGCCAAGTTCAATCCGATGCCCAATGTTGACTATGAAAGATACATCTTCAACTAAGCACGACAACAAGCTGGCGAAACGATGGATGAGTTTGTTGAAAATACTTGACGCACTTACAAACACTTTAAGTTCTGTGACTTAAATGAAGAAGAAGCCATGTGTCTCAAAATCATCGATAGTTGCTTTTCCAAGTCCTTTAGAAGAAGCATGTCGAGAGACGCATTCAGTAAAGAGAAAATGCAGATGGCCACAAGAGCAGAAGAATGACCAAAACGACAAGCTGCTGACATGGAAGTAGGAGTGGCACAGTATAAATCAGGGGTAACCGTGAACAGCAAGCAAAAGGGCAAAACAGATGTATGCAAGTCGACGTCTTCAAAGAAACCAAAGCTATGCTTCCGATGTGGATTTTCGTTTCCTCATGGAGGTAAATATCCCGCCGTAGGGCAAGTTTGTAAGGGCCGTGGGAAAGGGAACCATTTCATAACAGTGAACCGAGCCAAAGAGAAATCAAGTGCGTCACTACCGAAAGGAAAGATGGACGCCAGAACATTCCACAAGCACTTTAGCCCCACCCACAAAGTCAAAAAATGCAATATCAGCTACGACAAGTAGAAACCAAGCAAAGTCGGTCGTACAACGGTCCTTCAACATCATTATTAAGCACCAATGAAGAAGCCAGATGTGCGCTGATGATATCTACCGAAGGGCAGCATAAACATGTGGGGCTAGTCGTCAAAGAAAACGCACCAAACAAAGCAACAAACTTCTTTGGACAGTGTCCCAAAATCACATTGAAAGTGAACGGTTACCCAATAACCTTCATTATAGACACTGATGTGTCGACTAATGTCATGCCAGTGGAAAAATGTAACAGCCGTGCCGAGACTCACCCCGGAGACACGAAGGTATATACTTGGGCTGCTTCCAAACCGTTACCAAGTCAAGGGTCATTCACAGCGACCATGCAACGGAAAAAGACTGCGTCAAGTGCATGTTTACTCAGCTTTGCCACCCTTCTGATATGGGGTTGATATCCCTCAATTACAACATCTGTGCTCCGTCTGAAATTGTGAGTCACTTACCGTTGTTGTTTCATGGCCTGGGATGACTAAAAGACCATGAAAGTGTAGTTGCACATTAACAAGGACATTCACCCTGTTGCCCAGCGGCACCGCAGAATTGCTTCCCATTTACAAGAAGCTGTAGAGAAAGATTTAAAAACACTGTTAAAACATGACATCATTGAACGCTCCATAGGCTCTACGCCATGGGTTTCACCCACAGTCATTGTACCAAAAAAAGGACAGTAACAGAGCAGTGCACATTTGTGTTGATACGCGCCATGCAAACAAAGCAATTGAACGGGAGAGACATGATCATGTAATTGAACGGAGCCAAAGTATTTTCCCGTCTTGACTTGAATAAAGGATACCATCAACTCAAGCTGGAAGAGAACCGCAGGTACATTACAACTTTTTTGACTCATGTTGGTTTGTTCAGATACAAGAGACTGAGCGCCAGATGTACGACCCGTTTTTGCATGCAAAAACCTACAGGGCCATGTACAAACCCTATGTAGGGAGTCGCAATTTATAGGATTTGCGACTCGCTATTAGAAAGGGGCGTTATTAAGTTATGTATTTTAGTACATATTTTAAATGCATATGATGTAATTTTTTGTATGATTATTGTTTATGCTTTTTAATATATTTGTTACATTTTTAGTAGTTATTAAACTCAATTCAATTAATTTCTGTGTTTTTTAGTTCCGTAGTGGGTTGTGGGTCTCTAGGGGTACAGGGTGGGAAGTGATTTCATTATAATAAATTAATGATTATTTTTTATTTATTATTATTTATTTAATTGATATTTAATTATGTTAATTTTGCTATTAATGTTTTTAATGTACATTTTATGTGTGGGTTGTCGGAATTATATGGGTTAAGGGTGTGAAGAAATGTATTTTTGATTAATTAATAATTAGTTGTTAATTAATAATAATTAATTAATCGATAATTAAGTATGTTAATTGTGTATTGTATTTCTTTTAGGTATGGGTTGTGGTGTTATAGGGATGAAGGATGGGAAGTAATTTATTTGTAATTAATAAATAGTCACTTGTTAATTAATATTAATTAATGAATTGGTTATTAATCGTGTTTATTGCATAATTCATTTTTTTAGATGTGGGTTGTGGGGTTAATAGGTCTAAAGGGTGGGAAGTAATTCATTTTTAATTAATTAAATATTGTTTGTTAATTAATAATAATTGACTAATTGATAATTATGTTAATTGTGTAATTATTTTTTTTTAGGTGTGGAATGTGGGGTTTGTAGGGGTAAAGGGTGGGAAGTAAATTTATTGTTTTGAATGAATAATTAGTTGTTAAATACTATTAATTATTTAATTGACAATTAATTATTTTAACTGTATAATTCGTTTTTAAAACTTTTTAGATGTTGGTTGTGGGTTTTGTAGGGGTATGGGATGAGAAGTAAATTAATTTTAAGTAATAATAATTATTTTTCAATTAATATTAATTATTCATTTACTAATTAATTATTTACTTGTGTAAATAATTTTCTGTTACATTTTATGAGTGTGTTGTGTGTATTGTGGGGGTATATTGTGGAAAGTATATTAAATATAGTTATTTAATAATTAATGATAATTAGTTTGTTGATTTCTCTTAATAGTGTAAATAATTATTTTTTTAAGTTAAGTTTTAGGTGCAAGTTGTGAGTTTTTGTGGGGTCATAGGGTGGGAAATAACTAAATTAAATGTATGTAATAAATAGTTTTTGTTAATAAATAATTTCTAAATCAAAAAATATTAATTTGTATGAAAATTATTTTTGTATTTTATTTAAAATAATATTTGAATGTATTTGGGATATGTATTTAGCATTGTAATATGTGTTTATTTTTAATATTAAATATATTTGTATTTTTTTAACATATTTATATTTTTCTTTATTTACTTTGTTTTTTAAATCATTTTATTTTGTTCAAGATATTTTGTTTGTTTTTAATGTTGCACTGACTGTAGTGGGACCTTAAGGGGGAACACAAAACAAACAAGCACTCATCGGCTGCACTCCCAGGTCAGCACTGCATGTAGGGAATGCGTGTGCATCGTTGCTCGCTCCCGCCGCAATACTCCATGGGAGTGAACTTCCCAGAAAAGGTGGGACATGTACCCACCAGTAGCCATTTGCAAGCTACCATTTCAAAATCACACACTCAATAGCCAATCCAGAGCATGGGAGGAGTCAGACCCCACAAAGTAGAGACAACAGATCGCCTAACACCGCACGCTCTGTATGGGCTCGACCTAAAAAAGGCTGTGACGCAGCCATGGCTAGTGCGCTTTTTTTTTAAAGTGTATTATGCTAGATGCACCATAGTCCTTTTTTATTACTATTATTGTTACCCACGCTGCTATACAGCCTGGATACAAATCATTGCCAGTGGGCAATGGTACTGCTGTACAGCAGAAAATAAGGCACTATCAAAGCCAACAGTTTCAAAGGTGAGACCTATTGGCTTTGTCAGTGCTTGTTGGGGTCTCAGCACAGCACCCCTGCGATTCTGAGAAAATCAGTTAGTGAAAAAGAAAAAATATGACAAGAAAGCTATTAAACCCATGTCTTAGTAAAAATACTTTTGGAAGTAGTTAACATCTGTTGTCACAAGTGACGACTTTGACATGCTGACAAATTAATGGCAGTTAAGAAGAGTGATAATGATGCCGAAGGATGGTAAGTAAGAGCGAGTTCCAAGCCCATTTTGTAAACAATGCGCTAGCACATGGCTCACACAGACTCAACCCTAAAAAGTAGTCTCTTAATTACAGC
Organism: Calotriton arnoldi; assembly: GCA_963921515.1. Classification (NCBI taxonomy): domain Eukaryota; kingdom Metazoa; phylum Chordata; class Amphibia; order Caudata; family Salamandridae; genus Calotriton; species Calotriton arnoldi. The sequence goes on from CAWUFW010014095.1 coordinate 307,849, forward strand.
GCAATCAAGAGGAGAACATCAATCAAGCTGAAGCAATCAGTACTTGGTCCATGCTCCAGCCGAAAGAAGAGGAAGTGAAACCGGCACACACTGGTCTATTAAAAGGCAGCAAATACGAGTGACAGTGAAGCCAACCAATTTTAAGCAATGAACGGTCTGCAAGCTCATTGGTGTACACAATATCTCTGTCAAGCGAGAGCGCACGCAACGCATGCACTGTCACAGGCAAGACCTAAAAAAGCGTTATGACTCAGTCAGCGCTGGCTGCATCATAGCACTTTTTTTCTTTAGTTTTAGCCATGCTGCACAGCAGCCGAACTGCTGTACAACATGCTAAATTAAACATTGACAAAGCCAATAGCTCTTGCGTAGGCGAGACCTATTGGCTTTGCCAATGCTTGTTTACTGTAGCACTTGGCACTGAATATCTTGTCAAAGTGCCATGGCCCATAGGAGGTGTTGCGGAGCAGGTGAACGTTTTTCAGAGGTACAGCGCTGCCCCAGCCCATCTGTGATAAATGTCTACATGTGTCCTCAGATCATTGCCAGAAAGAGAAGCAGGGTGTGGCAGCTGGAGCAATTCTTGCAGATCCAAGAGCAAAGTGATTGCTATTTTTATAAAGTGCTTCTGCCGCACAAGATCACCAATAACTGAATGTACAATTTGATTTCTGCACGAAGACACTTTATTTTTCATTACGGTTTAAGACAGATAACTCTTCTAATTGGGCAGTGCCGTCCCCTCTACCCTGATTGGCTGCCTGATTGCAACATACACCCACTTGCTCTATATCGCTTTTGGGGCCAACACAGTGGCAGCAATCCCATGGACCACTTCCTGCTCTCAAAAAATAAAAATGAAACATTTCATTTTTTTTATGCATTCAGTCTTACTTTAAGGAAAGCTGGCATTAATTGAAAAAAAAGATTGCTTTATTTAAAAGCAATCACTAACATGGCTGTCTGCTGGCCCCAGCAGGCCACCATCACTGTGAAGGCAGTGAATCCTTGCGACCTCCCTCATTAATATTCATGAGGTACGTCCATTTGCAACCCACTATGAATCGCTGATTTGGAAAGAAGGACCAGATATAATTTGAGTACATTAGTAACAGTGGTTTGCAAACATTCTGGCCCTAAATCTCAACCCCCAGCAGACACGGCAAACAAGCATCCTAGAATTCTTATTGTTGGTGATTGTCATAGATGTAGGACTAGGTACAGAGATCCGTGTTTTTTCTCTGCACTGGCTGCCCCTTTAAGGTTTGAGATCATGTTTTACAATACATGACTTCAGTGCATAATCCCTGGGTGTGAGATCGCCTATGGCGTGAGGGGCTAACTTAAAACAACAGTTGTTGCACACAAAAAGTGTTTGAGATAGGGCTGGAACTAGGCAGCAAAATGTGAGGAGGTTACACCTGGACATGATCGCACCAGATATAAGGATTACAGTCAGTATGTGGCACGAGAGTCGCTATTGTGAACACACCTTCTCTGAAGCTACTTGATTCCCTGTGTTGTCTCGCACATCTCTTTCCTCCTCTCAAATTCCATCTGATTTTTTGCACCCCCTCCCTCTCAGTGCACAATTGATCTGTTTATTATCCACTGCCTGTTCACCGGATGGAATCCATGCTGGAATGACCCCAACCTTATGTGCTCTCCCCAGCAGTATTCACTCCTGCCTGCCTTCTCCAATGTCCCTTTATCTTGTGCAAGCAGGCCATATGCCTCACATGTTTGCATGCCTTTGTTTGTATTAATTAGTACTTTAAAGCCATTTGATTGGCTTTACCCATACTTTTTACTGAGAAAAACTAATGCTAATATACATTATTCATCCTAGTGGAATGGAATGTAGTTCTGCCGCATACTGCATGCAAGCTATCTTTGTGCTACTGCTGGGTGTTGAATTATCAGCTTTGAAGAACAGTTTTTAGGTCGAGAGCGCTGTCTCTTCGAGACATGCTGTATTCCCTCTGTGGGCTTACAGCCCACCCACTGCTTTCCATTTTTTAGTTTCTGTGTCCTTTAAAAACCCTTACTTCTAAAAGACCCCTTAAAGGATTCATTTCTATCAATTTAGCTCACGTTGGATTTCCTGAAAACGTGGCTTGGCTCCAGCACTCATGGGCCAACAATGACCCCGGGTCATGGAGCCTTGTAATGTTTTGTGTTGTGTTGCTGTGCTTTGTATTGTATTTCAGTTACAGCCCAGAATGAGGTTCAGATGCCGTTCTGTGCACCAGTGAGCCGCAGGCTCGGAAAAGGTGCATTTTGGCCGCTGGTGGCCAAGAACGCTTTCAGGAGTTGTGCAGTGTTACCATTTGAAATCGATGGGCATCTGTATGCGTGGATCTGAAGATATGATATAGGCTAAAAAACCAGTCCTTAAAGAATTACCTCCATCCTGTACCTGGAAAATGCAGATTCCTGACTCGAGGACCACAGCTTCGAAAGCAGAGGATGAATTGGAGGCAACAGAGAATGCCTTTGACGGTTGAACAAGTAACTCGTGATTGGTGTCATCTTCAATGATCACCTTCCTTGGCTGGTAGTAGGTCATTCACTTCGTCTATAGTGCGCCCTTTGGACATCAGTCTGGCGTCGCTAGGTTGGCCCTTGACGAGACACTTTTCTCGAGCGTCATTCAATGTAGGTTTTGTGGTGTTCCATGTGGGATTGGCGGGACTTTTGTTTTTTTTACATTTGCTTTATTTGTTTACAAAGGTTTTCCCGTGTTGACCTTGATTGTTGAAAACAATGGACCTGATTACGAGTAAAGTAAAAGTACGGAGGAATTGAACTTTTAAAATTTTCTTATTGCAGATAATTAGAATTCTTCAAAAACTGGAAGAGTTTAACAGTTATGAAACATAACTTATGCTAATGAGAGGATACTTCCTACGCCCCGCTGAGGAGGAACTAGATGAAGTGCAAATAATGAAAAAAGTGGAAATAAATGCTCTAAAATAAGATTTTGGAATGATTGTCTTGTTCATTACATTGAAAAATTATGAAGTATGTTTATATCAACTCTTGTATAGTATTACATGTGATTTAAGTAACATAATTGATGTGGAAAATATTTAGTGGTTGAAATATAATTTGTTTACATGTTAATTGTTGTTTATTTAAATATTGAAGCAAAACAAATGGAGGTATTTGTGGTAATGAGATGAACATACAATGAAGATGTTATTTTTTTATTCTTAAATTGATTTGTTTCATTTCAATATAGAATATAGAATATTATGAAGCAACTCCAAACAAAAGAACATCTTCTCATAAACAATCACAATGACATTGTACATTGTTACTTGGTTTGAGGAACTTAAAAATCAAAATGATTACCATATAGTGCAATTTTTAAAATAGGATGTTACATCAACTCCCCTTTCATGTTATTATTATTTGAAACTGTTATCAATATAAAATGCACTTAATTCCTGTGTAGATTTTTGCAAAATAGCGGAAAAAGTCATGTCACGTCTGTCACAATTCAAAAGGCCAAGCATTTTAGTGGACTTTCTGGGATAAAACACAGTTCAGACAAAAGAAAATAACCAATCAGAATAATTTCTACAAGTAAAATTGAGTATGTTGGTAAAAAATAAAATTGTAATTTATCTTTAGGAAATGAACATCTTTTGCGTTATGTATACCCAGAGTCTTGCGATATGTGTTCTTGCTGGCTGTAGAACTCTGTATACGTTACACCTGCTACCCGTTGAAGTGCCTATGCTCCTCCTTTCAATACGATGAAATTAGTATACTCCTAACTAGCATATTTAACCTTACCTCTAAGCCCTTAGTATGTGGTACAAGGTGTACCCAGGGCCTGTAAGTTAAATGTCACTATTGGACTGCAGCACTGTTAGATTTGGGGGCCTCTAGTTGGCAGAGGTAGGTACCTTTGACCAAATAGGGACCCTTGCGTCAAGTCAGGGTAAGGGGGTACACTCCTAAAATAACCCCTGCTCACCCCCTTGGTAGCTTGGCACGAGCAGACAGGCTTATCTCAGAGGCAGTGTGTAAAGCATTTGTGAACACATTCAGTAATCAAGTGACAACACTACAGATGGACACCACACCAGTTGTATATTAAAAATAAGTATTCTTTATATAGATTTAACTTTAACACAAGACCACAAACGACAAAAATCCACAATATTGTACTTCAAAAATGGTAGACTTAGCTTAGTTCTCTTAAGATATAAAATGCGACACTTTGAGTTCAATGTACCTTAGGATGCGTAACGCTATACAACGAAAGTGTTGCAGGGAAGGTGATGCGTCGGTTCCTTACACGCAAGAACGGTGATGCGTCGGGTCCCTACTGATGCATAGGGGATGCGTCGGTTCTTCTCGCCGTGGGGAGGTGATGCGTCGGTTTCTTACTGCGCTTCCGTGGCGATGCGACCAGCAACGCCGTGATGGGATGAAGATCCGGTGCAATGGAACAAAGATGGCGTCTTCTTCTTGATGCGACACAATGCGTGCATGCCCGACGGCCGTGCGGCGACTCAACAATTCTTCTGAGCGGCGACAGGCCCCGCGACATGCTTCCCGGTGATGCGGCGGCGTCTGATGCGACGTCGATCCTCTTCTCCGGCGATGCGAGGCGCTTCGGCGATGCAATGCGACAGCGGCGACACTCTTCTTCAGCGATGCGACGACAGCGGCTGCAGCGGCGACACGCTTCTCCGATGATGCGGCGGCGTCTGATGTGACGTCGATCCTCTTCTCCGGCGATGCGAGGCGCTTCTGCGTTGCGAAGCAACAGCGGCAGCGGCGACACCCTTCTTCAGTGATGCGACGACAGCGGCGGCGACACGCTTCTTCTTCGTGAGTCGCGCTTCCAGCTCCTTGAGACACGCAGTCCCTCAGAAGGCCCAACACAACAGCAGGCACTTCAAAAGAACTCTTGGGGAGCTGGTGGGTGAAGTCTGTTGTCCCTGAGACTTCAGCAGGAGGCAAGCTCTCTCTCAAGCCCTTGGAGATCTTTTGTAAGTTGAAGAAAGTACACACAAAGTTCCTTTCTCCTTTCTTTGGCAGTCAGGCAACCACTGCAGGCCAATCCCCCAAACAGCACTCAGCTTAGGGATAGTCTCTCCTCAGTCTCTCTGGTTCCTCTCCTCAGCAAAGGTTCTTCTTGTTTCCCAAAGTGATCTAAAGTTCTGGGGTCTGGGTCCCCCCTTTTATACTCATTTTCCCTTTGTTCTCTGAAGGCAGAGAGGCCTTTGCCTAGTCCAAACCAGTTCTGGTCAGTCCTGGAGCACTTTGTTGACAAGACTCCTTCTTTCCTTTCACAGTGTAGGCCAGGGACATCAGACACACCACAGGAGGTGGAGCCAGCATTGTGGAGGGAAGGCACAGCCCTATTCAGGTCCCAGGTGCAACTCCTCCCACCCATCTACATGCAGATCTCTCTATTCAGCCCTGTGCTGACTCACCCTGTCTCCTGGAATCCCCCAGCCCCTGTCACTCACAAAACCAGACACAGCAATACACAACCTAGCAGAGGCAGGCTTGGATAGTTAGGCAAGAAAATACCTACTTTCTAAAAGTGGTATTTTCAAACACAGAATGTTAAAACCAACTTCACTAAAAGATGTATTTTATCATTCTGAGTTCAGGCATACTAAATTCGTTTTTCTACCATGTTCCCTGGGTCAGTTAGGATTATAAGATGTAATAATCAAACTGCCCATTCTGGCCTATGGGGAACAGGTAGCCTTGCAATAGTGAAAAACGAAAATGGCTGTAATTCACTATTAGGACATGCCACACACACCAGGGCATGTCCTACCTTATACTTACAATGCACCCTGCCCTTGGGCCTACCATAGGGGTGTCTGATATGAAGAAAAGGGAAGGTTTAGGGACTGGCAAGTGGGTGCACTTGCCCAGTCGAGCATGGCAGTACCAGACTGCACACAGGCTCTGCAATGGCAGACCTGAGACACACTTTTACAGGCTGCTTCTGTGGGTGGCACAACCAGTGCTGCAAGCCCACCAGCAGCATTTAGTTTACAAGCCCTGGGCACACTCAGTGCAATGTACTAGGGTCTGACAAGTAAACCAAACCAACTAATCATGGAATCACTAATCCATACATCAATTTATACCAGAGAGCATATGCACTTTAGCACTGATCAGCAGTGGTAAAATGCCCAGAGTCATAAAACCAACAACAACAGGTCAGAAAAAGTACAGGAGGAAGGCAAAAAGTTCAGGGATGACCCTGAAAAAAGGGCCAAGTCCAACAAGCACCTATTGTGCCATTCATTAAACTGATGGTGTAAAACATGGCTTTGGGCCTACCTGTAAGAAAGTGGGATATGGTATGGCTGGGGAGCCTTGCCATGTAATGTTATCTCCATACCCCAAATATGGTCCTTGGATTCACACTAATAAATCCTTAGCTCAGTCCTAGTAAGTAGAGTGGCAAAAAGTAGTCAGGCTGTACTAGAGGAACATGTGTGAAGCATTTTCGAGTAACAACAGTTAAGTAATTGTCTCGATTCAAGAGAAATCATACACCAGTTTATAAAAATTGAGTGCATTTTTATCTTAATTTAGACACCAAAATGAATGGACTAGCAGACACATAACCGGAGTTATAGATGTTTGAAGCAATGTTAAATCTGCGCAGGAAAATAACATTGTGGTCAACGGCAAAATACACTAGTGATAATCTTTCACTTGCAGTTTGAGTGACTTGGAACCCTGATAAGGTTAGGGTCATACGGGCCCCAGGACCAGGCCGCAACAGTCAGAGCCATTTTACCTGGTCCATGGGGTACGGGTGCAGAGTTGTTCTGGCTCTTCCTTGATGCTGAACGGGAGCCGCGGATGGTGCTGCTTTTACCACTTAAACAGACTGCAAGAAACAAAATGCAAAACACAACAGGTACACAGCTGCTGATGTTACACAGTGTTTTCTGTAGATACAGTGTTGAGTGTAGGGGTCGCTTTCCGGATTAGTAACCAACAAGCCTGTCCAGCAGTAAGCACAACGAAAAGCTTCTGGAACTTCAATGGGTCCGGGGGAGTAACGTAGCGGTCTGAAAGTTTGGGGCAGGCGAGACTACAACTCCCACAATGCACTGGACCACCTGGATTTGGACAATCCCTCGGAGGGCCTGACGGCCAGCGATTCTTTGGAGCCGGTGAGTGTGTTTACCTGCAGTTTGCAGGGGACCAATGCCACTACTCCATGGAACATTGACGGTGCTTCTGACTTCCACGAGGGTCCCTCTCTTCAGGAGTGTCGAGCTGTAGCCAAGGACGAGGGTCGTTCACTCAATTCCAAGTCTGTAGCCTCAGGGACAAAGTATCCCTATTTTGCTTTTGACTGGCGGGCAAAGTCATGTGGGCAACACAGGTCTCCTCTTCGTCCTTTTTTAAAGTAAGTCCTTCAGATCTTATACTCTGGTTTCAGGGGGGTCCCTTAAATCCTAGATTTAGGGATGTTAAGGGTGTGGGAGCTAGTAGCCAATGGGCAGCTAGTCACTGCAGCTGCTCCGCCCCTGAGGTGACCACATCTGGTGGTGTAGGTCACCTTTTCTACCCAGAAACCACTATATCTGCCCTCCTAAATATGGCAGAATTCAATTTTGGGTGTACAGACCAGGCTGCCCACACTAGAGGTGTGGCCTTCCGTCCTGGGGGTTTACACCTCCTGCATAGCTAATTTCCCACCTTGCCCGGGTGCAAGCATGCCTGTGGCAAGAGAAGGGCTGATTCCTTCTCAATGGGAACAGCCTCTATGCATATCAGAGGCGGTGCGGCCTTTGAAGCTCACCGCTCGGATGTGCCAATTCACTAGCCTACTGGGGGGAGGGAGGTGTGACCTCCTTTCTGCCCAGCCTTTGTTATTGACTCCTGGGAGTGATCACAAGGCCTGGCAGGAGGTCAGAATCCTGTCATGGTGGCGGCAGGTGCAGGAAAGCACGGGCTGATCAGCCGGAGCACAGTCAAGTTGGGGGCAACCTCTAAGGGACCACCTGGGTGCACGCCACCTCACCCGGGGCACGAGAATCGTGTCAGGGTGAGAGTTCACGTTGTGTGATACCAAACATGGCTTATTTTAGTGGTACCATAATAGAGCGGCCAATCGTGAGGATGTCCGGTTGGCAGCCCATGTTATCCTATGGACCGCTAACACATATAGTAGCTTCCGATGGGGAAAGCTACTATAGGGACATATAGGCTTGCACCTATTTGTCCACACCTTTAATATAATGCACCCTGACTCCTGGGCTGAGGAGGTCTACCTTAGGGGTGTCTTACATATAGTAAAGACAGTGTAGGTGACTGTGCTACACATGGTGAGAGCACAGTCGAGTTCGAGCAGTTTGTACTGCTTCTGCAGTCTGGAATAGCAGGCCTGCTGTCAGTAGTTTGCATAGGCCTCCCAAGGAGGCACAAAACCGTGCTGCAGCCCTGTGGACTCCTTTACCACCAATGCCCTGGGTACCCCTGGTACCATCTACTAGAGACTTATAAGGTGGTAAAGCTTTTGCCAATTTGGGATTACCAAGATGAACATAACAGTTTCAGGAGAGAGCACAGGCACTGGGGTCTGGGCAGCAGAGTCACCATCAGCATTTGGAGCAAAAAGGGGGGTGACATACAAAAAGAGGCACTATCCTACACTACCATTAGCCTGAGTAGGACAGTTTAAATATTACAACTTAACCTATCAAAGTAACCTCTTTCCACCTGTCAGAACTTTCCTTTTAAATATTAACATCACACATATCTAGGTCTTTCTGCCCATAAAGCAGGATGCATGGTATTTAAAAGTAGGACATGTCCAAATTTATTGGCAGATTTTCTAAAAGTGCAGACAATATAATATTGCTGGACAAGTTGCTGTGCTGAGATACGAGAATGGGAAAGAGCAGAACAGTGGCACATTACAAACACATGGCGTGGTTCAGCTCTCTAGCTATGCTGGTGCACTTGTGACTGGCTTGCATCAACACAGGCGGCCTTGCGCCGAGATGCAAGGGTGTATGTATTATGAGCAGTTACTGTTTTTCTGCAGGAAGGCATACCTTCTTGCACAAAAACAATACTTGGAGGCATATTCCTATTAATATGTGTGCTGCAGAATGAGGCAGAAATAGAAAGAGAAAGTAACAAAGAGAAATGAAGCTATTTCTCCCCGTGACACCTCTCTCTGGTAGGTGCGTGATTGATTTTCGAATAAACTCCGGTTTACTACCTTCGGTAAATCATAATTCGCGTTAAAATACAAGGGTGGGTGTACGGGAATTCTCATGGTCCACCCATGGAACATCTACCCGACAGTGTAACACAATGTGAATAACATTTGTTTTTACAAAGCCACGCAAGGTGACACAAATCGGTCCTGGAGTGGCTTTCTAAATCTTGAATAGCATTGTGAATTGTGGCTGTGCCAAAAAGTGGCAAAACCACAATGCAAACGGTCAGTAAATCTGGCCTTAACTCCTAAGTGCTGTCCCTGAGGTTGAGGGACACTTGGCTGTGTCTAACCGGACTTCTGCTGCAATCTCTGAAAAGTTGGGACATAGAATGGTTTTGGACTTCCAGACATAGGAGAACTGAGACCAGCCGTCTGAGCCAATCCCACCAGAGTGCGGCTTCTCTAGGCTGAAGAAAAAGGTTTCTCCTGCAAGGAGCTTCTCTGCAGCAGCAACTCTGTTTCAGCTGGTCCTCGATGAGAAGGTATCCAGCCTCGTGGAACTCATCATCAGATACAACCTTTAGCCTTCTCAGCGGGAGGATTCTGAGCTCTGAGGAACAAAACCTAAATCTTAACCAGGCTGAAAAAAGGACTTCCTTGCACACAAAATTCAAACATCTCCCGCTCAGACCTTTCCCCGCCAAAACCAACAGCTTCAGCAGGACCTCGTCCTACAACTATCCGGCTACCAGAAGACTTTCCCAGGTACAGTCTGCATCCTTGCCACGCTGAAGGATTGTCACTTCCATTTCTAAGTCCTACGGTAAACCTTCAACCTGATGGTATCTGTTTGGGGTATCTGTTTGGCCTGAAATTGCACCTAGACCAGGTCTCCCATGAACAGTGGCTACTGATTGTTGCTTCACTTTTTCTTGGCACACTTTCTCATAAAAAGATATCTCAGGTTCCCCTTATTGGTTTTTTGTTGTTTTGGAGTCAATCTGTTTATTAATGTTTAGTCTATTTTTGTTTATTGGAGTGGGATTATTATTGTGTTGTGTTTTAAGAAAGATGTGAACCATTTTAAGACTGTTCCATTGATGCCTGCACGCTGCGAGAGAGTGTTTAGGAGGATGTCATGGTTGACAGTGTCAAAGGCAGCCGATAAGTTCAGGAGGACTAGAAGGCATGCCTGGCCATCATCTAGGGATCTGTGCAGGTTATCTATGATGTTCAGTATTGCAGTCTCTGTACTGCAGCCTTTCCTGAATGCCGATTGGAAGGTGTCGTGCAGGTTGTATTTTTCAATGTGGCTGTTGAGTTGTGTAAGCACACATTTTTCAATGACTTTGGCGAGGAGAGGGAGGTTAGTTACAGGTTTATAGTTATTAAGGTTGTTCTTTTGCACGTCTGTTTTTTGATGAAGAGTGCGACTTGGCCGAGTTTGAGGGGGGCCGGTATGGAGCCGCTCAATAGGGAGAAGTTAATGATTCTGGTCCATATAGGAGAGATAAAGTGACTGATTTTTTTAACAGGTGCCGCAGGGAAGAGGTCGGAGATGTGCAATGTCGGCTTTATGTTGATGAGTAACTTAAGGGTTTCTTCTTTCAGGATAGGGATGAATTCAGTCCAGGTTGCGTCATTAGGTTGAGCCCTGAGCCAGCGCGCAAGCGTTGCTCTGGGGTAGTTGAGTACGGGGGAGAAGCCACGCCCACTCCCCCGCCCCTCTTTTTCATTGGCTTGTCTCTTTTTCGTTCCTAAATTCTGCCTTCCGATTGGTTTATAGGCTTGTTAGTCCCTCCTTATGAAGACCATGTTGTGATTTGCATCCTTCCAAGGCTACTGGCCCCTTTACTTTGAGTGTTGTATGGTATGTGTTATTTAGATAGTGAACACTATTTAATTTAGTGCGACACGGTGGGTCTCTGCTATCCCCTGTTCGAATAGTCACCCGTATGCATGACTATTATCTGGTGCATATGTCACATTCTGCCGATAAGCCACGACGGTCACCTGTTCCTCTATGGTTTTAAGCCAGTGTGCCTGTCAGCTCGCTGTCTCTGGGGGCTGCCAGAGGTCGGTGCTGATGGAGACTTTGAGTAGTGTCTTCACCAGGCTCCGATGCTCTGGATTAGGCCTCGGGTCACGCCACTCGGCAGTGCCAACACTGCACAGATACCAAGCCGAGTCTCCAGGGGGAGGAGGGGAAACAGAGAAGGTAAACAAGGCTCCAGCTGCCCTCTCGTCCATCCCTCCCTCCCCGTCAGGCACTTTCCTCCAAGTGTGGTGTAAATACACCGATGTCCTTCTTTTCCGACGTCCCACGGCTCATCCCGTCATTTGGTGCTTGTTGTTGCCGAAGCAGCACATCGCATCCATTGGTGCTGCCGCCGCCGTACCCTCAGCGCAGACTGAGCTTGTTGTGATTGGTGCTCACCCCCCCTCTACTTGTAATGAATGCAGGGCATTATGTAGTGCCAGCCGCCCCCGTCAGTGGCACTGCCTGTGAGTTCTCTCTCACTCGCAACCCTTTAAACAGCAGCTGAGAGCTAAACGCTGGAAACTAGTTTCATCAGCCCTCACCTCCCGTGTCCTTTACCGTTCACCCCAATGAACGGGACTCCACTCTCAATCGAGCCCATTTTTAGGTCGAGCCTAGCGTTGCAGCGCATTCGCTGCTCGCTTTGCGAGGCATGCAGTATTCAGTATAGCGTGGAAGCTTCGTGGAAGCTCCGCCCACTCTCCGCCCATCTTTTTCATTGGCTTGTGTCTTAGATGCTGCCTTCCGATTGGTTGTAGGCTTGTTAATCCCTCCTTATGACGCCCATGTCATCATTTGTGTCCTTCCATGGCTACTGACCCCTTTGCTGGACAGACTACTTTCTTCCCATGCCCCCCCTCCCTCCCGCAGTCCGATGCCTTCTCGCCTGCCCCCTCTTCATGCCTTGTCGCCCGCATGCATTCCCGTTTGCAATGCAATAGGTCTTGCGTAAATGTGAGTCCTATGCTTTTTTTCCCGCTCCGCCCGTAAGTGGTGACGTCAGTGAGAGCCCGTCGTGGAGTGACGTCCGCGTGTGGCCGACGTACAGTCACATCATCAGGCTCGGCCTGGCGGCAGTGGCGGGGGTGCCGGTTTCATAATCTGGACTTTGAAGCTTCTGATGGAGTCTTAGATGCCGGGCATATTGGAGCTGCCCCTTGTTCCCGCACCTGCCACCTCAGTGCCAACCTCCCGTCCGAGGCCCCCATGTGAGGAGACGCTATCCCCTTTGAGGTAGTTAGTTAGTTGAAGGCGCAATTACATGGACACACAGATGCACAGATGCTGAACGTGTGTTGAACCTGAGAGAATGCTGTGAGATGAGGTGCTGTCGGAGTGATGAGTGATGCTGATGAAGATTGAAATAGAGGAAATCCTATCTTTAGTAATTGATTAGAAGAAGATCGCGGAAGAATCTCGAGGAGGAAGAGAGTGTCAGAGAGGGGCGCGACGAGTTTGTCGGGTCTAGAGAGGTCCACTGTCCTGTCCTGATTCCTCTCCTGAAGCCTTTGTCACCTGTTCTTTCCCAAGGGACCCTTACCAGCTCTTTGGCCAGGGAGTTGGTCTTCACACCATCTTTGGTAAATATAAAATTTGTATTAATTTCTGATGTACTGCTCTCTCTATCCTCTCTTTCCTGGGCTAAGTCAATGCATCGAATCTATGAATGTATTTTGATTATTTGAAATCTTCCTTCCTAATGATTGATGGTGTCTGTAGTGTGCATTTGAGATGGTTCACTCACATTTAAATTTTAGATAAAGGTTTTGAAAACTTCCTGTGTCTGTGCTCATTTTTCATTAAACAGAAAAAAAGGAGTTAGGCCCACGGGGCAAGGCACAGGCAGGGCCGTTTATATATACTTGAAAAAAGAATGAGCCTGTACCTTGCGTTCTTTGTTTAGTTACAATTTCACTAAATAGTCAAACCCATCGATTTCAGTTTGAGCAGGTATTTTATTTTAACCTTTTTATTTTCACTAGATTCTTATTTTTTGCTGCTTTTTTGATCAGAAAAAACATGTGTCTGGTCATATCAAAAATTCTAGACATAAATGTGCTATATAACATATATTTACATAGATCAGTGTGTGACTTTTACAAAAAAGAAAATCGAATACATATATCACATCCAATACATATATCACAATTGTTATTCTCAATTTTAATACTGAAAACTCTTAAAGCGTCTATATTCAGTATCCCAAATCAATACAGGGGAAACTATTATTTTAGAAATCTTCTCAAATTAAATTTTATTCATTATTCCTCTGTATTTTTATGTGCCGTATGCCTGTGCCATGTGCCAACGCGTTTCGAGTCCTGGGAGTTGAATACCAGGAATCTCATGAGGGCTTTTAATTTGCTTGTAATTTTAACAGCAATGGTGGTTTCTGTAAGGGTGTGTAACATAAAACGATTATTACAAGGGGCTCCTTTCTGTCTCACCTTAAATTCACCATTCTCATTATTTCTATTTGGGTTCTTTACCTGAGAATTCTTACTAATCTTCACCTTAAGGTATACGCTTCACCAAAGGACATTTAATCTCAATCACTAGGGATTCTGTTAAAAAACAGAGAGCACTGTCAGTATTGTGCATTCTCTACTGCGACATTTTAATATCTCTTTTTCCAGCAGTCGTCTCCTACCTTATCTTTGTCTTTTTATAAGGCAATTGCATCTAGTTTCCTGTAAATAAGGAAAATACTTAATCATACTTTTAAAGGGTACGATATTTTGTAATACTTCATTACCCTATATTGCGGCTTCAGCTTTTTGTACCTTATATGCCGGGCATTTTCGCTGTCGGCTTTTCAAACGCTACCTGGATCACCTCCTCTCTTGTAACGGCGCTCGCTGATTTAGATTAACTTGCGTTCTCTGCAAAAATATTACAGAACGCAATTATACATTTCAGCATTTATATATTTGGAGATAACCTTTCCTCTTCTCATTTTAAGCTTACCTATTCTCTGACTTGGTTGAACTGCAATTGCTTTCATCTCCTGATCCTTCTCTGCCTCCGTTTGGTCAGCAATGGAGTTCAGCCATGAGGTTCAAGCTAATATGGTGTCTCCCTAGGTACCCTGGGAAATGTAGTTTCAGATATTAACCAATAGAAAACGATCTCTTGTTGAGCCTATGTGTTGCATTCTGGATGACATAGTTTAAGTCTTTGATAGCTCTGTCATGCTGTTAAGACCTGTCATTGTGCAATTATATTTAAGTATTAAATAGGCTTCTTTTTGAAGTAAAGCACTATCAATATCAATTGGATATTTTGATGCTTTAACCACCGTCAACGCAGTCCATTTGAAGTCATTTTCGCCATGAGATTTCTCTATGAAATGCTCAACCATCGGTGCAGTAATCACTTTTTTCTTTATTCGCGATCTATGTTGTGTGATTCGAGTATTAACCTGTTGATTCGTTTTGCCTATGTATATTTTCAAACATGGACAAATTATAGCATATACTGCATTTCTGGTTTTGCAATTAGTGAAATCCAGATGTTTCCATTTGATGTTATTATGGACAAATTCTGTTCCTTCTATTGTAGTGCTGCAAGCAATACAATTGCCGCATTTTCGGTGGCCTTCAATTGGTTTAAGATTCCATTGCGTTAATAGATCACTTTTTTGTCTGGGTAAGGAAATGTCTGCACGTACTATTTGCTGGCCAATGCTTTGGCCCTTTTTCATCGCAAATAGTGGTTTTGGAAAAGGACATTCAAGGTTTTCAAGGAGGTGCCAATTCTTCAATACAATTTGTCTAAACTTATTTGTGTCTGGACTAAACGTTGATACACAAACTAGTCTGTCTAGAGGTTTTTATCTTTTACCTGCAGGAGGCTTTCACGAGGTGTGAATCTTGCTCTTTTTGTAGAGTGTTTCAACAGCTTTTTAGGATATCCTCTTTTTGTCATCTCATTACAAAAAGTAGTGGCGTGTTTTTCAAATTGTGATGTCAATGTGCAATTCCTCCTGATCCTTAATAACTGCCCATAAGGGAGATTTTCTTTAAGACCTCTTGGATGTGCACTTTTATGATGCAACATAGTATAGAGAGATGTTGTTAGATGATTATCCATAGGGGTTACCTCTACATCTAAGAACGTCATTTTGGTCTTACTTGATTCTACAGAAAATTTGATGTCTTGGTGTCGGGCATTTAGCCATTCATGGAACGAAATCAACTCCACCTGGCTCCCCTGCCACAGGCACCAGATGTCGTCGATATATCGTTGCCACTGCAGTATATTACTTCGAAAGGGATTGTTCTGTTCAACATATATTTTTTCATATTGAGCCATGTAGAGGACCGCCATCTCCGGTGCATAAGGACATCCCATGGCGGTCCCCTTTACCTGCATAAAGAATTGATCATCAAATCTAAAATAGTTCTTTTTGAGGGTGACCTCTGCTAGTTGTAGTATAAATATCGTGGGAACCCTATGGGGCCGCTCTCTACTCTCTAAATACAGCTCCATCACTTCTAACGCCTCATCCTGCGGTATCTGCGTATAAAGTGATGTAACATCAAATGTAACCATTATTTGTGTCTGGTCATCAAATGGAGTACCCTCAATCTTAGTGATGAAATCTGTGGTGTCTCGGAGGTATGACGGGACATCCTTAAGGAACGGTTTCAAAAGAAATCTATATATTTAGAGATTGGCTCTAAAATAGAGTCACAACCCGAGACTATAGGTCGTCCCGGCGGATCTTCTAAATTTTTATGTATTTTCGGTACAAAGTACAATATAGGTGTTCTTGGATATTTCTTAGTTAAAAAATCATACACTTTTGGTCCCAGATATCCGTCTTTTAATCCTGACTGCAATATTTCAGATATTATAACTTGTATAGATTGTGCAGGGTCCTCTTTAATAGGTCGACACCAAGTTTGGTTATTCACTTGGTTTCTCCCTTCTTTCAAATACATCTCTCTAGGCCAGATTACTACCGCCCCACCTTTGTCGGCCTGTTTGATAACCACCGATGTATCTTGTTGGAGGCTTTGAATTGCTGCTTGCTGTTTTCTATTTATGTTTCTATGTACATATTTCTTTGTCTGTTCCAATTTGTTTATGGACGATAAAATCGTTTGTTCAAATGCCAAGATTTGTTTTGGGATATTTTGTGTGGGAACAAATTTGGACTTGTTTCTAAACCCTGTCGTTTCACTATTTGCTGTTGGTTCATGACTAGCAAAAAAAGCCTTTAGTCTAACCTTACGGCAGAATTCGATTGCTTCTAGTTTTAGTTTTGTATAATCAGTCTGTCTATTTGGAACAAATTTTAAACCAAAGTTTAGTATGGTTTCTTCCTCTCTCGACAATTGTTTCTGTGATAGATTAACTATACTAGAAGCTTCTACGACTTGTAGAGCCGATTCCTGGTTCTCATTTCCCATTGTGGTTTGTACTTTGCTTTTTGTTGTTGACCGCCCCTTCCTAAAAAAGCCACCTGTTTTTAGGGCACCTTCTCTAGGACCTGATTCTCCTGAGGAGTCCGATGATGACGTATCTGAAAAGGTCGAAAACCGATTTTTGGAACGTCCTTGATAGGTTGTGAGCGCTCTACGTGCCTCAACTGAAGTGTAGTAATCCTCCTTGAGGAATGGATAGACTTGTTCAATATTAAACGTCTTGGTGTCCCTTTCAAATTTAGCACTTTTTGTGTTAATAGTACTATCCTTGAAATCCTGAATGTCCTTCTCAATCTTCTCTAAAAGAGCCTTAGCTTCTGTGACAGACTGGTTATCCTTAATAGCTTGTGTTAATCGCTCTAATTCCTCTGCTTCTTTTAAGCATAGTCTTTGGGCCGTCTCTATCGTGTGGACCATAAGGTCCCTGCTACACTTTGTATTAATAAAGCTGAAGCCTCTTTTGTATTCATTATCTTCTATAAATATAACTGGAACATTTTTCACCTGGAGTCCCCAGGGCATTGTCCCAGCTTTTAGGTGCTCTAGGAGAAAATGACCATGCAACTCTGTGCGGATATGCTTTTTGTGAAGACGAACTAATTTTTCACTTTCATTCTGTTGTCTTGCCGATGTGCTTAGTGAGATTGTGGAGAAGGGTGAGGGATACAGAAAGTCATATACAGAAGTTAATTACTGCTCCCTCACCCTTCTCCACAATCTCACTAAGCACATGGTCATTTTCTCCTAGAGCACCTAAAAGCTGGGATAATGAATACAAAAGAGGCTTCAGCTTTATTAATACAAAGTGTAGCAGGGATTAGCTCCAACGCTCCGTCCATCATCCCCTTTGGTATCGCTTTGTTCGCCCTAAGTTGGCAGGGTATGCCCAGACGTGGGTCCCTTGCTCACTTTGCCACTGGATTCAAGCTACCCTGGCTGATGACGGCTGAATAGCCAGAAACCGGTCCCAGGATGCTTGTTTCCGGTCCAGGGAAGACATGGCTTGGCAGTTCGGGCTGGACTGTTCCCATGAGGCACAGGGTCAGACTGATTTGCATATGGCCATGTCTGAACTGGGGTGGTGGAGTGAGCTAAAGAATGATGATGGATTAAACCCAGATCAGTTGACTGGGGGTGAGTGTTTGATTAGCTCCAACGCTCCGTCCATCATCCCCTTTGGTATCGCTTTGTTCGCCCCTAAGTTGGCAGGGTATGCCCAGACGTGGGTCCCTTGCTCACTTTGCCACTGGATTCAAGCTAGCCTGGCTGATGACGGCTGAATAGCCAGAAACCGGTCCCAGGATGCTTGTTTCCGGTCCAGGGAAGACATGGCTTTGCAGTTCGGGCTGGACTGTTCCCATGAGGCACAGGGTCAGACTGATTTGCATATGGCCATGTCTGAACTGGGGTGGTGGAGTGAGCTAAAGAATGATGATGGATTAAACCCAGATCAGTTGACTGGGGGTGAGTGTTTGATTAGCTCCAACGCTCCGACAATCATCCCCTTTGGTATCGCTTTGTTCACCCTAAGTTGGCAGGGTATGCCCAGACGTGGGTCCCTTGCTCACTTTGCCACTGGACTCAAGCTAGCCTGGCTGATGACGGCTGAATAGCCAGAAACCGGTCCCAGGATGCTTGTTTCCGGTCCAGGGAAGACATGGCTTGGCAGTTCGGGCTGGACTGTTCCCATGAGGCACAGGGTCAGACTGATTTGCATATGGCCATGTCTGAACTGGGGTGGTGGAGTGAGCTAAAGAATGATGATGGATTAAACCCAGATCAGTTGAATAGGGGTGAGTGTTTGATTAGCTCCAACGCTCCGTCCATCATCCCCTTTGGTATCACTTTCTAAAAGTGGCATTTCTAAAACAGTAATGTTAAATCCAGCTTTACCAGTAAAGCGGATTTATCATTACCATTCCAAAGATATGAAACATGATGCAGCTACTCCTTTCTAATCAGGAATTATAGCTTAAAAGAGTGTTAAGGAATACACAATGTTAACCTATGTGAGGAGTAGACCTCACAGTACTGAATACCAAATTTCGGTGTTTGTCACTACTAGGACATGCAAAACGTAACAGTATATGTCCTACCTTTTACTTACATAGCACCCTGCCTTATCGGCTACCTAGGGCCTACCTTAGGAGTGACATGTGTAATAAAGGGGAGTTTAGGCTTGGCAAATGGTTTTAAAGCCATGTCGAAGTGGCAGTACTGCACACACAGGCCTAGCAGCGGCAGGCCTGAGACATGTTTGAAAGGCTGCTTGTGTGGGCGGCGCTATCAGTGCTGCAGGCCTGCTACTAGCCTTTAATTTACAGGCCCGAGTATATGGTATACCACTTAACAAAGGACTTATAAGTAAACTGAATAATACAACTGTGTATACACCAATTTTATCATGTTTAAGGGATAAGCATATGTACTTTAGCACTGGTCAGCAGGGGAAAAGTGCTCAGAGTCCTAAGGGCAACAAATAGAATCAGCAAAAGGAAGAGGTAATCATGCAAAAACTTTGGGGGAAGACCACCCTAAGGATGACAGGTCTAACATACCCCCCATTGTTCCTTCTAGGCAGAACTGTCACCTTTTGGGCTATCATGGTACATCTGGTGCTTTCACCCCATACACATAACCTATGGCCTGGTGCAGCATTCAAACACTCATCCTTCGGCTTCTATGGCAGCACCGGCGGCACCCTAAGCAGGATGAAACTGCAGAATAGCTCCTTGAGTAACCTGGTATGATTCATAGAGGAGAGTCAAACACTTGTGTCCTAAGGTTTTCAATTTATTTCAGGACAACTATTTACAGTGAGACCCGGCTGCAGCGGACCAGTTCTCGATTCTCTAGTCACGCTGTAGGGACGGGGATGTGAGCACTGACAGTGTGACTTCACTGCATCCTCCAGGTAGGATGATGGGAGACCTTACACTGCAACCCTACTGGCACAGACTTTATCGCAAGCCTTGGGTCAGCCTCCAGGTGAGGGGAGGTGAGTCCTTATAATGAGATCCCGGCCCTGTTCTCAAGTCTCCCGCCAGCCTCCAGGTGAGGGGAGGTGAGTCCTTATAATGAGATCCCAGCCCTGTTCTCAAGCCTCCTGTCATCCTCCAGGTGAAGGCAGCTGAGCCCTTATAATGAGAGCCCAGCCTTGTTCTCCAGCTCTCGTCAGACTCCAGGTGAGGGAAGGTGAGTCCTTATAATGAGATCCCAGCCCTGTTCTCAAGCCTCTCGTCAGCCTCCAGGTGAGGGAAGGTGAATCCTTATAATGAGATACCAGCCCTGTTCTCAAGCCTCTCGTCAGCCTCCAGGTGAGGGAAGATGAGTCCTTACATGGTGACCCCGGTGACCTGGGCCTGTTCTCAAACCTCCCGCAGCCTCCATGTAAGGGAAGGAGAGTCCTGTAAGGATCATCGCATGGAAAGGGCGAATTTGTGAATCCCTCCCAGAGAAGCCACTAGGACCTCTGCTTAATTTACATCTCTTACTTTTCCCAGAATGCATCTCTGCGGGATACTCATCCATATTTATTGTTTTGTTTGCGCTGAAACTCAGAAATAAGTATTTAAAGCACAGTGCTGCTCACAAGAAGATTTCACCCACAAAATCTGTGAAATCTAAAGTAGGATCCCACGATTGATTATTACTTAATATGTTTGGTTTTAATATGTTTGTAAATTATAGATGTTCTTTCATTTTGGTTTCACTGGTATCTCATTATCGTAATAGCTGTTTTTCATCCCATTAACTGTGTGTGATGTTATGCATTCTCTATTTACTGGATATGACATCATAACATTCCTTTACCTGCTGGTGATGTCATGCATTGACCATTCCCTCTTTATAGCATCCCAAATTTATCTTGCCTGCTTCTCATACAAAGCAGTAGTGATCAGTCATGTGTCCGACATAACACCATCCCATTGACTGACTGTGATGGCATACATTGATTATTCCATATCTATGACATCACACCTCATTGGCATACTGTGATGTCATATATTCACTATTCCCTGTCTATGACATCACACCATCCCGCTGACAGACAGTGATGTCATACATTGATTATTCCTTTCTATGATAACACGCCACCTCATTGTTTTACTGTGATGTTCAACATTGACTATTCCCTGCCTATGAGATCACACGATCCCATTGAGTGGCTGTGATGTCATATATTGATTATTCCCTATATGTCACCACGCCTTCTCATTGACTTGCAGTGATGTCTTCCATTGACTATTCCCTGTCTTTGACATCTTACTGATTAATCCCCTTGGCTGGCTGTGATGTCATATACTAATTAATCTTATTGTATAACATCACGTCATCCATTGAGTGACTATGATGTCATACATTGATAAATTCCAGTCTGTGACATCACATCATCCCATTGAGTGACTAAGATGTCACAGGAAATTAATATTCAACACCATAAACGGTTGATGGAATGTCAATAAATGACATCAAACTATTTAGTGGCACCTCCTGGACCAGTCTTTTCTTATTACATATTTTGATATTTTATTTTAGGGAGAAGAAACAGATCTTAAGACTAATCTAAAAAGGAATAAGGGGAGGGTGAAAAAGCGTGCTGCCTGTCGCAGAACTTTCCTGTTTACTTCAACGCAGTTGTGACTCAGTACCTGGATCTGCACCATTAATGGTCAGTAGAAGGAAGTCCGCGAGTTAAGATCCTCCATGATGGTGTACGCCTCTTCCCTCATGACCAACATCAAACCCACACCAACCCTCAAAACCTTACCAAAGTATGCTGGATGATCACCCTCAACTGAGATGCCGCTACCACTGACTCACTCTAAGCCCTAAAACTCAATCGTACCCCCTGGTGGTCATGCCAAGACCCATCAGTTGTTATTGGCATAGTCCAGGTCCTCGAACTGTGTTTTGTACCGGTCTGTTTGTACCGAGGCATAGAGGGGGTCTTGAGCCTCCAAGGCCCGCGGGGCAGCCCTCTTCTGCTTCCCAGGGTCCTTCCCCGGGGCGGTGGGCTGCAGCGCCCCATTCAGCAGAGTCACCACGTCTGTGTACTGGATGCCGGAGTCAGTCGCCTGCTGGACCGCTGTAGGTTTCATCACCTTCAGATTGGCGTAGCACATCTTCTGCAATGAGAGAGAAGAGAGGTCTGTAGACTCTTTGGAGGTTTTGAGGATCATGAAGGCTTCTCAATGTTCCACAGGAGAGAAACAACCACATTAATTCAGAACAAATTTACTACATGATAAATCCATATCTGCATCTGGATGAGTGAGAACCAGCTGTGCCTGGAACCAGGGGACACAAAAGAGAATGATGCTCCTCTTAAGAGTAGACAGTACATACCATTTCTTCTCCTACAGTCATCTCCCTGTTCTTTTATTGCCTGCCATCTCCTCATCAAGGTGTGGGTAGCATTATTTTATCGATTACCTTGCCATAGCGTCCTCTATTTACTAGTCACGTCTTGCCTTTTTAAGATTATTTTATCAATTACCTTGACATAACGTCCTCTATTTACTAGTCACACGTCTTGCCTTTTTAAGATTATTTTATCAATTACCTTGCCATAATGTCCTCTATTTACTAGTCACGTCTTGCCTTTTTAAGATTACTTTTCATCGAATATCTAATATTTAAATATTTCTGACTTATCCGAACCCCTATTGCTAAATGTAATTAACACTGCCTCTCGTTTAATGTTATTAAATGTTTTTACTTATTTAAATGCTTTTCAAATTTATTTTTAGTCCCAGAATCTAATGCTAGCGCTATGTTGTATCTCTAAAAATCTCTTCCTCAAACCATTTGCACCCCTCTCTTGATTTTAAGGTATTAAATTTATGTAAAAATGATTTCACTTGTTTAAATTAATTTAATTTAATTGGGGGACCCATATTTTGACCGTAATGCTAATCATAACCCCTAACCGATGTTTAATGACTTAGGGCCATATTTAGAGTCTGGTGAACTGGTTCCTCCATCACAAAAGTGGTGCATAAGTGGACACCTTTCTGCACAAAAACAATCCTTGGAGTCATTTCCCTCTTTCAATGGCTGCTGTTGAATGCAGCACACATAGAAAGAGAAAAAAACGAGGAGAAATACAGATATTTCTCCTCGTTACGCCTCACCTGGGAGGCGAAGCATTTTGACACATTCCCAGGTGCACCAGTGTTGGTAAATCTGTGAATGCACCAAAATCCATGGGTGGATGTGCGGGACCACCCACGCTCCACCCATGGAACGCCCACGCTCCACCCATGGAACGCCCACGCTCCACCCATGGAACGCCTCCCTGGGGCGGAGTAACGCAACGCAGCGATTTGTGCTGCGCTGCGTTACTCTAGCTTTAGCAAGGCACGCAGGGCCACGCAAGGTGGACTTGCGTGACTTGATAAATCTGACTTAGAAGTTGTCACTCTTGCACCCCCTTGCGTGGCACAAGGGCGATGCAACTCAATGATAAATCTGCCCCTATGTGTTTTGGTCTCGTTCGACAACTTTTTCTTTTTTAAAACAAACTCCCAAAGTGGGAGCTTCCTTTTGAAAAACAAAAAGGCCCTAATGTCATGGCCATTGTTGGATTTAACTGTGCATGAACACCATGCCTTGCATGGTGGTCCAGGGCAGGGTACTCATGTGACAGTCGCCCCATTCAAAATAGGTCTCTATGACCTGGCGGTCCAGGAGTGGACAGGCCACCAGGTCAAATGCTTCCACCAGCAGCGCCAACAAGGGTCACTGGTGGAAAGCCTGTGGTTTCCCCACATCTAAATGGGGCGGAAGACCCGTGAACTTGGCCAGCTGGGTGCATTTATGGCCATTTACCTACTGCGTCTTTTGGGTAGGTTTCCCTACACAAACAACACATGCATACATATATACATACATTTATACATTATTAAAGGAATTTCTCTTTGCTTATATACAACATTGTACCCTAACAGAAACATAATACACGTAAATGTAAAATTTGCTAAAGGTATGTGTGGGACAACTTAATCCCCAATTCTCATTTTTCTCCTTTCAAGGAAACATATTCCCTACAGTCCAATTCACAACACCTATTGTTTTTAGGTCTTGATTACAGACAGCTTCAGCTGTCTGTTGTTGCAGACCTATTGTCTTTTCTTCTATTCAGTTGCTTTCCAAAGATGGCCGCCTTCTATTGGGTCATTTGTGAAAAACAAAAACAAAACAGCATTGACAAAGTCAGCAGTAGGTTGATGTCTGGTAGCTTAAGTGGCCTGTATTGGCGTTGCCAATTTTTAACTATTAAAACTACACACACACACACGCACACATTTCCCTTAAAACTATAGTTAAAGTGATTGTATTGTTGCAGCACAATGCACACACACACATCCCCATATTATAAAATGAAATTATGTTTACAGTAAAAAACCTAGAAAACAAGGAAATTCCCAAGCTTTGGCTGTGCAGTCCTGCCATATGCTATGCTCATTACTTCACACATGGCATCAGTGATGACTCACATCACATTTCCAATGAACCGATCTAGTAAAGCGCAGCCCTGTTCTGAAGCTGGCACATCGAATCTTTTAGAAGATTTTTGGAGGTGAGTAAAGTTATAAAGTCTTCGACATGCCATTTTAAAATTTAAAAAATCTACTTTATTCATCATGAAGTCCAAAATCAGTTTCCGTCAACACGTGTTTCGCAGACAGACCACTTCCTCAAGGCTAGAACATCGCACTAAGAACATGAACATCAGAGTTTGTCCTAAAGTGCATTAGATCAGTTGATGATCTAAGAGTGACTGGTAACTTGTTCCAGAACTGGGCTGCTTTAACCGTAAATGCTCGGCTGCCTTCTCTGGTCTTACGGGATCGGGTTACACATAGGAAGTTTGCTGATGCCAAACGGAGGCATCTCTCCGGAGTATATCTCTTTAGACTCCTTTGTAAGGGTACAGGGCCCATGGCCTGAAGGGCCTTAATGACGATACACAACACTTGGACTCTATGCAGTCTATTGATAAGATAGTCCGGTGCTCCGAGTAACAGCGAGTTACAGTAATCGAGCCTGCTCAGAATAACGCTGCAGGGGAAACAGCGTTTACAACGTAGACAGAACTACGCAGTGCAAATTACAACGCATGCACTACAACAAATGCGTCGTTACCACGTGTTCTATTACAACGCAAGTCATTACAACGACTTGCTTTAGGAAACGCATTGTTGGATTTTAAATCCAACACCTTCCCTATTGTTGCACAGACTGGAGTTGGAATAGTAAAATATACTATTCCAAAGTCCAGCGCTTCCCTAAGGCAAGTCGTTGTAAAGACTTGCGTTGTAATGGAACCTTGCGGTAACCACGCGTTCATTGTATTGTCTGCGTTGTAAAGGCATGCATTGTAAAAGCATGGGTGAATACATCATACAGCCACGCTGCACACTATTTGAGATATAGCTTGAGCTGGCAGCAGTGGGAAATCCTTCCTAAGACCACACAGAAGCACGAAACAGGTCCCTGCTACTTTGGTGACATGGTTCTCCAGGGATAGTTTTACATCAAAAGTAACCCCAAGGTTGTGGACCGTGTAAGGAAGAAGCAGCTCTTGCTCAGTTGGGAGTGGCCAGACGTTAGAGGGGAGTGTCATGGGGACTTTGTTCGCTGAACAGCAGAGGAAGTCAGTTTTTCCCCATTAAATTTGAGGTAATTTGTATTCAACCAGTTAACAATGTCTGTCACAAAGTTATTGAAGGCGTCAACGACATCCTGCAGGTTATTATTGATGGACAGAATCAGCTGCGTGTCGTCTGCATAGTTAACTAGCCTGATAATATGGGCTTTGATAAGGGTGATGAGCGGCCTCATATAAATATTAAAGAGGATACGGCTGAGTGCCGAACCCTGTGGAACTCCATGTTGGATAGTTTTGAAAGCAGAACAATAAGGGGGCAGGGCAATCGCCACCTGAAAGATAGGAGCTTATCCAATTCAATACGGTCCCACCAACTCCAAACGAGGCTAGTCTATTCAGGAGGGTTTGGTGGTTGACCGTATCAAAGGTGGCCGACAGATCGAGCAGTATAAGAAACGTGCAAAATCGCTGATATTTCCTGCGCAAAGCCCTTTTGATTTAAGTCTACCAGTGGACAAAAATTATACGTTACTTTGCGAACAAATATGTAACACGTTAGATCAGATCGCCCCTATGAAAAACCACAAAAAAACTTGCAGACGGGCTGCCCCATGGTACAATGAAAAGTTAAAAAACTTAAAAATGGGCTGCAAGCAGGCTGAGCGAAAGTGGAGAAAAAATATGAAGATGAGGACAAAATCACCTTGAAAATAGCCAGAAGCAATTATAAGAAAGAAATATCCACAGCAAAAGCAGAATATTATGCAGACGCAATCCTAAAAGCATCGAACAGCACCAAAAGCGTATTCAAAATAGTGAAGGATCTCACCAACCCCGACTGCACAAAAAATAGGATTGACGCCACACAGGATCTCTGTGACAGTCTAGCGATCTTCTTTGAGGAAAAGATCAATAAAATTAAAGAGGGCCTAAAAGTGGCCAATTTAGACAAAGGGGAGGACGGTGGCAATGTGAGCCAAAAGCCACTACGGCCAACTCGGAAAGAGGAACGAGCTGGCAGGGGTAAATTGGTAATCCTTGACCACTTTGTGATATCTCAAGAGGAGGAGTTTAATAGATTAGCTCGAAGTGTCTCCTCAGGTTCCCTTATGGATCCTTTACCACACAGGATCTGGAAAGAATTCGGTACAGAGCTCTTTCCACTATTCCAACAGATTTGCGGACAATCACTGAGTGATGGGGCAGTACCAACCTGTTGGAAACAAGCGATAGTAACACCTCTTTTAAAAAAAGCTTCTCTGGACCCTCTGTGTCCAAAAAATTATAGACCTATCTCACTTTTACCATACCCCATTAAGATCCTAGAACGATTGGTCAGCAAAATTGGGAGTAACAATTGATAAGAGGCTGAGTTTAGAGACTCATGTAAATAAGACAGTGGGGACCAGTTTCTCCCTCATAAGAGTACTAAGGAAGATCCTCCCAATGTTGCCAATTCCAACTAGGGCACAGATAGTAAGAAGCGTTGTTCTGAGCCGGCTGGATTACTGTAATGCCCTTCTTCTGGAGGCCCCAAAATACCTGATCGAGAGACTCCAGAGAAGTCAGACAATTGCGGCCAAATTAGCACTTATGAAACCTCAACGATCATCAGCCTCCCTGACCCTTAAGGAACTCCACTGGCTCCCAGTATTACAGAGGATTCATTTTAAATCTCTCTGCATTGTTTTTAAGGCCTTACACGGTCTGGGGCCCAAACCACTGCAGAGTAAATTTCAATGGTATGCCCCCATCAGAAGTCTGCGATCATCCTAGGCCAGACTTGTAAAGGTGCCCAGATTTCAGAGAGTAAAACTGGGAGGAAGAGCATTTAGCTCTGCAGCCGCCCGACTGTGGAATGCACTTCCAACCAGTCTCAGACAGGTGGAAGATCTACTGCAGTTTAGAAAGAAATCAAAGACCTGGCTCTACCCTAATGATGCTGCCTAGGCCCCTCCTTGGGTAGGATCTCAACTGCAATATGGGTGTATGGTTTGAGTAAATGTACACTAGCGCCAGGATGCCCGTGGGGTGATAGTGCGCTCTATAAGTATGCTTAACATTTAACATTCAGAAATACAAAGAAGGTCCAGAGATCCTGGTCCTGGATGGTATTGCCTGCTTTTATGAGTTAGCGATGGAGGAGCTTCGCTCGAGGCACTGGACCTTTCCAGCCTCGTGTTTATGGATGTGTGATAGGGGTTTGAGCAGGGCTTTCTCGCCGTTACGTTTGATAAGAGGGACTAACCTGGGATGACCTGTTGCTGCAAATAATTTCAGCAGTCAATGAATTCTATTTGAAGATCGATGGATTGTATTTAAAGCCACTTCTCTATGATCTGTGGACTAATCCACTAGCCTTGAGAAACCCCTGGTCCAATTGACCACCAAGGGCGAAACACGTGTCGGCTGTTGCGCTTCCTGAGGAGTAAAAACATGACCTCTGGAATTATAAAGATGTTGATGACAATAAAGTAACTCCATCTAAAACAACACACGACAATTGTCTCTCTTTATGTAAAGGAATCACTTTCACGACTGAAATCGTCCATATCTTCTAAGGAGGAGCAAATGCTCAAACCCCTATCACACAGTATAAGAAACGTGGACTGGCCGCTGTCCACCTTCAACTGG
Organism: Calotriton arnoldi; assembly: GCA_963921515.1. Lineage (NCBI taxonomy): Eukaryota > Metazoa > Chordata > Amphibia > Caudata > Salamandridae > Calotriton > Calotriton arnoldi. Next base: position 335,757 of record CAWUFW010014095.1, read on the forward strand.
AGTTCGTCCATGGCAAGGAGTAGGGCCAACCCAGTCCCATGCCCTGGCCTAAAACCAGACTGTTTCTCCTCTAAAGGACATTGTTCTTCCTAATAGTGGGACACCTTCCTACTGACAAAGCACCAGAGTATTTTTACTATAAAAGGAAAGAGAGATATCGACCTGTAATTACTGAGGACCAACAGATCCGCCGTAGATTTTTTCAGCAGGAGGGTGACTATGGCCCTCTGCCACCTCCGTGGAACAGAACCCAACTTCAAAGATTGATTGCATATCTGCAACGTAGGGGGGATCAGCTCCTCTGCCATTTCATTCCATACCCCATAGGGTAGGGGGGTCAAGAGGTGAGCGTGATGAAGTGGACAAAGCAATGGCCTGGAAACCCTCCTGAGATATTGGGTCGCAGATTTCAAACCTATGAGAAAGATTATCTTCATGATTGGGCCATTCGCATGTTTCGATGTTACTTGGCGCAGTAACTTCGACATTAGAAGGAATAGGTGTAACTGATACCGTACTTCCATCTGGGTGTGATTCTAAAAATATATCCTCCAAAATCTTGCTGATCTTCTTCTGAAAGAAGTCTGTAAGATTATCGCAGAGATCTTGTGAAGGTGTTATTTCCCGTTTTTGACACTAGGAGTTAGGCAGATCATGTAAGGTGTCAAATCAATCAATCAGTCAATCAGGGGCTTGTATAGCAAGGCTACTCACCCGTGAGGGTCCAAGGTGCTAGTCGCACTGGGTGGAGGATCATTCGAAGAGCCAGGTCTTGAGGTCCTTCTTGAATTGGGTCAGCGATGCAGATTGCCTGAGGTGGAGGGACAGGGTGTTCCAGGTCTGGGCGGCGAGGTAGGAGAACAAACTTCCTCCGGTTCTGTTCTTGTGGATCCTGGGGACAGAGACTAGGGTGAGTTGGGCGGAGCGGAGTTGTCTGGCAGGTACGTGGAATGCGAGGCAGTGGTTCAGGTATGCTGGTCCTTCGTCATGTAGAGCTTTGTGGGCATGAGTGAGAAGCTTGAAGGTGTTTCTCTTGTTGACTGGGAGCCAGTCGAGTTGTCGTAGGTTTGAAAGATGTGGCTGTGGTGGGGGATGTCGAAGACCAGTCTGGCTGTAGCGTTTTGAATGTCCTGTAGTTTCTTGAGCTGTTTCTGGGTGACACCGGCATAGAGTGCGTTGCCGTAGTCGAGTCTGCTGGTGAGGAGTGTGTGGGTGACTGTCTTTCTGGATTCTGCGGGGATCCATCTAAATGTCTTTCGAAGCAGGCGGAGTGTGTGGAAGCAGGCTGAGGAAACTGCGTTGATTTGGCAGTTCATTGTGAGCGATGAGTCCAGTATGATGCTGAGGTTGCGTGCGTGGTCCGTCGGGGTGGGGGGAATCCCAGAGCGGCTGGCCACCAGGAGTCGTCCCAGCCTGAAGGGATGGGTCCCAGGATGAGTACTTCATCTTGTCCGAGTTGAGCATGAGGCAGCTGCCTTTCATCAAGGTAGCAACGGCCTTCATTCCACTGTGGAAGTTGATTCTGGCGGTTGTGGGTTCGTTGGTGAGGGAGAGGAACAGCTGGGTGTCGTCGGCGTAGGAGACGATGTTGAGTCCATAGCTTCTGACAATGGCTGCGAGGGGGCCATGTAGATGTTGAAGAGGGTGGGGCTCAGGGAGGAATCCTGGGACACTCCACAGCTGATCTCTGTGGGTTCTGAGAGGAACGGTGGTAGTCTAACTCGCTGAGTCCGGCCGGTGAGGAAGGAGTGGATCCAGTCCAGTGCCTTGTCATGGATGCTGGCATCGTGGAGTCTTGTGATTAGGGTGCGGTGGGAGACGGTGTTGAAGGCGGCCAAGAGGTCTAGTAGGATGAGGGCTTCGGTCTTTCCCCGGTCGAGGAGGGAACGGATGTTGTCGGTGGCAGTGAGGATTGTGGTCTCTGTGCTGTGGTTGCTTCGGAAGCCGGATTGGAAGGTGTCCAGGATGTGGTTCACTTTGATGAACTCGGAGAGTTGGCCGTTGATGGCCTTCTCGATGGCCTTGGCTGGGAAAGGGAGGAGGGAGATGGGTGTGAAGTTCTTGAGGTCCATCGGGTCTGAGGACGGCTTCTTCAGCAGGGGGTTGACCTCGACGTGCTTCCAGTCGTTGGGGAAGGTGGCGGTTTCCATGGAGCAGTTGATGGTGCGGCGAAGCTGGGGGACCATGCAGCGGCTGCTCTGTGAAAGATGTGGTACGGGCAAGGATCCGTCGGGCTCCTGAGTAGATGCTCTTTGTGGTCTTGAGTGTGTCCTCTTTTGTGAGCGGGCTCCAGCAGAGTACGGTCTGTTGGGGTGCAGTGTGGTTGTGTGCTATGGTGGCGGGCGTAGTGGCCGGGTCTAGGGTGTCGAAGCTGTCGTAGATCTTCCTGATCTTGTGGTGGAAGAAGGTGCTGAGTTTGTTGCAGAGGTCTTGGGAGGGAGGAACATCTGTGGTCTCGCTGTTGGGCCTGGCGAACTCCTTGATGATGGCGAAAAGTTATTTGCTGTTCTGTGTGTTGGCATTGATTCTGTCTTGGAGGGCCGTTTACTTTGTGGTTTTGAGGAGGAGGTGGTGTACGTTGATGGCAGATTTGAAGGCTGCGTGAGTATCTTGGGTTTTGTTGTTCCTCCATGTCTTCTCAAGTCGTCTGCAGGTCCATCTGGACTCGTGAAGCTGGCTTTCTTGGAATGTTGCTTGCCTGTTCTTTTCTTGAGGGGTGCCAGGTTGATCGGCGCAGTTGGAGATCCATCGGTGGAGGTTACGTGCTGCAGTGTTGGCGTCTGTTGACGTAGGTGGCATGTTTGTGGAGGACCGCATGTTGAGGAGGATGCAGTTGAGACGGACGGGTGCGCCGTTGGTAGGCTGGGCGGCGAGAGGAGCTGGCGCGTTGACGTTGGTGAAGGTGTGGTTGCAGTTCCGGCAGACAGAGGGTCCATGGGTCTTCTTCAGTAATGCTAGATGACAGGCAGCGTGGTGTCCAGGGTTGAGGGCGAGGAGGGTGCTGACGTAATAGTGGTGCAATATCTGAGAAGCAGTGTCCCTGGAGCTGGGCGCAGACAGGGTTGCCTTTGGCGTGCCGCATCCGCCATTAAGTAGTGCTGCGGGGGGCTGGACAGCTGGGAGGTGGGAAATGGCGGGAAGGGACACTGGAGAAGGGCCGGGCCACGGGGGGTCGCAGCAGCAGGGGCAACGAGGGAGAAAAAACAGGAGGAAAAGGAAAGAAAACAAGCCAAAGGCAGAAGCAGAAATAAAAAGAGAGAGAGAAACACAGAAAGAGAGACAGAAAAAGCTGAAAGAGAGACAAAAGGACAGTCAAGCAGCAGAGCGGTGACGCTCTACCACTGGACCACCAGGGATGAGGCACAGGCAGGAGCCTGCTGGTGGAGGAGGGTCTCGAACTCCTGACATTTGGGTCAGCAGCAGCAGATGGGGACAGCAGCAGCTACCAGACGGTGCTGCGCAGTGGAAGGAGCAAGCCCACTAAAAGATAGTGTACTGCACTTTCACCGCGCAGCGGCCACCATTAAGTAGTGTTGTGAGGGGGCTGGACAGCTGGAAGGCGGGAAAACCCAGGAGCTAGAAGGGACACTGGAGGATGGCCCTGCTGCTGGGAATTGCAGGGGCGACGAGAGAGAAAAAACAGGAGGAAAAGGAAAGAAAACAAGCCAAAGTCAGAGGCAGATATAAAAAAGAGAGAGAAACGCAGAAAGAGAGACAGAAAAAGCAGAAAAAAACACAGAAGGGCAGTCAAGCAGCAGAGCGGTGACACTTTACCACTGGACCACCAGGGATGAGGCGCAGGCAGGAGCCTGCGGGTGGAGGAGCGCCTCGAACTCCTGACCTCCGGGTCAGCAGCAGATGGGGACAGCAGCAGCTACCAGACGGTGCTGCGCTGTGGAAGGAGCAAGTCCACTAAAGGATAGTGATCTTCTTTGCTCTATTAGGAGTGGCCATGATAGTAGTGGCATAGTAGTCGGCCTTTACTTTGCATACTACTGTTTTATATTAATTCAGAGAGTTCTTTAAACATTTTTTGTCCTCTTCTGAATAAGACTTTCGCCACTGCCTTTCAAGTTTTTTACAGGCTTGTTTTACCTCTTTTAAAGATGTGCTATATTATGGGGCAGAGGGTCAGGAGGCATTTTAAGATTAGTGAGGGGTATTTCTTTATCTAGTGTTGCTAAGATACCCTTCTCGAGGGCAGAGCAATTGTTCTCTACTGATTTCTTAGAGTTAAAGGTATTAGAAAGGTTGAAAACCTGTCCATATGTTCGCCTAGTGCCTGCCCATATGTTCGCCTAGTGAGTTTAAGCCGGGCCCTGCCTTTCTTCGATATCTTTTACTAGGATTAACCCGTCAGTTGAAAGAATAAGATCGAGGGTGTGACCACCCCGGTGGGTGGGGCCTGGCACTAACTGCTGCAGTCCCAGAATGTCCCTGCTTCACACTTGATTTCCCGAGATACTGCTTCTTCTTATACTCGCTCTTGTTTTCCGGAGATACTGCTTCTTCTTATACTCGCTCTTGATTTCCCGAGATACTGCTTCTTCTTATACTTGCTCTTGTTTTCCAGAGATACTGCTTCTTCTTATACTCGCTCTTGTTTTCCTGAGATACTGCTTCTTCTTATACTCGCTCTTGATTTCCAGAGATATTGCTTCTTCTTATACTCGCTCTTGTTTTCCGGAGATACTGCTTCTTCTTATACTTGCTCTTGTTTTCCCGAGATACTGCTTCTTCTTTTACTTGCTCTTGATTGCCGGAGATACTGCTTCTTCTTTTACTTGCTCTTGTTTTCCAGAGATACTGCTTCTTCTTATACTTGCTCTTGATTGCCGGAGATACTGCTTCTTCTTATACTTGCTCTTGTTTTCCCGAGATACTGCTTCTTCTTTTACTTGCTCTTGATTTCCCGAGATACTGCTTCTTCTTATACTTGCTCTTGATTTCCGGAGATACTGCTTCTTCTTATACTCGCTCTTGATTGCCCGGAGATACTGCTTCTTCTTATACTTGCTCTTGATTGCCGGAGATACTGCTTCTTCTTATACTTGCTCTTGATTTCCCGAGATACTGCTTCTTCTTATACTCGCTCTTGATTTCCAGAGATACTGCTTCTTCTTATACTTGCCCTTGTTTTCCCGAGATACTGCTTCTTCTTATACTCGCTCTTGTTTTCCCGAGATACTGCTTCTTCTTATACTTGCTCTTGATTTCCCGAGATACTGCTTCTTCTTATACTCGCTCTTGATTTCCCGAGATACTGCTTCTTCTTATACTCGCTCTTGATTTCCCGAGATACTGCTTCTTCTTATTCTCGCTCTTGATTTCCCGAGATACTGCTTCTTCTTATACTTGCTCTTGTTTTCCCGAGATACTGCTTCTTCTTATACTTGCTCTTGATTTCCGGAGACACTGCTTCTTCTTTTACTTGCTCTTGATTTCCGGAGATACTGCTTCTTCTTTTACTTGCTCTTGATTTCCGGAGATACTGCTTCTTCTTATACTTGCTCTTGTTTTCCCGAGATACTGCTTCTTCTTATACTTGCTCTTGATTTCCGGAGATACTGCTTCTTCTTATACTCGCTCTTGTTTTCCGGAGATACTGCTTCTTCTTATACTCGCTCTTGTTTTCCCGAGATACTGCTTCTTCTTATACTCGCTCTTGTTTTCCCGAGATACTGCTTCTTCTTATACTCGCTCTTGATTTCCCGGAGATACTGCTTCTTCTTATACTCGCTCTTGATTTCCCAAGATACTGCTTCTTCTTATACTCGCTCTTGTTTTCCCGAGATACTGCTTCTTCTTATACTTGCTCTTGTTTTCCCGAGATACTGCTTCTTCTTATACTTGCTCTTGTTTTCCGGAGATACTGCTTCTTCTTATACTCGCTCTTGATTTCCGGAGATACTGCTTCTTCTTATACTCGCTCTTGTTTTCCGGAGATACTGCTTCTTCTTATACTCGCTCTTGTTTTCCCGAGATACTGCTTCTTCTTATACTTGCTCTTGATTTCCCGAGATACTGCTTCTTCTTATACTCGCTCTTGTTTTCCGGAGATACTGCTTCTTCTTATACTTGCTCTTGATTTCCGGAGATACTGCTTCTTCTTATACTCGCTCTTGTTTTCCCGAGATACTGCTTCTTCTTATACTTGCTCTTGTTTTCCTGAGATACTGCTTCTTCTTATACTTGCTCTTGTTTTCCAGAGATACTGCTTCTTCTTATACTTGCTCTTGATTTCCAGAGATACTGCTTCTTCTTATACTTGCTCTTGATTGCCCGGAGATACTGCTTCTTCTTATACTTGCTCTTGATTTCCTGAGATACTGCTTCTTCTTATACTCGCTCTTGTTTTCCCGAGATACTGCTTCTTCTTATACTTGCTCTTGTTTTCCCGAGATACTGCTTCTTCTTATACTTGCTCTTGTTTTCCCGAGATACTGCTTCTTCTTATACTTGCTCTTGATTTCCAGAGATACTGCTTCTTCTTATACTTGCTCTTGATTTCCAGAGATACTGCTTCTTCTTATACTTGCTCTTGATTGCCGGAGATACTGCTTCTTCTTATACTCGCTCTTGATTTCCCGGAGATACTGCTTCTTCTTATACTCGCTCTTGTTTTCCCGAGATACTGCTTCTTCTTATACTTGCTCTTGTTTTCCTGAGATACTGCTTCTTCTTATACTTGCTCTTGATTTCCTGAGATACTGCTTCTTCTTATACTCGCTCTTGTTTTCCCGAGATACTGCTTCTTCTTATACTCGCTCTTGTTTTCCCGAGATACTGCTTCTTCTTATACTTGCTCTTGTTTTCCGGAGATACTGCTTCTTCTTATACTCGCTCTTGATTTCCGGAGACACTGCTTCTTCTTATACTCGCTCTTGTTTTCCGGAGATACTGCTTCTTCTTATACTCGCTCTTGTTTTCCCGAGATACTGCTTCTTCTTATACTTGCTCTTGATTTCCCGAGATACTGCTTCTTCTTATACTCGCTCTTGTTTTCCGGAGATACTGCTTCTTCTTATACTTGCTCTTGATTTCCAGAGATACTGCTTCTTCTTATACTCGCTCTTGTTTTCCCGAGATACTGCTTCTTCTTATACTTGCTCTTGATTTCCGGAGATACTGCTTCTTCTTATACTTGCTCTTGATTTCCCGAGATACTGCTTCTTCTTATACTCGCTCTTGTTTTCCGGAGATACTGCTTCTTCTTATACTTGCTCTTGTTTTCCGGAGATACTGCTTCTTCTTATACTCGCTCTTGTTTTCCCGAGATACTGCTTCTTCTTATACTTGCTCTTGTTTTCCGGAGATACTGCTTCTTCTTATACTTGCTCTTGTTTTCCGGAGATACTGCTTCTTCTTATACTTGCTCTTGTTTTCCGGAGATACTGCTTCTTCTTATACTCGCTCTTGTTTTCCGAGATACTGCTTCTTCTTATACTTGCTCTTGATTTCCCGAGATACTGCTTCTTCTTATACTTGCTCTTGATTGCCGGAGATACTGCTTCTTCTTATACTTGCTCTTGTTTTCCTGAGATACTGCTTCTTCTTATACTTGCTCTTGTTTTCCTGAGATACTGCTTCTTCTTATACTTGCTCTTGTTTTCCAGAGATACTGCTTCTTCTTATACTTGCTCTTGTTTTCCGGAGATACTGCTTCTTCTTATACTTGCTCTTGTTTTCCCGAGATACTGCTTCTTCTTATACTTCCTCTTGTTTTCCGGAGATACTGCTTCTTCTTATACTTGCTCTTGATTTCCAGAGATACTGCTTCTTCTTATACTTGCTCTTGTTTTCCAGAGATACTGCTTCTTCTTATTCTCGCTCTTGTTTTCCCGAGATACTGCTTCTTCTTATACTTGCCCTTGTTTTCCTGAGATACTGCTTCTTCTTATACTTGCTCTTGTTTTCCCGAGATACTGCTTCTTCTTATACTTGCTCTTGATTTCCCGAGATACTGCTTCTTCTTATACTCGCTCTTGATTTCCCGAGATACTGCTTCTTCTTATACTCGCTCTTGTTTTCCCGAGATACTGCTTCTTCTTATACTTGCTCTTGTTTTCCGGAGATACTGCTTCTTCTTATACTTGCTCTTGTTTTCCAGAGATACTGCTTCTTCTTATACTCGCTCTTGTTTTCCGGAGATACTGCTTCTTCTTATTCTCGCTCTTGTTTTCCCGAGATACTGCTTCTTCTTATACTTGCTCTTGTTTTCCGGAGATACTGCTTCTTCTTATACTTGCTCTTGTTTTCCTGAGATACTGCTTCTTCTTATACTTGCTCTTGTTTTCCGGAGATACTGCTTCTTCTTATACTTGCTCTTGTTTTCCCGAGATACTGCTTCTTCTTATACTCGCTCTTGTTTTCCCGAGATACTGCTTCTTCTTATACCTGCTCTTGTTTTCCCGAGATACTGCTTCTTCTTATACTTGCTCTTGATTTCCCGAGATACTGCTTCTTCTTATACTTGCTCTTGATTTCCGGAGATACTGCTTCTTCTTATACTTGCTCTTGATTTCCGGAGATACTGCTTCTTCTTATACTCGCTCTTGATTTCCCGAGATACTGCTTCTTCTTATACTTGCTCTTGATTTCCGGAGATACTGCTTCTTCTTATACTTGCTCTTGATTGCCGGAGATACTGCTTCTTCTTATACTCGCTCTTGTTTTCCCGAGATACTGCTTCTTCTTTTACTTGCTCTTGATTGCCCGGAGATACTGCTTCTTCTTATACTCGCTCTTGTTTTCCCGAGATACTGCTTCTTCTTATACTTGCTCTTGTTTTCCTGAGATACTGCTTCTTCTTATACTTGCTCTTGATTTCCTGAGATACTGCTTCTTCTTATACTTGCTCTTGTTTTCCAGAGATACTGCTTCTTCTTATACTTGCTCTTGTTTTCCCGAGATACTGCTTCTTCTTATACTTGCTCTTGTTTTCCGGAGATACTGCTTCTTCTTATACTCGCTCTTGATTTCCGGAGATACTGCTTCTTCTTATACTCGCTCTTGTTTTCCCGAGATACTGCTTCTTCTTATACTTGCTCTTGATTTCCGGAGATACTGCTTCTTCTTATACTTGCTCTTGTTTTCCCGAGATACTGCTTCTTCTTATACTTGCTCTTGTTTTCCTGAGATACTGCTTCTTCTTATACTCGCTCTTGTTTTCCCGAGATACTGCTTCTTCTTATACTTGCTCTTGTTTTCCAGAGATACTGCTTCTTCTTATACTCGCTCTTGTTTTCCCGAGATACTGCTTCTTCTTATACTTGCTCTTGTTTTCCCGAGATACTGCTTCTTCTTATACTTGCTCTTGTTTTCCAGAGATACTGCTTCTTCTTATACTCGCTCTTGTTTTCCCGAGATACTGCTTCTTCTTTTACTTGCTCTTGTTTTCCTGAGATACTGCTTCTTCTTATACTCGCTCTTGATTTCCGGAGATACTGCTTCTTCTTTTACTTGCTCTTGTTTTCCCGAGATACTGCTTCTTCTTATACTTGCTCTTGTTTTCCCGGAGATACTGCTTCTTCTTATACTTGCTCTTGATTTCCGGAGACACTGCTTCTTCTTATACTCGCTCTTGTTTTCCCGAGATACTGCTTCTTCTTATACTCGCTCTTGTTTTCCCGAGATACTGCTTCTTCTTATACTTGCTCTTGTTTTCCCGAGATACTGCTTCTTCTTAAACTTGCTCTTGTTTTCCCGAGATACTGCTTCTTCTTTTACTTGCTCTTGTTTTCCAGAGATACTGCTTCTTCTTATACTTGCTCTTGTTTTCCAGAGATACTGCTTCTTCTTATACTCGCTCTTGTTTTCCCGAGATACTGCTTCTTCTTATACTTGCTCTTGTTTTCCCGAGATACTGCTTCTTCTTATACTTGCTCTTGTTTTCCCGAGATACTGCTTCTTCTTTTACTTGCTCTTTATTTCCGGAGATACTGCTTCTTCTTATACTTGCTCTTGTTTTCCGGAGATACTGCTTCTTCTTATACTTGCTCTTGATTTCCGGAGATACTGCTTCTTCTTATACTTGCTCTTGTTTTCCTGAGATACTGCTTCTTCTTATACTTGCTCTTGTTTTCCCGAGATACTGCTTCTTCTTATACTTGCTCTTGATTTCCGGAGATACTGCTTCTTCTTATACTCGCTCTTGTTTTCCCGAGATACTGCTTCTTCTTATACTCGCTCTTGTTTTCCCGAGATACTGCTTCTTCTTATACTTGCTCTTGTTTTCCCGAGATACTGCTTCTTCTTATACTTGCTCTTGTTTTCCAGAGATACTGCTTCTTCTTATACTCGCTCTTGTTTTCCCGAGATACTGCTTCTTCTTATACTTGCTCTTGTTTTCCGGAGATACTGCTTCTTCTTATACTCGCTCTTGTTTTCCCGAGATACTGCTTCTTCTTTTACTTGCTCTTGATTTCCCGGAGATACTGCTTCTTCTTATACTTGCTCTTGTTTTCCTGAGATACTGCTTCTTCTTATACTCGCTCTTGATTTCCCGAGATACTGCTTCTTCTTATACTTGCTCTTGTTTTCCGGAGATACTGCTTCTTCTTATACTCGCTCTTGTTTTCCCGAGATACTGCTTCTTCTTATACTCGCTCTTGTTTTCCAGAGATACTGCTTTTTCTTATACTTGCTCTTGTTTTCCTGAGATACTGCTTCTTCTTATACTCGCTCTTGTTTTCCAGAGATACTGCTTCTTCTTATACTTGCTCTTGTTTTCCAGAGATACTGCTTTTTCTTATACTTGCTCTTGTTTTCCTGAGATACTGCTTCTTCTTATACTCGCTCTTGTTTTCCAGAGATACTGCTTTTTCTTATACTTGCTCTTGTTTTCCTGAGATACTGCTTCTTCTTATACTCGCTCTTGTTTTCCCGAGATACTGCTTCTTCTTATACTTGCTCTTGTTTTCCTGAGATACTGCTTCTTCTTATACTCGCTCTTGTTTTCCCGAGATACTGCTTCTTCTTATACTTGCTCTTGTTTTCCTGAGACACTGCTTCTTCTTATACTTGCTCTTGATTTCCAGAGATACTGCTTCTTCTTATACTCACTCTTGTTTTCCCGAGATACTGCTTCTTCTTATACTTGCTCTTGTTTTCCGGAGATACTGCTTCTTCTTTTACTTGCTCTTGATTTCCCGGAGATACTGCTTCTTCTTATACTTGCTCTTGTTTTCCAGAGATACTGCTTCTTCTTATACTTGCTCTTGTTTTCCTGAGATACTGCTTCTTCTTATACTCGCTCTTGTTTTCCCGAGATACTGCTTCTTCTTATACTTGCTCTTGTTTTCCCGAGATACTGCTTCTTCTTATACTTGCTCTTGTTTTCCAGAGATACTGCTTCTTCTTATACTTGCTCTTGATTTCCCGGAGATACTGCTTCTTCTTTTACTTGCTCTTGTTTTCCCGAGATACTGCTTCTTCTTATACTCGCTCTTGATTTCCGGAGATACTGCTTCTTCTTTTACTTGCTCTTGATTTCCCGAGATACTGCTTCTTCTTATACTTGCTCTTGTTTTCCCGAGATACTGCTTCTTCTTATACTTGCTCTTGTTTTCCAGAGATACTGCTTCTTCTTATTCTCGCTCTTGTTTTCCCGAGATACTGCTTCTTCTTATACTTGCTCTTGTTTTCCCGAGATACTGCTTCTTCTTATACTTGCTCTTGATTGCCCGAGATACTGCTTCTTCTTATACTTGCTCTTGTTTTCCAGAGATACTGCTTCTTCTTTTACTTGCTCTTGTTTTCCTGAGATACTGCTTCTTCTTATACTCGCTCTTGTTTTCCCGAGATACTGCTTCTTCTTATACTTGCTCTTGTTTTCCCGAGATACTGCTTCTTCTTATACTCGCTCTTGTTTTCCCGAGATACTGCTTCTTCTTATACTTGCTCTTGTTTTCCAGAGATACTGCTTCTTCTTATACTCGCTCTTGTTTTCCCGAGATACTGCTTCTTCTTATACTTGCTCTTGCTTTCCCGAGATACTGCTTCTTCTTATACTCGCTCTTGTTTTCCCGAGATACTGCTTCTTCTTATACTCGCTCTTGTTTTCCCGAGATACTGCTTCTTCTTATACTTGCTCTTGTTTTCCTGAGATACTGCTTCTTCTTATACTTGCTCTTGTTTTCCCGAGATACTGCTTCTTCTTATACTCGCTCTTGTTTTCCCGAGATACTGCTTCTTCTTATACTTGCTCTTGTTTTCCCGAGATACTGCTTCTTCTTATACTTGCTCTTGTTTTCCCGAGATACTGCTTCTTCTTATACTTGCTCTTGATTTCCGGAGATACTGCTTCTTCTTATACTCGCTCTTGTTTTCCCGAGATACTGCTTCTTCTTATACTTGCTCTTGTTTTCCCGAGATACTGCTTCTTCTTATACTTGCTCTTGTTTTCCAGAGATACTGCTTCTTCTTTTACTTGCTCTTGTTTTCCCGAGATACTGCTTCTTCTTATACTCGCTCTTGATTTCCGGAGATACTGCTTCTTCTTATACTTGCTCTTGTTTTCCGGAGATACTGCTTCTTCTTATACTCGCTCTTGTTTTCCGGAGATACTGCTTCTTCTTTTACTTGCTCTTGATTGCCCGGAGATACTGCTTCTTCTTATACTTGCTCTTGTTTTCCAGAGATACTGCTTCTTCTTATACTCGCTCTTGTTTTCCCGAGATACTGCTTCTTCTTATACTTGCTCTTGTTTTCCCGAGATACTGCTTCTTCTTATACTTGCTCTTGTTTTCCAGAGATACTGCTTCTTCTTATACTCGCTCTTGTTTTCCCGAGATACTGCTTCTTCTTATACTTGCTCTTGTTTTCCCGAGATACTGCTTCTTCTTATACTCGCTCTTGTTTTCCCGAGATACTGCTTCTTCTTATACTCGCTCTTGTTTTCCCGAGATACTGCTTCTTCTTATACTCGCTCTTGATTTCCCGAGATACTGCTTCTTCTTATACTTGCTCTTGATTTCCCGAGATACTGCTTCTTCTTATACTTGCTCTTGTTTTCCTGAGATACTGCTTCTTCTTATACTTGCTCTTGTTTTCCCGAGATACTGCTTCTTCTTATACTCGCTCTTGTTTTCCAGAGATACTGCTTCTTCTTATACTTGCTCTTGTTTTCCGGAGATACTGCTTCTTCTTATACTTGCTCTTGATTGCCGGAGATACTGCTTCTTCTTATACTTGCTCTTGATTTCCCGAGATACTGCTTCTTCTTATACTTGCTCTTGTTTTCCTGAGATACTGCTTCTTCTTATACTTGCTCTTGTTTTCCCGAGATACTGCTTCTTCTTATACTCGCTCTTGTTTTCCGGAGATACTGCTTCTTCTTATACTCGCTCTTGTTTTCCGGAGATACTGCTTCTTCTTATACTTGCTCTTGTTTTCCCGAGATACTGCTTCTTCTTATACTTGCTCTTGTTTTCCGAGATACTGCTTCTTCTTTTACTTGCTCTTGTTTTCCGGAGATACTGCTTCTTCTTATACTTGCTCTTGATTTCCAGAGATACTGCTTCTTCTTTTACTTGCTCTTGTTTTCCGGAGATACTGCTTCTTCTTATACTTGCTCTTGTTTTCCGGAGATACTGCTTCTTCTTATACTTGCTCTTGATTGCCCGGAGATACTGCTTCTTCTTTTACTTGCTCTTGTTTTCCTGAGATACTGCTTCTTCTTATACTTGCTCTTGTTTTCCGGAGATACTGCTTCTTCTTTTACTTGCTCTTGTTTTCCCGAGATACTGCTTCTTCTTATACTTGCTCTTGTTTTCCGGAGATACTGCTTCTTCTTTTACTTGCTCTTGTTTTCCGGAGATACTGCTTCTTCTTATACTTGCTCTTGTTTTCCTGAGATACTGCTTCTTCTTATACTCGCTCTTGTTTTCCGGAGATACTGCTTCTTCTTATACTTGCTCTTGATTTCCGGAGATACTGCTTCTTCTTATACTCGCTCTTGTTTTCCCGAGATACTGCTTCTTCTTATACTTGCTCTTGTTTTCCGGAGATACTGCTTCTTCTTTTACTTGCTCTTGTTTTCCGGAGATACTGCTTCTTCTTATACTTGCTCTTGTTTTCCGGAGATACTGCTTCTTCTTATACTTGCTCTTGTTTTCCAGAGATACTGCTTCTTCTTATACTTGCTCTTGTTTTCCTGAGACACTGCTTCTTCTTATACTCACTCTTGTTTTCCCGAGATACTGCTTCTTCTTATACTCACTCTTGTTTTCCCGAGATACTGCTTCTTCTTATACTTGCTCTTGTTTTCCTGAGATACTGCTTCTTCTTATACTTGCTCTTGTTTTCCCGAGATACTGCTTCTTCTTATACTTGCTCTTGTTTTCCAGAGATACTGCTTCTTCTTATACTTGCTCTTGTTTTCCCGAGATACTGCTTCTTCTTATACTTGCTCTTGTTTTCCCGAGATACTGCTTCTTCTTATACTTGCTCTTGATTTCCCGAGATACTGCTTCTTCTTATACTTGCTCTTGTTTTCCTGAGATACTGCTTCTTCTTATTCTCGCTCTTGTTTTCCCGAGATACTGCTTCTTCTTATACTTGCTCTTGATTGCCCGGAGATACTGCTTCTTCTTATACTTGCTCTTGATTTCCAGAGATACTGCTTCTTCTTATACTTGCTCTTGTTTTCCCGAGATACTGCTTCTTCTTATACTTGCTCTTGTTTTCCCGAGATACTGCTTCTTCTTTTACTTGCTCTTGATTGCCCGGAGATACTGCTTCTTCTTATACTTGCTCTTGTTTTCCTGAGATACTGCTTCTTCTTATACTTGCTCTTGTTTTCCCGAGACACTGCTTCTTCTTATACTCACTCTTGTTTTCCGGAGATACTGCTTCTTCTTATACTTGCTCTTGTTTTCCTGAGATACTGCTTCTTCTTATACTCGCTCTTGTTTTCCCGAGATACTGCTTCTTCTTATACTTGCTCTTGTTTTCCAGAGATACTGCTTCTTCTTATACTTGCTCTTGATTTCCCGAGATACTGCTTCTTCTTATACTTGCTCTTGTTTTCCCGAGATACTGCTTCTTCTTATACTTGCTCTTGTTTTCCCGAGATACTGCTTCTTCTTATACTTGCTCTTGATTTCCAGAGATACTGCTTCTTCTTATACTTGCTCTTGATTTCCAGAGATACTGCTTCTTCTTATACTTGCTCTTGTTTTCCCGAGATACTGCTTCTTCTTATACTTGCTCTTGATTTCCAGAGATACTGCTTCTTCTTATACTTGCTCTTGTTTTCCCGAGATACTGCTTCTTCTTATACTTGCTCTTGTTTTCCCGAGATACTGCTTCTTCTTATACTTGCTCTTGTTTTCCCGAGATACTGCTTCTTCTTATACTTGCTCTTGATTTCCAGAGATACTGCTTCTTCTTATACTTGCTCTTGTTTTCCTGAGATACTGCTTCTTCTTATACTTGCTCTTGTTTTCCAGAGATACTGCTTCTTCTTATACTCGCTCTTGTTTTCCCGAGATACTGCTTCTTCTTATACTTGCTCTTGTTTTCCTGAGATACTGCTTCTTCTTATACTCGCTCTTGATTGCCCGGAGATACTGCTTCTTCTTATACTTGCTCTTGTTTTCCAGAGATACTGCTTCTTCTTATACTTGCTCTTGTTTTCCAGAGATACTGCTTCTTCTTATACTCGCTCTTGTTTTCCCGAGATACTGCTTCTTCTTATACTTGCTCTTGTTTTCCGGAGATACTGCTTCTTCTTTTACTTGCTCTTGATTGCCCGGAGATACTGCTTCTTCTTATACTTGCTCTTGTTTTCCCGAGATACTGCTTCTTCTTATTCTCGCTCTTGATTTCCGGAGATACTGCTTCTTCTTATACTTGCTCTTGATTTCCCGAGATACTGCTTCTTCTTATACTCGCTCTTGTTTTCCCGAGATACTGCTTCTTCTTATACTCGCTCTTGTTTTCCCGAGATACTGCTTCTTCTTATACTTGCTCTTGTTTTCCCGAGATACTGCTTCTTCTTATACTCGCTCTTGTTTTCCCGAGATACTGCTTCTTCTTATACTTGCTCTTGTTTTCCCGAGATACTGCTTCTTCTTATACTCGCTCTTGTTTTCCCGAGATACTGCTTCTTCTTATACTCGCTCTTGTTTTCCCGAGATACTGCTTCTTCTTATACTTGCTCTTGTTTTCCCGAGATACTGCTTCTTCTTTTACTTGCTCTTGTTTTCCGGAGATACTGCTTCTTCTTTTACTTGCTCTTGATTGCCCGGAGATACTGCTTCTTCTTATACTTGCTCTTGATTTCCGGAGATACTGCTTCTTCTTATACTTGCTCTTGTTTTCCAGAGATACTGCTTCTTCTTATACTTGCTCTTGTTTTCCCGAGATACTGCTTCTTCTTATACTTGCTCTTGTTTTCCAGAGATACTGCTTCTTCTTATACTTGCTCTTGTTTTCCAGAGATACTGCTTCTTCTTATACTTGCTCTTGTTTTCCAGAGATACTGCTTCTTCTTATACTCGCTCTTGTTTTCCCGAGATACTGCTTCTTCTTATACTTGCTCTTGTTTTCCCGAGATACTGCTTCTTCTTATACTTGCTCTTGTTTTCCGGAGATACTGCTTCTTCTTTTACTTGCTCTTGTTTTCCAGAGATACTGCTTCTTCTTATACTTGCTCTTGTTTTCCGAGATACTGCTTCTTCTTATACTTGCTCTTGTTTTCCCGAGATACTGCTTCTTCTTATACTTGCTCTTGATTTCCCGAAATACTGCTTCTTCTTATACTTGCTCTTGTTTTCCAGAGATACTGCTTCTTCTTATACTCGCTCTTGTTTTCCCGAGATACTGCTTCTTCTTATACTTGCTCTTGTTTTCCCGAGATACTGCTTCTTCTTATACTCGCTCTTGTTTTCCGGAGATACTGCTTCTTCTTTTACTTGCTCTTGTTTTCCAGAGATACTGCTTCTTCTTATACTTGCTCTTGTTTTCCGAGATACTGCTTCTTCTTATTACTTGCTCTTGTTTTCCCGAGATACTGCTTCTTCTTATACTTGCTCTTGTTTTCCAGAGATACTGCTTCTTCTTATACTCGCTCTTGTTTTCCCGAGATACTGCTTCTTCTTATACTTGCTCTTGTTTTCCAGAGATACTGCTTCTTCTTATACTCGCTCTTGTTTTCCCGAGATACTGCTTCTTCTTATACCTGCTCTTGTTTTCCCGAGATACTGCTTCTTCTTATACTTGCTCTTGATTTCCCGAGATACTGCTTCTTCTTATACTTGCTCTTGATTTCCCGAGATACTGCTTCTTCTTATACTTGCTCTTGATTTCCCGAGATACTGCTTCTTCTTATACTTGCTCTTGATTTCCCGAGATACTGCTTCTTCTTATACTCGCTCTTGATTTCCCGAGATACTGCTTCTTCTTATACTCGCTCTTGTTTTCCCGAGATACTGCTTCTTCTTATACTTGCTCTTGTTTTCCCGAGATACTGCTTCTTCTTATACTTGCTCTTGTTTTCCAGAGATACTGCTTCTTCTTATACTTGCTCTTGATTTCCAGAGATACTGCTTCTTCTTATACTCGCTCTTGTTTTCCAGAGATACTGCTTCTTCTTATACTTGCTCTTGATTTCCAGAGATACTGCTTCTTCTTATACCTGCTCTTGTTTTCCCGAGATACTGCTTCTTCTTATACCTGCTCTTGTTTTCCAGAGATACTGCTTCTTCTTATACTTGCTCTTGATTTCCCGAGATACTGCTTCTTCTTATACTCGCTCTTGTTTTCCGGAGATACTGCTTCTTCTTATACTTGCTCTTGATTGTCCGGAGATACTGCTTCTTCTTATACTCGCTCTTGTTTTCCCGAGATACTGCTTCTTCTTATACTTGCTCTTGATTTCCGGAGATACTGCTTCTTCTTATACTTGCTCTTGTTTTCCAGAGATACTGCTTCTTCTTATACTTGCTCTTGATTTCCCGAGATACTGCTTCTTCTTATACTTGCTCTTGTTTTCCCGAGATACTGCTTCTTCTTTTACTTGCTCTTGTTTTCCAGAGATACTGCTTCTTCTTATACTTGCTCTTGATTTCCCGAGATACTGCTTCTTCTTATACTCGCTCTTGTTTTCCGGAGATACTGCTTCTTCTTATACTTGCTCTTGATTGCCGGAGATACTGCTTCTTCTTATACTCGCTCTTGTTTTCCCGAGATACTGCTTCTTCTTTTACTTGCTCTTGTTTGCCGGAGATACTGCTTCTTCTTTTACTTGCTCTTGATTGCCGGAGATACTGCTTCTTCTTATACTTGCTCTTGATTGCCGGAGATACTGCTTCTTCTTATACTTGCTCTTGTTTTCCCGAGATACTG
This sequence comes from Calotriton arnoldi, assembly GCA_963921515.1. Classification (NCBI taxonomy): domain Eukaryota; kingdom Metazoa; phylum Chordata; class Amphibia; order Caudata; family Salamandridae; genus Calotriton; species Calotriton arnoldi. Next base: position 354,108 of record CAWUFW010014095.1, read on the forward strand.
CTTCTTCTTATACTTGCTCTTGATTTCCCGAGATACTGCTTCTTCTTATACTTGCTCTTGTTTTCCCGAGATACTGCTTCTTCTTATACTTGCCCTTGTTTTCCTGAGACACTGCTTCTTCTTATACTTGCTCTTGTTTTCCAGAGATACTGCTTCTTCTTATACTCGCTCTTGTTTTCCGGAGATACTGCTTCTTCTTATACTTGCTCTTGTTTTCCAGAGATACTGCTTCTTCTTATACTCGCTCTTGTTTTCCGGAGATACTGCTTCTTCTTTTACTTGCTCTTGTTTTCCAGAGATACTGCTTCTTCTTATACTCGCTCTTGTTTTCCCGAGATACTGCTTCTTCTTATACTTGCTCTTGTTTTCCGGAGATACTGCTTCTTGTTATACTCGCTCTTGTTTTCCCGAGATACTGCTTCTTCTTATACTTGCTCTTGTTTTCCGGAGATACTGCTTCTTCTTATACTCGCTCTTGTTTTCCCGAGATACTGCTTCTTCTTATACTCGCTCTTGTTTTCCCGAGATACTGCTTCTTCTTATACTTGCTCTTGTTTTCCCGAGATACTGCTTCTTCTTTTACTTGCTCTTGTTTTCCGGAGATACTGCTTCTTCTTATACTCGCTCTTGATTGCCGGAGATACTGCTTCTTCTTATACTTGCTCTTGATTTCCAGAGACACTGCTTCTTCTTATACTTGCTCTTGATTTCCCGAGATACTGCTTCTTCTTATACTCGCTCTTGTTTTCCGGAGATACTGCTTCTTCTTATACTCGCTCTTGTTTTCCCGAGATACTGCTTCTTCTTATACTTGCTCTTGATTTCCAGAGACACTGCTTCTTCTTATACTTGCTCTTGATTGCCCGGAGATACTGCTTCTTCTTATACTTGCTCTTGATTGCCGGAGATACTGCTTCTTCTTATACTTGCTCTTGATTGCCCGGAGATACTGCTTCTTCTTATACTTGCTCTTGATTTCCGGAGATACTGCTTCTTCTTATACTCGCTCTTGTTTTCCCGAGATACTGCTTCTTCTTATACTTGCTCTTGTTTTCCCGAGATACTGCTTCTTCTTATACTTGCTCTTGTTTTCCCGAGATACTGCTTCTTCTTATACTTGCTCTTGTTTTCCGGAGATACTGCTTCTTCTTATACTTGCTCTTGATTTCCAGAGATACTGCTTCTTCTTTTACTTGCTCTTGTTTTCCGGAGATACTGCTTCTTCTTATACTTGCTCTTGTTTTCCGGAGATACTGCTTCTTCTTTTACTTGCTCTTGATTGCCCGGAGATACTGCTTCTTCTTTTACTTGCTCTTGTTTTCCTGAGATACTGCTTCTTCTTTTACTTGCTCTTGTTTTCCGGAGATACTGCTTCTTCTTTTACTTGCTCTTGTTTTCCCGAGATACTGCTTCTTCTTTTACTTGCTCTTGTTTTCCGGAGATACTGCTTCTTCTTTTACTTGCTCTTGTTTTCCGGAGATACTGCTTCTTCTTTTACTTGCTCTTGTTTTCCTGAGATACTGCTTCTTCGTATACTCGCTCTTGTTTTCCGGAGATACTGCTTCTTCTTATACTTGCTCTTTATTTCCGGAGATACTGCTTCTTCTTATACTCGCTCTTGTTTTCCCGAGATACTGCTTCTTCTTATACTTGCTCTTGTTTTCCGGAGATACTGCTTCTTCTTATACTTGCTCTTGTTTTCCGGAGATACTGCTTCTTCTTATACTTGCTCTTGTTTTCCGGAGATACTGCTTCTTCTTATACTTGCTCTTGTTTTCCAGAGATACTGCTTCTTCTTATACTTGCTCTTGTTTTCCAGAGATACTGCTTCTTCTTATACTTGCTCTTGTTTTCCCGAGATACTGCTTCTTCTTATACTCGCTCTTGTTTTCCCGAGATACTGCTTCTTCTTATACTCGCTCTTGTTTTCCCGAGATACTGCTTCTTCTTATACTTGCTCTTGTTTTCCTGAGATACTGCTTCTTCTTATACTTGCTCTTGTTTTCCCGAGATACTGCTTCTTCTTATACTTGCTCTTGTTTTCCAGAGATACTGCTTCTTCTTATACTTGCTCTTGTTTTCCCGAGATACTGCTTCTTCTTTTACTTGCTCTTGTTTTCCCGAGATACTGCTTCTTCTTATACTTGCTCTTGATTTCCCGAGATACTGCTTCTTCTTATACTTGCTCTTGTTTTCCCGAGATACTGCTTCTTCTTATACTCGCTCTTGTTTTCCCGAGATACTGCTTCTTCTTATACTTGCTCTTGATTGCCCGGAGATACTGCTTCTTCTTATACTTGCTCTTGTTTTCCTGAGATACTGCTTCTTCTTATACTCGCTCTTGTTTTCCCGAGATACTGCTTCTTCCTATACTTGCTCTTGTTTTCCCGAGATACTGCTTCTTCTTTTACTTGCTCTTGATTGCCCGGAGATACTGCTTCTTCTTATACTTGCTCTTGTTTTCCTGAGATACTGCTTCTTCTTATACTCGCTCTTGTTTTCCCGAGATACTGCTTCTTCTTATACTCGCTCTTGTTTTCCGGAGATACTGCTTCTTCTTTTACTTGCTCTTGTTTTCCTGAGATACTGCTTCTTCTTATACTCGCTCTTGTTTTCCCGAGATACTGCTTCTTCTTATACTTGCTCTTGTTTTCCAGAGATACTGCTTCTTCTTATACTTGCTCTTGTTTTCCGAGATACTGCTTCTTCTTATACTTGCTCTTGTTTTCCCGAGATACTGCTTCTTCTTATACTTGCTCTTGTTTTCCCGAGATACTGCTTCTTCTTATACTTGCTCTTGATTTCCAGAGATACTGCTTCTTCTTATACTTGCTCTTGATTTCCAGAGATACTGCTTCTTCTTATACTTGCTCTTGTTTTCCCGAGATACTGCTTCTTCTTATACTTGCTCTTGATTTCCAGAGATACTGCTTCTTCTTATACTTGCTCTTGTTTTCCCGAGATACTGCTTCTTCTTATACTTGCTCTTGTTTTCCCGAGATACTGCTTCTTCTTATACTTGCTCTTGTTTTCCCGAGATACTGCTTCTTCTTATACTTGCTCTTGATTTCCAGAGATACTGCTTCTTCTTATACTTGCTCTTGTTTTCCTGAGATACTGCTTCTTCTTATACTTGCTCTTGTTTTCCAGAGATACTGCTTCTTCTTATACTCGCTCTTGTTTTCCCGAGATACTGCTTCTTCTTATACTTGCTCTTGTTTTCCTGAGATACTGCTTCTTCTTATACTCGCTCTTGATTTCCCGGAGATACTGCTTCTTCTTATACTTGCTCTTGTTTTCCAGAGATACTGCTTCTTCTTATACTTGCTCTTGTTTTCCAGAGATACTGCTTCTTCTTATACTCGCTCTTGTTTTCCCGAGATACTGCTTCTTCTTATACTTGCTCTTGTTTTCCGGAGATACTGCTTCTTCTTATACTTGCTCTTGATTGCCCGGAGATACTGCTTCTTCTTATACTTGCTCTTGTTTTCCCGAGATACTGCTTCTTCTTATACTCGCTCTTGATTGCCGGAGATACTGCTTCTTCTTATACTTGCTCTTGATTTCCAGAGATACTGCTTCTTCTTATTCTCGCTCTTGTTTTCCCGAGATACTGCTTCTTCTTATACTTGCTCTTGTTTTCCCGAGATACTGCTTCTTCTTATACTTGCTCTTGTTTTCCCGAGATACTGCTTCTTCTTATACTCGCTCTTGTTTTCCCGAGATACTGCTTCTTCTTATACTCGCTCTTGTTTTCCCGAGATACTGCTTCTTCTTATACTTGCTCTTGTTTTCCAGAGATACTGCTTCTTCTTATACTTGCTCTTCTTTTCCGGAGATACTGCTTCTTCTTTTACTTGCTCTTGTTTTCCAGAGATATTGCTTCTTCTTATACTCGCTCTTGTTTTCCCGAGATACTGCTTCTTCTTATACTTGCTCTTGTTTTCCGGAGATACTGCTTCTTCTTATACTTGCTCTTGTTTTCCCGAGATACTGCTTCTTCTTATACTTGCTCTTGTTTTCCAGAGATACTGCTTCTTCTTATACTTGCTCTTGTTTTCCCGAGATACTGCTTCTTCTTATACTCGCTCTTGTTTTCCCGAGATACTGCTTCTTCTTATACTTGCTCTTGTTTTCCCGAGATACTGCTTCTTCTTATACTTGCTCTTGTTTTCCGGAGATACTGCTTCTTCTTATACTTGCTCTTGATTTCCGGAGATACTGCTTCTTCTTATACTTGCTCTTGATTTCCAGAGATACTGCTTCTTCTTATACTTGCTCTTGTTTTCCCGAGATACTGCTTCTTCTTATACTTGCTCTTGTTTTCCGGAGATACTGCTTCTTCTTATACTTGCTCTTGTTTTCCCGAGATACTGCTTCTTCTTATACTTGCTCTTGATTTCCAGAGATACTGCTTCTTCTTATACTTGCTCTTGATTGCCCGGAGATACTGCTTCTTCGTATACTTGCTCTTGATTTCCGGAGATACTGCTTCTTCTTATACTTGCTCTTGATTTCCCGGAGATACTGCTTCTTCTTATACTTGCTCTTGATTTCCAGAGATACTGCTTCTTCTTATACTCGCTCTTGTTTTCCCGAGATACTGCTTCTTCTTATACTTGCTCTTGTTTTCCCGAGATACTGCTTCTTCTTATACTTGCTCTTGTTTTCCCGAGATACTGCTTCTTCTTATACTTGCTCTTGATTTCCCGAGATACTGCTTCTTCTTATTCTCGCTCTTGATTTCCAGAGATACTGCTTCTTCTTATACTTGCTCTTGTTTTCCGGAGATACTGCTTCTTCTTATACTTGCTCTTGTTTTCCGGAGATACTGCTTCTTCTTATACTTGCTCTTGATTTCCCGGAGATACTGCTTCTTCTTATACTTGCTCTTGTTTTCCTGAGATACTGCTTCTTCTTATACTTGCTCTTGATTTTCCGGAGATACTGCTTCTTCTTATACTTGCTCTTGTTTTCCCGAGATACTGCTTCTTCTTATACTTGCTCTTGTTTTCCGGAGATACTGCTTCTTCTTATACTTGCTCTTGTTTTCCGGAGATACTGCTTCTTCTTATACTTGCTCTTGTTTTCCTGAGATACTGCTTCTTCTTATACTCGCTCTTGTTTTCCGAGATACTGCTTCTTCTTATACTTGCTCTTGTATTTCCGGAGATACTGCTTCTTCTTATACTCGCTCTTGTTTTCCCGAGATACTGCTTCTTCTTATACTTGCTCTTGTTTTCCGGAGATACTGCTTCTTCTTATACTTGCTCTTGTTTTCCGGAGATACTGCTTCTTCTTATACTTGCTCTTGTTTTCCGGAGATACTGCTTCTTCTTATACTTGCTCTTGTTTTCCAGAGATACTGCTTCTTCTTATACTTGCTCTTGTTTTCCAGAGATACTGCTTCTTCTTATACTTGCTCTTGTTTTCCCGAGATACTGCTTCTTCTTATACTCGCTCTTGTTTTCCCGAGATACTGCTTCTTCTTATACTCGCTCTTGTTTTCCCGAGATACTGCTTCTTCTTATACTTGCTCTTGTTTTCCTGAGATACTGCTTCTTCTTATACTTGCTCTTGTTTTCCCGAGATACTGCTTCTTCTTATACTTGCTCTTGTTTTCCAGAGATACTGCTTCTTCTTATACTTGCTCTTGTTTTCCCGAGATACTGCTTCTTCTTATACTTGCTCTTGTTTTCCCGAGATACTGCTTCTTCTTATACTTGCTCTTGATTTCCCGAGATACTGCTTCTTCTTATACTTGCTCTTGATTGCCGGAGATACTGCTTCTTCTTATACTCGCTCTTGTTTTCCCGAGATACTGCTTCTTCTTTTACTTGCTCTTGATTGCCCGGAGATACTGCTTCTTCTTATACTTGCTCTTGTTTTCCCGAGATACTGCTTCTTCTTATACTCGCTCTTGTTTTCCCGAGATACTGCTTCTTCTTATACCTACTCTTGTTTTCCCGAGATACTGCTTCTTCTTATACTTGCTCTTGATTGCCGGAGATACTGCTTCTTCTTATACTTGCTCTTGTTTTCCTGAGATACTGCTTCTTCTTATACTCGCTCTTGTTTTCCCGAGATACTGCTTCTTCTTATACTTGCTCTTGTTTTCCGGAGATACTGCTTCTTCTTATACTTGCTCTTGTTTTCCTGAGATACTGCTTCTTCTTATACTCGCTCTTGTTTTCCCGAGATACTGCTTCTTCTTATACTTGCTCTTGTTTTCCAGAGATACTGCTTCTTCTTATACTTGCTCTTGATTTCCCGAGATACTGCTTCTTCTTATACTTGCTCTTGTTTTCCCGAGATACTGCTTCTTCTTATACTTGCTCTTGTTTTCCCGAGATACTGCTTCTTCTTATACTTGCTCTTGATTTCCAGAGATACTGCTTCTTCTTATACTTGCTCTTGATTTCCAGAGATACTGCTTCTTCTTATACTTGCTCTTGTTTTCCCGAGATACTGCTTCTTCTTATACTTGCTCTTGATTTCCAGAGATACTGCTTCTTCTTATACTTGCTCTTGTTTTCCCGAGATACTGCTTCTTCTTATACTTGCTCTTGTTTTCCCGAGATACTGCTTCTTCTTATACTTGCTCTTGTTTTCCCGAGATACTGCTTCTTCTTATACTTGCTCTTGATTTCCAGAGATACTGCTTCTTCTTATACTTGCTCTTGTTTTCCTGAGATACTGCTTCTTCTTATACTTGCTCTTGTTTTCCAGAGATACTGCTTCTTCTTATACTCGCTCTTGTTTTCCCGAGATACTGCTTCTTCTTATACTTGCTCTTGTTTTCCTGAGATACTGCTTCTTCTTATACTCGCTCTTGATTGCCCGGAGATACTGCTTCTTCTTATACTTGCTCTTGTTTTCCAGAGATACTGCTTCTTCTTATACTTGCTCTTGTTTTCCAGAGATACTGCTTCTTCTTATACTCACTCTTGTTTTCCCGAGATACTGCTTCTTCTTATACTTGCTCTTGTTTTCCGGAGATACTGCTTCTTCTTTTACTTGCTCTTGATTGCCCGGAGATACTGCTTCTTCTTATACTTGCTCTTGTTTTCCCGAGATACTGCTTCTTCTTATACTCGCTCTTGATTGCCGGAGATACTGCTTCTTCTTATACTTGCTCTTGATTTCGCGAGATACTGCTTCTTCTTATACTCGCTCTTGTTTTCCCGAGATACTGCTTCTTCTTATACTCGCTCTTGTTTTCCCGAGATACTGCTTCTTCTTATACTTGCTCTTGTTTTCCCGAGATACTGCTTCTTCTTATACTCGCTCTTGTTTTCCCGAGATACTGCTTCTTCTTATACTTGCTCTTGTTTTCCCGAGATACTGCTTCTTCTTATACTCGCTCTTGTTTTCCCGAGATACTGCTTCTTCTTATACTCGCTCTTGTTTTCCCGAGATACTGCTTCTTCTTATACTTGCTCTTGTTTTCCCGAGATACTGCTTCTTCTTATACTTGCTCTTGTTTTCCGGAGATACTGCTTCTTCTTATACTTGCTCTTGATTGCCCGGAGATACTGCTTCTTCTTATACTTGCTCTTGATTTCCGGAGATACTGCTTCTTCTTATACTCGCTCTTGTTTTCCCGAGATACTGCTTCTTCTTATACTTGCTCTTGTTTTCCCGAGATACTGCTTCTTCTTATACTTGCTCTTGTTTTCCAGAGATACTGCTTCTTCTTATACTTGCTCTTGTTTTCCAGAGATACTGCTTCTTCTTATACTTGCTCTTGTTTTCCAGAGATACTGCTTCTTCTTATACTCGCTCTTGTTTTCCCGAGATACTGCTTCTTCTTATACTTGCTCTTGTTTTCCCGAGATACTGCTTCTTCTTATACTCGCTCTTGTTTTCCGGAGATACTGCTTCTTCTTATACTTGCTCTTGTTTTCCAGAGATACTGCTTCTTCTTATACTTGCTCTTGTTTTCCCGAGATACTGCTTCTTCTTATACTCGCTCTTGTTTTCCCGAGATACTGCTTCTTCTTATACTTGCTCTTGTTTTCCAGAGATACTGCTTCTTCTTATACTCGCTCTTGTTTTCCCGAGATACTGCTTCTTCTTATACTTGCTCTTGTTTTCCAGAGATACTGCTTCTTCTTATACTCGCTCTTGTTTTCCCGAGATACTGCTTCTTCTTATACTTGCTCTTGATTTCCCGAGATACTGCTTCTTCTTATACTTGCTCTTGTTTTCCCGAGATACTGCTTCTTCTTATACTTGCTCTTGTTTTCCAGAGATACTGCTTCTTCTTATACTCGCTCTTGTTTTCCCGAGATACTGCTTCTTCTTATACTCGCTCTTGTTTTCCGGAGATACTGCTTCTTCTTTTACTTGCTCTTGATTTCCCGAGACACTGCTTCTTCTTATACTCGCTCTTGTTTTCCGGAGATACTGCTTCTTCTTTTACTTGCTCTTGTTTTCCAGAGATACTGCTTCTTCTTATACTCGCTCTTGTTTTCCCGAGATACTGCTTCTTCTTATACTTGCTCTTGTTTTCCGGAGATACTGCTTCTTCTTATACTTGCTCTTGTTTTCCGGAGATACTGCTTCTTCTTATACTTGCTCTTGTTTTCCCGAGATACTGCTTCTTCTTATACTTGCTCTTGTTTTCCAGAGATACTGCTTCTTCTTATACTTGCTCTTGTTTTCCCGAGATACTGCTTCTTCTTATACTTGCTCTTGTTTTCCCGAGATACTGCTTCTTCTTATACTTGCTCTTGATTTCCAGAGATACTGCTTCTTCTTATACTCGCTCTTGTTTTCCCGAGATACTGCTTCTTCTTATACTCGCTCTTGTTTTCCGGAGATACTGCTTCTTCTTATACTTGCTCTTGATTTCCCGAGATACTGCTTCTTCTTATACTTGCTCTTGATTTCCCGGAGATACTGCTTCTTCTTATACTTGCTCTTGTTTTCCGGAGATACTGCTTCTTCTTATACTTGCTCTTGATTTCCAGAGATACTGCTTCTTCTTATACTTGCTCTTGATTTCCCGAGATACTGCTTCTTCTTATACTTGCTCTTGTTTTCCGGAGATACTGCTTCTTCTTATACTTGCTCTTGATTTCCGGAGATACTGCTTCTTCTTATACTTGCTCTTGTTTTCCAGAGATACTGCTTCTTCTTATACTTGCTCTTGTTTTCCCGAGATACTGCTTCTTCTTATACTCGCTCTTGTTTTCCTGAGATACTGCTTCTTCTTATACTTGCTCTTGTTTTCCGGAGATACTGCTTCTTCTTATACTTGCTCTTGTTTTCCGGAGATACTGCTTCTTCTTATACTTGCTCTTGTTTTCCGGAGATACTGCTTCTTCTTATACTTGCTCTTGTTTTCCAGAGATACTGCTTCTTCTTATACTTGCTCTTGTTTTCCAGAGATACTGCTTCTTCTTATACTTGCTCTTGTTTTCCCGAGATACTGCTTCTTCTTATACTCGCTCTTGTTTTCCCGAGATACTGCTTCTTCTTATACTCGCTCTTGTTTTCCCGAGATACTGCTTCTTCTTATACTTGCTCTTGTTTTCCTGAGATACTGCTTCTTCTTATACTTGCTCTTGTTTTCCCGAGATACTGCTTCTTCTTATACTTGCTCTTGTTTTCCAGAGATACTGCTTCTTCTTATACTTGCTCTTGTTTTCCCGAGATACTGCTTCTTCTTATACTTGCTCTTGTTTTCCCGAGATACTGCTTCTTCTTATACTTGCTCTTGATTTCCCGAGATACTGCTTCTTCTTATACTTGCTCTTGTTTTCCTGAGATACTGCTTCTTCTTATACTCGCTCTTGTTTTCCCGAGATACTGCTTCTTCTTATACTTGCTCTTGATTTCCCGGAGATACTGCTTCTTCTTATACTTGCTCTTGTTTTCCTGAGATACTGCTTCTTCTTATACTCGCTCTTGTTTTCCCGAGATACTGCTTCTTCTTATACTTGCTCTTGTTTTCCCGAGATACTGCTTCTTCTTATACTTGCTCTTGATTTCCCGGAGATACTGCTTCTTCTTATACTTGCTCTTGTTTTCCTGAGATACTGCTTCTTCTTATACTCGCTCTTGTTTTCCCGAGATACTGCTTCTTCTTATACTCGCTCTTGTTTTCCGGAGATACTGCTTCTTCTTATACTTGCTCTTGTTTTCCTGAGATACTGCTTCTTCTTATACTCGCTCTTGTTTTCCCGAGATACTGCTTCTTCTTATACTTGCTCTTGTTTTCCAGAGATACTGCTTCTTCTTATACTTGCTCTTGATTTCCCGAGATACTGCTTCTTCTTATACTTGCTCTTGTTTTCCCGAGATACTGCTTCTTCTTATACTTGCTCTTGTTTTCCCGAGATACTGCTTCTTCTTATACTTGCTCTTGATTTCCAGAGATACTGCTTCTTCTTATACTTGCTCTTGATTTCCAGAGATACTGCTTCTTCTTATACTTGCTCTTGTTTTCCCGAGATACTGCTTCTTCTTATACTTGCTCTTGATTTCCAGAGATACTGCTTCTTCTTATACTTGCTCTTGTTTTCCCGAGATACTGCTTCTTCTTATACTTGCTCTTGTTTTCCGGAGATACTGCTTCTTCTTATACTTGCTCTTGTTTTCCCGAGATACTGCTTCTTCTTATACTTGCTCTTGATTTCCAGAGATACTGCTTCTTCTTATACTTGCTCTTGTTTTCCTGAGATACTGCTTCTTCTTATACTTGCTCTTGTTTTCCAGAGATACTGCTTTTTCTTATACTTGCTCTTGTTTTCCCGAGATACTGCTTCTTCTTATACTTGCTCTTGTTTTCCTGAGATACTGCTTCTTCTTATACTCGCTCTTGATTTCCCGGAGATACTGCTTCTTCTTATACTTGCTCTTGTTTTCCAGAGATACTGCTTCTTCTTATACTTGCTCTTGTTTTCCAGAGATACTGCTTCTTCTTATACTCGCTCTTGTTTTCCCGAGATACTGCTTCTTCTTATACTTGCTCTTGTTTTCCGGAGATACTGCTTCTTCTTATACTTGCTCTTGATTGTCCGGAGATACTGCTTCTTCTTATACTTGCTCTTGTTTTCCCGAGATACTGCTTCTTCTTATACTCGCTCTTGATTGCCGGAGATACTGCTTCTTCTTATACTTGCTCTTGATTTCCGCGAGATACTGCTTCTTCTTATACTCGCTCTTGTTTTCCCGAGATACTGCTTCTTCTTATACTCGCTCTTGTTTTCCCGAGATACTGCTTCTTCTTATACTTGCTCTTGTTTTCCCGAGATACTGCTTCTTCTTATACTCGCTCTTGTTTTCCCGAGATACTGCTTCTTCTTATACTTGCTCTTGTTTTCCCGAGATACTGCTTCTTCTTATACTCGCTCTTGTTTTCCCGAGATACTGCTTCTTCTTATACTCGCTCTTGTTTTCCCGAGATACTGCTTCTTCTTATACTTGCTCTTGTTTTCCCGAGATACTGCTTCTTCTTATACTTGCTCTTGTTTTCCGGAGATACTGCTTCTTCTTATACTTGCTCTTGATTGCCCGGAGATACTGCTTCTTCTTATACTTGCTCTTGATTTCCGGAGATACTGCTTCTTCTTATACTCGCTCTTGTTTTCCCGAGATACTGCTTCTTCTTATACTTGCTCTTGTTTTCCCGAGATACTGCTTCTTCTTATACTTGCTCTTGTTTTCCAGAGATACTGCTTCTTCTTATACTTGCTCTTGTTTTCCAGAGATACTGCTTCTTCTTATACTTGCTCTTGTTTTCCAGAGATACTGCTTCTTCTTATACTCGCTCTTGTTTTCCCGAGATACTGCTTCTTCTTATACTTGCTCTTGTTTTCCCGAGATACTGCTTCTTCTTATACTCGCTCTTGTTTTCCGGAGATACTGCTTCTTCTTTTACTTGCTCTTGTTTTCCAGAGATACTGCTTCTTCTTATACTTGCTCTTGTTTTCCCGAGATACTGCTTCTTCTTATACTTGCTCTTGTTTTCCCGAGATACTGCTTCTTCTTATACTTGCTCTTGTTTTCCAGAGATACTGCTTCTTCTTATACTCGCTCTTGTTTTCCCGAGATACTGCTTCTTCTTATACTTGCTCTTGTTTTCCAGAGATACTGCTTCTTCTTATACTCGCTCTTGTTTTCCCGAGATACTGCTTCTTCTTATACTTGCTCTTGTTTTCCCGAGATACTGCTTCTTCTTATACTTGCTCTTGTTTTCCCGAGATACTGCTTCTTCTTATACTTGCTCTTGTTTTCCAGAGATACTGCTTCTTCTTATACTTGCTCTTGTTTTCCCGAGATACTGCTTCTTCTTATACTCGCTCTTGTTTTCCTGAGATACTGCTTCTTCTTATACTTGCTCTTGATTTCCCGAGACACTGCTTCTTCTTATACTCGCTCTTGTTTTCCGGAGATACTGCTTCTTCTTTTACTTGCTCTTGTTTTCCAGAGATACTGCTTCTTCTTATACTTGCTCTTGTTTTCCTGAGATACTGCTTCTTCGTATACTCGCTCTTGTTTTCCGGAGATACTGCTTCTTCTTATACTTGCTCTTTATTTCCGGAGATACTGCTTCTTCTTATACTTGCTCTTGATTTCCAGAGATACTGCTTCTTCTTATACTCGCTCTTGTTTTCCCGAGATACTGCTTCTTCTTATACTTGCTCTTGTTTTCCAGAGATACTGCTTCTTCTTATACTTGCTCTTGTTTTCCAGAGATACTGCTTCTTCTTATACTCGCTCTTGTTTTCCCGAGATACTGCTTCTTCTTATACTTGCTCTTGTTTTCCTGAGATACTGCTTCTTCTTATACTTGCTCTTGATTTCCAGAGATACTGCTTCTTCTTATACTCGCTCTTGTTTTCCTGAGATACTGCTTCTTCTTATTCTCGCTCTTGTTTTCCGGAGATACTGCTTCTTCTTATACTTGCTCTTGATTTCCCGAGATACTGCTTCTTCTTATACTTGCTCTTGATTTCCCGAGATACTGCTTCTTCTTATACTTGCTCTTGTTTTCCGGAGATACTGCTTCTTCTTTTACTTGCTCTTGATTTCCAGAGATACTGCTTCTTCTTATACTTGCTCTTGATTTCCAGAGATACTGCTTCTTCTTATACTCGCTCTTGTTTTCCGGAGATACTGCTTCTTCTTATACTTGCTCTTGTTTTCCGGAGATACTGCTTCTTCTTTTACTTGCTCTTGATTGCCCGGAGATACTGCTTCTTCTTATACTTGCTCTTGTTTTCCCGAGATACTGCTTCTTCTTATACTCGCTCTTGTTTTCCCGAGATACTGCTTCTTCTTATACTTGCTCTTGTTTTCCCGAGATACTGCTTCTTCTTATACTCGCTCTTGTTTTCCCGAGATACTGCTTCTTCTTTTACTTGCTCTTGTTTTCCGGAGATACTGCTTCTTCTTATACTTGCTCTTGTTTTCCGGAGATACTGCTTCTTCTTATACTTGCTCTTGATTTCCAGAGATACTGCTTCTTCTTATACTTGCTCTTGTTTTCCCGAGATACTGCTTCTTCTTATACTTGCTCTTGATTTCCCGAGATACTGCTTCTTCTTATACTTGCTCTTGTTTTCCAGAGATACTGCTTCTTCTTATACTTGCTCTTGTTTTCCAGAGATACTGCTTCTTCTTATACTTGCTCTTGATTGCCGGAGATACTGCTTCTTCTTATACTTGCTCTTGATTTCCCGAGATACTGCTTCTTCTTATACTTGCTCTTGATTTCCCGAGATACTGCTTCTTCTTATACTTGCTCTTGATTTCCCGAGATACTGCTTCTTCTTATACTTGCTCTTGATTTCCAGAGATACTGCTTCTTCTTATACTTGCTCTTGATTTCCCGAGATACTGCTTCTTCTTATACTCGCTCTTGTTTTCCCGAGATACTGCTTCTTCTTATACTTGCTCTTGTTTTCCTGAGATACTGCTTCTTCTTATACTTGCTCTTGATTTCCAGAGATACTGCTTCTTCTTATACTTGCTCTTGATTGCCAGAGATACTGCTTCTTCTTATACTCGCTCTTGTTTTCCCGAGATACTGCTTCTTCTTATACTTGCTCTTGATTTCCCGAGATACTGCTTCTTCTTATACTTGCTCTTGTTTTCCCGAGATACTGCTTCTTCTTTTACTTGCTCTTGTTTTCCAGAGATACTGCTTCTTCTTATACTTGCTCTTGATTGCCGGAGATACTGCTTCTTCTTATACTCGCTCTTGTTTTCCCGAGATACTGCTTCTTCTTTTACTTGCTCTTGATTGCCGGAGATACTGCTTCTTCTTTTACTTGCTCTTGATTGCCGGAGATACTGCTTCTTCTTATACTTGCTCTTGATTTCCGGAGATACTGCTTCTTCTTATACTTGCTCTTGTTTTCCCGAGATACTGCTTCTTCTTATACTTGCTCTTGATTGCCGGAGATACTGCTTCTTCTTATACTCGCTCTTGTTTTCCCGAGATACTGCTTCTTCTTATACTTGCTCTTGATTGCCGGAGATACTGCTTCTTCTTATACTTGCTCTTGATTGCCGGAGATACTGCTTCTTCTTATACTTGCTCTTGTTTTCCCGAGATACTGCTTCTTCTTATACTTGCTCTTGATTTCCCGAGATACTGCTTCTTCTTATACTTGCTCTTGATTTCCCGAGATACTGCTTCTTCTTTTACTTGCTCTTGATTTCCAGAGATACTGCTTCTTCTTATACTTGCTCTTGATTTCCCGAGATACTGCTTCTTCTTATACTCGCTCTTGATTTCCCGAGATACTGCTTCTTCTTATACTCGCTCTTGTTTTCCCGAGATACTGCTTCTTCTTATACTTGCTCTTGATTTCCCGAGATACTGCTTCTTCTTATACCTGCTCTTGTTTTCCCGAGATACTGCTTCTTCTTTTACTTGCTCTTGATTTCCAGAGATACTGCTTCTTCTTATACTTGCTCTTGATTTCCCGAGATACTGCTTCTTCTTATACTCCCTCTTGTTTTCCGGAGATACTGCTTCTTCTTATACTTGCTCTTGATTGCCGGAGATACTGCTTCTTCTTATACTCGCTCTTGTTTTCCCGAGATACTGCTTCTTCTTTTACTTGCTCTTGATTGCCGGAGATACTGCTTCTTCTTATACTTGCTCTTGTTTTCCCGAGATACTGCTTCTTCTTATACTTGCTCTTGATTTCCCGAGATACTGCTTCTTCTTATACTTGCTCTTGTTTTCCCGAGATACTGCTTCTTCTTTTACTTGCTCTTGTTTTCCAGAGATACTGCTTCTTCTTATACTTGCTCTTGATTTCCCGAGATACTGCTTCTTCTTATACTCGCTCTTGTTTTCCGGAGATACTGCTTCTTCTTATACTTGCTCTTGATTTCCGGAGATACTGCTTCTTCTTATACTCGCTCTTGTTTTCCCGAGATACTGCTTCTTCTTTTACTTGCTCTTGATTGCCGGAGATACTGCTTCTTCTTATACTTGCTCTTGATTGCCGGAGATACTGCTTCTTCTTTTACTTGCTCTTGATTTCCGGAGATACTGCTTCTTCTTATACTTGCTCTTGTTTTCCCGAGATACTGCTTCTTCTTATACTTGCTCTTGATTGCCGGAGATACTGCTTCTTCTTATACTTGCTCTTGTTTTCCCGAGATACTGCTTCTTCTTATACTTGCTCTTGTTTTCCTGAGATACTGCTTCTTCTTATACTTGCTCTTGTTTTCCAGAGATACTGCTTCTTCTTATACTCGCTCTTGTTTTCCCGAGATACTGCTTCTTCTTATACTTGCTCTTGTTTTCCAGAGATACTGCTTCTTCTTATACTCGCTCTTGTTTTCCGGAGATACTGCTTCTTCTTATACTTGCTCTTGTTTTCCAGAGATACTGCTTCTTCTTATACTCGCTCTTGTTTTCCCGAGATACTGCTTCTTCTTATACTTGCTCTTGTTTTCCGGAGATACTGCTTCTTCTTATACTCGCTCTTGTTTTCCCGAGATACTGCTTCTTCTTATACTCGCTCTTGTTTTCCGGAGATACTGCTTCTTCTTATACTCGCTCTTGTTTTCCCGAGATACTGCTTCTTCTTATACTCGCTCTTGTTTTCCCGAGATACTGCTTCTTCTTATACTTGCTCTTGTTTTCCCGAGATACTGCTTCTTCTTTTACTTGCTCTTGTTTTCCGGAGATACTGCTTCTTCTTATACTCGCTCTTGATTGCCGGAGATACTGCTTCTTCTTATACTTGCTCTTGATTTCCAGAGATACTGCTTCTTCTTATACTTGCTCTTGATTTCCCGAGATACTGCTTCTTCTTATACTCGCTCTTGTTTTCCGGAGATACTGCTTCTTCTTATACTCGCTCTTGTTTTCCCGAGATACTGCTTCTTCTTATACTTGCTCTTGATTTCCAGAGACACTGCTTCTTCTTATACTTGCTCTTGATTGCCCGGAGATACTGCTTCTTCTTATACTTGCTCTTGATTGCCGGAGATACTGCTTCTTCTTATACTTGCTCTTGATTGCCCGGAGATACTGCTTCTTCTTATACTTGCTCTTGATTTCCGGAGATACTGCTTCTTCTTATACTCGCTCTTGTTTTCCCGAGATACTGCTTCTTCTTATACTTGCTCTTGTTTTCCCGAGATACTGCTTCTTCTTATACTTGCTCTTGTTTTCCCGAGATACTGCTTCTTCTTATACTTGCTCTTGTTTTCCGGAGATACTGCTTCTTCTTATACTTGCTCTTGATTTCCAGAGATACTGCTTCTTCTTTTACTTGCTCTTGTTTTCCGGAGATACTGCTTCTTCTTATACTTGCTCTTGTTTTCCGGAGATACTGCTTCTTCTTATACTTGCTCTTGATTGCCCGGAGATACTGCTTCTTCTTATACTTGCTCTTGTTTTCCTGAGATACTGCTTCTTCTTTATACTTGCTCTTGTTTTCCGGAGATACTGCTTCTTCTTTTACTTGCTCTTGTTTTCCCGAGATACTGCTTCTTCTTTTACTTGCTCTTGTTTTCCGGAGATACTGCTTCTTCTTATACTTGCTCTTGTTTTCCGGAGATACTGCTTCTTCTTTTACTTGCTCTTGTTTTCCTGAGATACTGCTTCTTCTTATACTCGCTCTTGTTTTCCGGAGATACTGCTTCTTCTTATACTTGCTCTTGTATTTCCGGAGATACTGCTTCTTCTTATACTCGCTCTTGTTTTCCCGAGATACTGCTTCTTCTTATACTTGCTCTTGTTTTCCGGAGATACTGCTTCTTCTTTTACTTGCTCTTGTTTTCCGGAGATACTGCTTCTTCTTATACTTGCTCTTGTTTTCCGGAGATACTGCTTCTTCTTATACTTGCTCTTGTTTTCCAGAGATACTGCTTCTTCTTATACTTGCTCTTGTTTTCCCGAGATACTGCTTCTTCTTATACTCGCTCTTGTTTTCCCGAGATACTGCTTCTTCTTATACTCGCTCTTGTTTTCCCGAGATACTGCTTCTTCTTATACTTGCTCTTGTTTTCCTGAGATACTGCTTCTTCTTATACTTGCTCTTGTTTTCCCGAGATACTGCTTCTTCTTATACTTGCTCTTGTTTTCCAGAGATACTGCTTCTTCTTATACTTGCTCTTGTTTTCCCGAGATACTGCTTCTTCTTTTACTTGCTCTTGTTTTCCCGAGATACTGCTTCTTCTTATACTTGCTCTTGATTTCCCGAGATACTGCTTCTTCTTATACTTGCTCTTGATTGCCGGAGATACTGCTTCTTCTTATACTTGCTCTTGTTTTCCCGAGATACTGCTTCTTCTTATACTCGCTCTTGTTTTCCCGAGATACTGCTTCTTCTTATACTTGCTCTTGTTTTCCCGAGATACTGCTTCTTCTTATACTCGCTCTTGTTTTCCCGAGATACTGCTTCTTCTTATTCTCGCTCTTGATTTCCAGAGATACTGCTTCTTCTTATACTTGCTCTTGATTTCCCGAGATACTGCTTCTTCTTATTCTCGCTCTTGTTTTCCCGAGATACTGCTTCTTCTTATACTTGCTCTTGTTTTCCTGAGATACTGCTTCTTCTTATACTTGCTCTTGTTTTCCAGAGATACTGCTTCTTCTTATACTTGCTCTTGTTTTCCCGAGATACTGCTTCTTCTTTTACTTGCTCTTGTTTTCCCGAGATACTGCTTCTTCTTATACTTGCTCTTGATTTCCTGAGATACTGCTTCTTCTTATACTTGCTCTTGATTTCCGGAGATACTGCTTCTTCTTATACTCGCTCTTGTTTTCCGGAGATACTGCTTCTTCTTATACTTGCTCTTGATTTCCCGAGATACTGCTTCTTCTTTTACTTGCTCTTGTTTTACAGAGATACTGCTTCTTCTTATACTTGCTCTTGATTGTCCGGAGATACTGCTTCTTCTTATACTTGCTCTTGTTTTCCGGAGATACTGCTTCTTCTTATACTTGCTCTTGTTTTCCTGAGATACTGCTTCTTCTTATACTTGCTCTTGTTTTCCCGAGATACTGCTTCTTCTTATACTCGCTCTTGTTTTCCCGAGATACTGCTTCTTCTTATACTTGCTCTTGTTTTCCCGAGATACTGCTTCTTCTTATACTTGCTCTTGTTTTCCCGAGATACTGCTTCTTCTTATACTTGCTCTTGTTTTCCCGAGATACTGCTTCTTCTTTTACTTGCTCTTGATTGCCCGGAGATACTGCTTCTTCTTATACTTGCTCTTGTTTTCCAGAGATACTGCTTCTTCTTATACTCGCTCTTGTTTTCCCGAGATACTGCTTCTTCTTATACTTGCTCTTGTTTTCCCGAGATACTGCTTCTTCTTATACTCGCTCTTGTTTTCCAGAGATACTGCTTCTTCTTATACTCGCTCTTGTTTTCCCGAGATACTGCTTCTTCTTATACTCGCTCTTGTTTTCCAGAGATACTGCTTCTTCTTATACTTGCTCTTGTTTTCCGGAGATACTGCTTCTTCTTATACTTGCTCTTGATTTCCAGAGATACTGCTTCTTCTTATACTTGCTCTTGTTTTCCAGAGATACTGCTTCTTCTTATACTCGCTCTTGATTTCCCGAGATACTGCTTCTTCTTATACTTGCTCTTGTTTTCCGGAGATACTGCTTCTTCTTATACTTGCTCTTGTTTTCCAGAGATACTGCTTCTTCTTATACTTGCTCTTGTTTTCCCGAGATACTGCTTCTTCTTATACTCGCTCTTGTTTTCCCGAGATACTGCTTCTTCTTATACTTGCTCTTGTTTTCCCGAGATACTGCTTCTTCTTATACTTGCTCTTGATTGCCGGAGATACTGCTTCTTCTTATACTTGCTCTTGTTTTCCAGAGATACTGCTTCTTCTTATACTTGCTCTTGATTTCCGGAGATACTGCTTCTTCTTATACTTGCTCTTGTTTTCCCGAGATACTGCTTCTTCTTATACTTGCTCTTGATTTCCCGAGATACTGCTTCTTCTTATACTTGCTCTTGTTTTCCCGAGATACTGCTTCTTCTTATACTCGCTCTTGTTTTCCCGAGATACTGCTTCTTCTTTTACTTGCTCTTGATTGCCCGGAGATACTGCTTCTTCTTATACTTGCTCTTGTTTTCCCGAGATACTGCTTCTTCTTATACTTGCTCTTTATTTCCGGAGATACTGCTTCTTCTTATTCTCGCTCTTGTTTTCCCGAGATACTGCTTCTTCTTTTACTTGCTCTTGATTTCCGGAGATACTGCTTCTTCTTATACTTGCTCTTGTTTTCCCGAGATACTGCTTCTTCTTATACTTGCTCTTGATTTCCTGAGATACTGCTTCTTCTTATACTCGCTCTTGTTTTCCTGAGATACTGCTTCTTCTTATACCTGCTCTTGTTTTCCGGAGATACTGCTTCTTCTTATACTTGCTCTTGTTTTCCAGAGATACTGCTTCTTCTTATACTTGCTCTTGATTTCCAGAGATACTGCTTCTTCTTATACTTGCTCTTGATTGCCGGAGATACTGCTTCTTCTTATACTTGCTCTTGTTTTCCAGAGATACTGCTTCTTCTTATACTTGCTCTTGTTTTCCAGAGATACTGCTTCTTCTTATACTTGCTCTTGATTTCCAGAGATACTGCTTCTTCTTATACTTGCTCTTGTTTTCCCGAGATACTGCTTCTTCTTATACTTGCTCTTGTTTTCCCGAGATACTGCTTCTTCTTATACTTGCTCTTGATTGCCGGAGATACTGCTTCTTCTTATACTTGCTCTTGTTTTCCCGAGATACTGCTTCTTCTTATACTTGCTCTTGATTGCCGGAGATACTGCTTCTTCTTATACTTGCTCTTGTTTTCCTGAGATACTGCTTCTTCTTATACTTGCTCTTGATTTCCGGAGATACTGCTTCTTCTTATACTTGCTCTTGATTTCCAGAGATACTGCTTCTTCTTATACTCGCTCTTGTTTTCCCGAGATACTGCTTCTTCTTATACTCGCTCTTGTTTTCCCGAGATACTGCTTCTTCTTATACTTGCTCTTGTTTTCCAGAGATACTGCTTCTTCTTATACTCGCTCTTGTTTTCCGGAGATACTGCTTCTTCTTATACTCGCTCTTGTTTTCCCGAGATACTGCTTCTTCTTATACTCGCTCTTGTTTTCCGGAGATACTGCTTCTTCTTATACTTGCTCTTGTTTTCCAGAGATACTGCTTCTTCTTATACTCGCTCTTGTTTTCCGGAGATACTGCTTCTTCTTATACTTGCTCTTGTTTTCCCGAGATACTGCTTCTTCTTATACTCGCTCTTGTTTTCCGGAGACACTGCTTCTTCTTATACTTGCTCTTGATTTCCAGAGATACTGCTTCTTCTTATACCTGCTCTTGTTTTCCCGAGATACTGCTTCTTCTTATACTCGCTCTTGTTTTCCCGAGATACTGCTTCTTCTTATACTTGCTCTTGATTTCCTGAGATACTGCTTCTTCTTATACTTGCTCTTGTTTTCCCGAGATACTGCTTCTTCTTATACTTGCTCTTGATTTCCAGAGATACTGCTTCTTCTTATACTTGCTCTTGTTTTCCAGAGATACTGCTTCTTCTTATACTTGCTCTTGTTTTCCCGAGATACTGCTTCTTCTTTTACTTGCTCTTGATTTCCCGAGATACTGCTTCTTCTTATACTTGCTCTTGTTTTCCCGAGATACTGCTTCTTCTTATACTTGCTCTTGTTTTCCGGAGATACTGCTTCTTCTTATACTTGCTCTTGTTTTCCCGAGATACTGCTTCTTCTTATACTCGCTCTTGATTTCCCGAGATACTGCTTCTTCTTTTACTTGCTCTTGATTGTCCGGAGATACTGCTTCTTCTTATACTCGCTCTTGTTTTCCGGAGATACTGCTTCTTCTTATACTCGCTCTTGTTTTCCGGAGATACTGCTTCTTCTTATACTTGCTCTTGTTTTCCCGAGATACTGCTTCTTCTTTTACTTGCTCTTGTTTTCCCGAGATACTGCTTCTTCTTATACTTGCTCTTGATTTCCCGAGATACTGCTTCTTCTTATACTTGCTCTTGATTTCCAGAGATACTGCTTCTTCTTATACCTGCTCTTGCTTTCCCGAGATACTGCTTCTTCTTATACTCGCTCTTGTTTTCCCGAGATACTGCTTCTTCTTATACTCGCTCTTGATTGCCCGGAGATACTGCTTCTTCTTATACTTGCTCTTGTTTTCCCGAGATACTGCTTCTTCTTTTACTTGCTCTTGATTGCCCGGAGATACTGCTTCTTCTTATACTTGCTCTTGTTTTCCAGAGATACTGCTTCTTCTTATACTTGCTCTTGATTTCCCGAGATACTGCTTCTTCTTATACTCGCTCTTGTTTTCCAGAGATACTGCTTCTTCTTATACTTGCTCTTGTTTTCCAGAGATACTGCTTCTTCTTATACTCGCTCTTGTTTTCCCGAGATACTGCTTCTTCTTATACTTGCTCTTGATTTCCGGAGATACTGCTTCTTCTTATACTCGCTCTTGTTTTCCAGAGATACTGCTTCTTCTTATACTCGCTCTTGTTTTCCAGAGACACTGCTTCTTCTTATACTTGCTCTTGATTTCCGGAGACACTGCTTCTTCTTATACTTGCTCTTGATTTCCCGAGATACTGCTTCTTCTTTTACTTGCTCTTGATTGCCCGGAGATACTGCTTCTTCTTATACTTGCTCTTGTTTTCCCGAGATACTGCTTCTTCTTATACTTGCTCTTGTTTTCCAGAGATACTGCTTCTTCTTATACTTGCTCTTGATTTCCAGAGATACTGCTTCTTCTTATACTTGCTCTTGATTTCCAGAGATACTGCTTCTTCTTATACTTGCTCTTGCTTTCCCGAGATACTGCTTCTTCTTATACTTGCTCTTGATTTCCCGAGATACTGCTTCTTCTTATACTTGCTCTTGATTGCCGGAGATACTTCTTCTTCTTATACTCGCTCTTGTTTTCCGGAGATACTGCTTCTTCTTATACTTGCTCTTGATTGCCGGAGATACTGCTTCTTCTTATACTCGCTCTTGTTTTCCCGAGATACTGCTTCTTCTTATACTTGCTCTTGATTTCCAGAGATACTGCTTCTTCTTATACTCGCTCTTGTTTTCCCGAGATACTGCTTCTTCTTATACTTGCTCTTGATTGCCGGAGATACTGCTTCTTCTTATACTTGCTCTTGTTTTCCAGAGATACTGCTTCTTCTTATACTTGCTCTTGTTTTCCAGAGATACTGCTTCTTCTTATACTTGCTCTTGATTTCCAGAGATACTGCTTCTTCTTATACTCGCTCTTGTTTTCCGGAGATACTGCTTCTTCTTATACTCGCTCTTGTTTTCCGGAGATACTGCTTCTTCTTATACTCGCTCTTGTTTTCCCGAGATACTGCTTCTTCTTATACTTGCTCTTGTTTTCCCGAGATACTGCTTCTTCTTTTACTTGCTCTTGATTGCCCGAGATACTGCTTCTTCTTATACTTGCTCTTGTTTTCCCGAGATACTGCTTCTTCTTATACTTGCTCTTGTTTTCCGGAGATACTGCTTCTTCTTATACTCGCTCTTGTTTTCCGGAGATACTTCTTCTTCTTATACTCGCTCTTGTTTTCCGGAGATACTGCTTCTTCTTATACTTGCTCTTGTTTTCCCGAGATACTGCTTCTTCTTATACTTGCTCTTGATTTCCCGAGATATTGCTTCTTCTTATACTTGCTCTTGATTGCCCGGAGATACTGCTTCTTCTTATACTTGCTCTTGTTTTCCCGAGATACTGCTTCTTCTTATACTTGCTCTTGTTTTCCCGAGATACTGCTTCTTCTTATACTTGCTCTTGATTTCCCGAGATACTGCTTCTTCTTATACTTGCTCTTGATTTCCAGAGATACTGCTTCTTCTTATACCTGCTCTTGCTTTCCCGAGATACTGCTTCTTCTTATACTCGCTCTTGTTTTCCCGAGATACTGCTTCTTCTTATACTTGCTCTTGTTTTCCAGAGATACTGCTTCTTCTTATACTTGCTCTTGCTTTCCAGAGATACTGCTTCTTCTTATACTTGCTCTTGTTTTCCGGAGATACTGCTTCTTCTTTTACTTGCTCTTGATTTCCTGAGATACTGCTTCTTCTTATACTTGCTCTTGTTTTCCCGAGATACTGCTTCTTCTTATACTTGCTCTTGTTTTCCAGAGACACTGCTTCTTCTTATACTTGCTCTTGATTTCCAGAGATACTGCTTCTTCTTATACTTGCTCTTGATTTCCAGAGATACTGCTTCTTCTTATACTTGCTCTTGCTTTCCCGAGATACTGCTTCTTCTTATACTTGCTCTTGATTTCCCGAGATACTGCTTCTTCTTATACTTGCTCTTGATTGCCGGAGATACTTCTTCTTCTTATACTCGCTCTTGTTTTCCGGAGATACTGCTTCTTCTTATACTTGCTCTTGATTGCCGGAGATACTGCTTCTTCTTATACTTGCTCTTGTTTTCCTGAGATACTGCTTCTTCTTATTCTCGCTCTTGTTTTCCCGAGATACTGCTTCTTCTTATACTCGCTCTTGATTTCCCGAGATACTGCTTCTTCTTATACTTGCTCTTGTTTTCCCGAGATACTGCTTCTTCTTATACTTGCTCTTGTTTTCCAGAGATACTGCTTCTTCTTATTCTCGCTCTTGTTTTCCCGAGATACTGCTTCTTCTTATACTTGCTCTTGTTTTCCAGAGATACTGCTTCTTCTTATACTCGCTCTTGTTTTCCCGAGATACTGCTTCTTCTTATACTTGCTCTTGTTTTCCCGAGATACTGCTTCTTCTTATACTCGCTCTTGATTTCCAGAGATACTGCTTCTTCTTATACTTGCTCTTGATTGCCGGAGATACTGCTTCTTCTTATACTTGCTCTTGTTTTCCCGAGATACTGCTTCTTCTTATACTTGCTCTTGATTTCCAGAGATACTGCTTCTTCTTATACTTGCTCTTGTTTTCCCGAGATACTGCTTCTTCTTATACTTGCTCTTGTTTTCCGGAGATACTGCTTCTTCTTATACTTGCTCTTGTTTTCCGGAGATACTGCTTCTTCTTATACTCGCTCTTGTTTTCCCGAGATACTGCTTCTTCTTATACTCGCTCTTGATTTCCAGAGATACTGCTTCTTCTTATACTTGCTCTTGTTTTCCCGAGATACTGCTTCTTCTTATTACTTGCTCTTGTTTTCCGGAGATACTGCTTCTTCTTATACTCGCTCTTGATTTCCCAGAGATACTGCTTCTTCTTATACTTGCTCTTGTGTTCCCGAGATACTGCTTCTTCTTATACTTGCTCTTGTTTTCCGGAGATACTGCTTCTTCTTATTCTCGCTCTTGATTTCCAGAGATACTGCTTCTTCTTATACTCGCTCTTGTTTTCCGGAGATACTGCTTCTTCTTATACTTGCTCTTGATTTCCAGAGATACTGCTTCTTCTTATACTCGCTCTTGTTTTCCGGAGATACTGCTTCTTCTTTTACTTGCTCTTGTTTTCCGGAGATACTGCTTCTTCTTATACTCGCTCTTGATTTCCCAAGATACTGCTTCTTCTTATACTTGCTCTTGTGTTCCCGAGATACTGCTTCTTCTTATACTTGCTCTTGTTTTCCCGAGATACTGCTTCTTCTTATTCTCGCTCTTGTTTTCCCGAGATACTGCTTCTTCTTATACTTGCTCTTGTTTTCCCGAGATACTGCTTCTTCTTATACTTGCTCTTGTTTTCCCGAGATACTGCTTCTTCTTTTACTTGCTCTTGATTGCCCGGAGATACTGCTTCTTCTTATACTCGCTCTTGTTTTCCGGAGATACTGCTTCTTCTTATACTTGCTCTTGTTTTCCAGAGATACTGCTTCTTCTTATACTTGCTCTTGTTTTCCCGAGATACTGCTTCTTCTTATTCTCGCTCTTGTTTTCCCGAGATACTGCTTCTTCTTATACTCGCTCTTGTTTTCCCGAGATACTGCTTCTTCTTATCATTGCTCTTGATTTCCGGAGACACTGCTTCTTCTTATACTTGCTCTTGATTTCCGAGATACTGCTTCTACTTATACTTGCTCTTGATTGCCCGGAGATACTGCTTCTTCTTATACTTGCTCTTGTTTTCCAGAGATACTGCTTCTTCTTATACCTGCTCTTGTTTTCCAGAGATACTGCTTCTTCTTATACTTGCTCTTGATTTCCAGAGATACTGCTTCTTCTTATACTTGCTCTTGTTTTCCGGAGATACTGCTTCTTCTTTTACTTGCTCTTGTTTTCCAGAGATACTGCTTCTTCTTATACTTGCTCTTGTTTTCCAGAGATACTGCTTCTTCTTTTACTTGCTCTTGTTTTCCAGAGATACTGCTTCTTCTTATACTTGCTCTTGATTTCCCGAGATACTGCTTCTTCTTATACTTGCTCTTGTTTTCCCGAGATACTGCTTCTTCTTATACTCGCTCTTGTTTTCCAGAGATACTGCTTCTTCTTATACTTGCTCTTGTTTTCCAGAGATACTGCTTCTTCTTATACTTGCTCTTGTTTTCCCGAGATACTGCTTCTTCTTATCATTGCTCTTGATTTCCGGAGACACTGCTTCTTCTTATACTCGCTCTTGTTTTCCGGAGATACTGCTTCTTCTTTTACTTGCTCTTGTTTTCCGGAGATACTGCTTCTTCTTATACTCGCTCTTGATTTCCCAAGATACTGCTTCTTCTTATACTTGCTCTTGTGTTTCCTCGAGATACTGCTTCTTCTTATACTTGCTCTTGTTTTCCCGAGATACTGCTTCTTCTTATTCTCGCTCTTGTTTTCCCGAGATACTGCTTCTTCTTATACTTGCTCTTGTTTTCCCGAGATACTGCTTCTTCTTATACTTGCTCTTGTTTTCCCGAGATACTGCTTCTTCTTTTACTTGCTCTTGATTGCCCGGAGATACTGCTTCTTCTTATACTCGCTCTTGTTTTCCGGAGATACTGCTTCTTCTTATACTTGCTCTTGTTTTCCAGAGATACTGCTTCTTCTTATACTTGCTCTTGTTTTCCCGAGATACTGCTTCTTCTTATTCTCGCTCTTGTTTTCCGAGATACTGCTTCTTCTTATACTCGCTCTTGTTTTCCCGAGATACTGCTTCTTCTTATCATTGCTCTTGATTTCCGGAGACACTGCTTCTTCTTATACTTGCTCTTGATTTCCGAAATACTGCTTCTACTTATACTTGCTCTTGATTGCCCGGAGATACTGCTTCTTCTTATACTTGCTCTTGTTTTCCAGAGATACTGCTTCTTCTTATACCTGCTCTTGTTTTCCAGAGATACTGCTTCTTCTTATACTTGCTCTTGATTTCCAGAGATACTGCTTCTTCTTATACTTGCTCTTGTTTTCCGGAGATACTGCTTCTTCTTTTACTTGCTCTTGTTTTCCAGAGATACTGCTTCTTCTTTTACTTGCTCTTGTTTTCCAGAGATACTGCTTCTTCTTATACTTGCTCTTGTTTTCCAGAGATACTGCTTCTTCTTATACTTGCTCTTGATTTCCCGAGATACTGCTTCTTCTTATACTTGCTCTTGTTTTCCCGAGATACTGCTTCTTCTTATACTCGCTCTTGTTTTCCAGAGATACTGCTTCTTCTTATACTTGCTCTTGTTTTCCAGAGATACTGCTTCTTCTTATACTTGCTCTTGTTTTCCCGAGATACTGCTTCTTCTTATCATTGCTCTTGATTTCCGGAGACACTGCTTCTTCTTATACTTGCTCTTGATTTCCCGAGATACTGCTTCTTCTTATACTTGCTCTTGATTGCCCGGAGATACTGCTTCTTCTTATACTCGCTCTTGTTTTCCAGAGATACTGCTTCTTCTTATACCTGCTCTTGTTTTCCCAAGATACTGCTTCTTCTTATACTTGCTCTTGATTTCCAGAGATACTGCTTCTTCTTATACTTGCTCTTGTTTTCCGGAGATACTGCTTCTTCTTATACTTGCTCTTGTTTTCCAGAGATACTGCTTCTTCTTATACTTGCTCTTGATTTCCCGAGATACTGCTTCTTCTTATACTTGCTCTTGTTTTCCCGAGATACTGCTTCTTCTTATACTCGCTCTTGTTTTCCAGAGATACTGCTTCTTCTTATACTTGCTCTTGTTTTCCCGGAGATACTGCTTCTTCTTATACTTGCTCTTGTTTTCCCGAGATACTGCTTCTTCTTATACTTGCTCTTGTTTTCCCGAGATACTGCTTCTTCTTATACTTGCTCTTGATTTCCAGAGATACTGCTTCTTCTTATACTCGCTCTTGTTTTCCAGAGATACTGCTTCTTCTTTTACTTGCCCTTGTTTTCCAGAGATACTGCTTCTTCTTATACTTGCCCTTGTTTTCCTGAGATACTGCTTCTTCTTATACTTGCTCTTGTTTTCCCGAGATACTGCTTCTTCTTATACTTGCCCTTGTGTTCCCGAGATACTGCTTCTTCTTATACTTGCTCTTGTGTTCCCGAGATACTGCTTCTTCTTATACTTGCTCTTGTTTTCCCGAGATACTGCTTCTTCTTATACTTGCTCTTGTTTTCCCGAGATACTGCTTCTTCTTATACTTGCTCTTGTGTTCCCGAGATACTGCTTCTTCTTATACTTGCTCTTGTTTTCCCGAGATACTGCTTCTTCTTATACTCGCTCTTGTTTTCCGGAGATACTGCTTCTTCTTATACTCGCTCTTGATTGCCGGAGATACTGCTTCTTCTTATACTCGCTCTTGTTTTCCGGAGATACTGCTTCTTCTTATACTTGCTCTTGATTGCCGGAGATACTGCTTCTTCTTATACTCGCTCTTGTTTTCCGGAGATACTTCTTCTTCTTATACTTGCTCTTGTTTTCCCGAGATACTGCTTCTTCTTAAACTTGCTCTTGTTTTCCCGAGATACTGCTTCTTCTTATACTTGCTCTTGATTTCCGGAGATACTGCTTCTTCTTATACTTGCTCTTGTTTTCCGGAGATACTGCTTCTTCTTATACTCGCTCTTGTTTTCCCGAGATACTGCTTCTTCTTATACTCGCTCTTGATTTCCAGAGATACTGCTTCTTCTTATACTTGCTCTTGTTTTCCCGAGATACTGCTTCTTCTTTTACTTGCTCTTGTTTTCCGGAGATACTGCTTCTTCTTATACTCGCTCTTGATTTCCCAAGATACTGCTTCTTCTTATACTTGCTCTTGTGTTCCCGAGATACTGCTTCTTCTTATACTTGCTCTTGTTTTCCGAGATACTGCTTCTTCTTATTCTCGCTCTTGATTTCCAGAGATACTGCTTCTTCTTATACTCGCTCTTGTTTTCCGGAGATACTGCTTCTTCTTTTACTTGCTCTTGATTTCCAGAGATACTGCTTCTTCTTATACTCGCTCTTGTTTTCCGGAGATACTGCTTCTTCTTTTACTTGCTCTTGTTTTCCGGAGATACTGCTTCTTCTTATACTCGCTCTTGATTTCCCAAGATACTGCTTCTTCTTATACTTGCTCTTGTGTTCCCGAGATACTGCTTCTTCTTATACTTGCTCTGGTTTTCCCGAGATACTGCTTCTTCTTATTCTCGCTCTTGTTTTCCCGAGATACTGCTTCTTCTTATACTTGCTCTTGTTTTCCCGAGATACTGCTTCTTCTTATACTTGCTCTTGTTTTCCCGAGATACTGCTTCTTCTTTTACTTGCTCTTGATTGCCCGGAGATACTGCTTCTTCTTATACTCGCTCTTGTTTTCCTGAGATACTGCTTCTTCTTATACTTGCTCTTGTTTTCCAGAGATACTGCTTCTTCTTATACTTGCTCTTGTTTTCCCGAGATACTGCTTCTTCTTATTCTCGCTCTTGTTTTCCCGAGATACTGCTTCTTCTTATACTCGCTCTTGTTTTCCCGAGATACTGCTTCTTCTTATCATTGCTCTTGATTTCCGGAGACACTGCTTCTTCTTATACTTGCTCTTGATTTCCGAGATACTGCTTCTACTTATACTTGCTCTTGATTGCCCGGAGATACTGCTTCTTCTTATACTTGCTCTTGTTTTCCGGAGATACTGCTTCTTCTTATACTTGCTCTTGATTTCAAGAGATACTGCTTCTTCTTATACTTGCTCTTGATTTCCAGAGATACTGCTTCTTCTTATACTTGCTCTTGTTTTCCCGAGATACTGCTTCTTCTTATACTTGCTCTTGTTTTCCCGAGATACTGCTTCTTCTTTTACTTGCTCTTGTTTTCCAGAGATACTGCTTCTTCTTATACTTGCTCTTGTTTTCCAGAGATACTGCTTCTTCTTATACTTGCTCTTGATTTCCCGAGATACTGCTTCTTCTTATACTTGCTCTTGTTTTCCCGAGATACTGCTTCTTCTTATACTCGCTCTTGTTTTCCAGAGATACTGCTTCTTCTTATACTTGCTCTTGTTTTCCAGAGATACTGCTTCTTCTTATACTTGCTCTTGTTTTCCCGAGATACTGCTTCTTCTTATCATTGCTCTTGATTTCCGGAGACACTGCTTCTTCTTATACTCGCTCTTGTTTTCCGGAGATACTGCTTCTTCTTTTACTTGCTCTTGTTTTCCGGAGATACTGCTTCTTCTTATACTCGCTCTTGATTTCCCAAGATACTGCTTCTTCTTATACTTGCTCTTGTGTTCCCGAGATACTGCTTCTTCTTATACTTGCTCTTGTTTTCCCGAGATACTGCTTCTTCTTATTCTCGCTCTTGTTTTCCCGAGATACTGCTTCTTCTTATACTTGCTCTTGTTTTCCCGAGATACTGCTTCTTCTTATACTTGCTCTTGTTTTCCGAGATACTGCTTCTTCTTTTACTTGCTCTTGATTGCCCGGAGATACTGCTTCTTCTTATACTCGCTCTTGTTTTCCGGAGATACTGCTTCTTCTTATACTTGCTCTTGTTTTCCAGAGATACTGCTTCTTCTTATACTTGCTCTTGTTTTCCCGAGATACTGCTTCTTCTTATTCTCGCTCTTGTTTTCCCGAGATACTGCTTCTTCTTATACTCGCTCTTGTTTTCCCGAGATACTGCTTCTTCTTATCATTGCTCTTGATTTCCGGAGACACTGCTTCTTCTTATACTTGCTCTTGATTTCCCGAAATACTGCTTCTACTTATACTTGCTCTTGATTGCCCGGAGATACTGCTTCTTCTTATACTTGCTCTTGTTTTCCAGAGATACTGCTTCTTCTTATACCTGCTCTTGTTTTCCAGAGATACTGCTTCTTCTTATACTTGCTCTTGATTTCCAGAGATACTGCTTCTTCTTATACTTGCTCTTGTTTTCCGGAGATACTGCTTCTTCTTTTACTTGCTCTTGTTTTCCAGAGATACTGCTTCTTCTTTTACTTGCTCTTGTTTTCCAGAGATACTGCTTCTTCTTATACTTGCTCTTGTTTTCCAGAGATACTGCTTCTTCTTATACTTGCTCTTGATTTCCCGAGATACTGCTTCTTCTTATACTTGCTCTTGTTTTCCCGAGATACTGCTTCTTCTTATACTTCGCTCTTGTTTTCCAGAGATACTGCTTCTTCTTATACTTGCTCTTGTTTTCCAGAGATACTGCTTCTTCTTATACTTGCTCTTGTTTTCCCGAGATACTGCTTCTTCTTATCATTGCTCTTGATTTCCGGAGACACTGCTTCTTCTTATACTTGCTCTTGATTTCCGAGATACTGCTTCTTCTTATACTTGCTCTTGATTGTCCGGAGATACTGCTTCTTCTTATACTCGCTCTTGTTTTCCAGAGATACTGCTTCTTCTTATACCTGCTCTTGTTTTCCCGAGATACTGCTTCTTCTTATACTTGCTCTTGATTTCCAGAGATACTGCTTCTTCTTATACTTGCTCTTGTTTTCCGGAGATACTGCTTCTTCTTATACTTGCTCTTGTTTTCCAGAGATACTGCTTCTTCTTATACTTGCTCTTGATTTCCCGAGATACTGCTTCTTCTTATACTTGCTCTTGTTTTCCCGAGATACTGCTTCTTCTTATACTCGCTCTTGTTTTCCAGAGATACTGCTTCTTCTTATACTTGCTCTTGTTTTCCCGGAGATACTGCTTCTTCTTATACTTGCTCTTGTTTTCCCGAGATACTGCTTCTTCTTATACTTGCTCTTGTTTTCCCGAGATACTGCTTCTTCTTATACTTGCTCTTGATTTCCAGAGATACTGCTTCTTCTTATACTCGCTCTTGTTTTCCAGAGATACTGCTTCTTCTTTTACTTGCTCTTGTTTTCCAGAGATACTGCTTCTTCTTATACTTGCTCTTGTTTTCCTGAGATACTGCTTCTTCTTATACTTGCTCTTGTTTTCCCGAGATACTGCTTCTTCTTATACTTGCTCTTGTGTTCCCGAGATACTGCTTCTTCTTATACTTGCTCTTGTGTTCCCGAGATACTGCTTCTTCTTATACTTGCTCTTGTTTTCCCGAGATACTGCTTCTTCTTATACTTGCTCTTGTTTTCCCGAGATACTGCTTCTTCTTATACTTGCTCTTGTGTTCCCGAGATACTGCTTCTTCTTATACTTGCTCTTGTTTTCCCGAGATACTGCTTCTTCTTATACTCGCTCTTGTTTTCCGGAGATACTGCTTCTTCTTATACTCGCTCTTGATTGCCGGAGATACTGCTTCTTCTTATACTCGCTCTTGTTTTCCGGAGATACTGCTTCTTCTTATACTTGCTCTTGATTGCCGGAGATACTGCTTCTTCTTATACTCGCTCTTGTTTTCCGGAGATACTGCTTCTTCTTATACTTGCTCTTGTTTTCCCGAGATACTGCTTCTTCTTAAACTTGCTCTTGTTTTCCGAGATACTGCTTCTTCTTATACTTGCTCTTGATTTCCGGAGACACTGCTTCTTCTTATACTTGCTCTTGTTTTCCGGAGATACTGCTTCTTCTTATACTTGCTCTTGTTTTCCCGAGATACTGCTTCTTCTTATACTTGCTCTTGTTTTCCCGAGATACTGCTTCTTCTTATACTTGCTCTTGTTTTCCAGAGATACTGCTTCTTCTTATACTTGCTCTTGATTTCCCGAGATACTGCTTCTTCTTATACTTGCTCTTGATTTCCAGAGATACTGCTTCTTCTTATACTCGCTCTTGTTTTCCCGAGATACTGCTTCTTCTTATACTCGCTCTTGTTTTCCGGAGATACTGCTTCTTCTTATACTTGCTCTTGATTGCCGGAGATACTGCTTCTTCTTATACTTGCTCTTGTTTTCCCGAGATACTGCTTCTTCTTATACTCGCTCTTGTTTTCCCGAGATACTGCTTCTTCTTATACTCGCTCTTGTTTTCCTGAGATACTGCTTCTTCTTATACTTGCTCTTGATTGCCGGAGATACTGCTTCTTCTTATACTTGCTCTTGATTTCCGAGATACTGCTTCTTCTTATACTTGCCCTTGATTTCCCGAGATACTGCTTCTTCTTATACTTGCCCTTGTGTTCCCGAGATACTGCTTCTTCTTATACTCGCTCTTGATTTCCCGAGATACTGCTTCTTCTTATACTTGCTCTTGTTTTCCGGAGATACTGCTTCTTCTTATACTTGCTCTTGATTTCCAGAGATACTGCTTCTTCTTATACTTGCTCTTGTTTTCCCGAGATACTGCTTCTTCTTATACTTGCTCTTGTTTTCCCGAGATACTGCTTCTTCTTATACTCGCTCTTGTTTTCCGGAGATACTCCTTCTTCTTATACTCGCTCTTGTTTTCCAGAGATACTGCTTCTTCTTATACTTGCTCTTGTTTTCCCGAGATACTGCTTCTTCTTATACTTGCTCTTGTTTTCCGGAGATACTGCTTCTTCTTATACTTGCTCTTGTTTTCCTGAGATACTGCTTCTTCTTATACTTGCTCTTGTTTTCTACTATCCCCGACAAAGAGCACTGTCTAGGAATCAGATAGAAGAAAGGAGAAGAACTATCTTTCGCAATCTGAAGCAATTAAGAGCCCTCCCTGGATTAGGGAGTCAGATGCAGTCTTAGACAGAACAGTCAAGGATAGAGTGATATGCATTCTGAACTGGACTCAAATAAT
Source organism: Calotriton arnoldi (assembly GCA_963921515.1). Lineage (NCBI taxonomy): Eukaryota > Metazoa > Chordata > Amphibia > Caudata > Salamandridae > Calotriton > Calotriton arnoldi. The sequence continues at coordinate 387,638 of CAWUFW010014095.1, forward strand.
TATTCAGCCAAATTGATGAGCCCCTTCCCTCAAGACCCCTTTCCTAGTTTCCATAACTTCTGCCTGAGGAGTCAGTGAAATCCAAACACATCTAGCTTCAGAGCTTTATTTATACAGGAGCTAAGTCTTCCAGTTCCATCTAAACGGGGTCATGTGCTTATTTCCAATATAATTCGGGCGCTGTAACTAGGGGCGGGAGGGGCTGCAGCACCCCCAGATTACCTTTGAGGGGCTAAGCTGGATATCGGCCATGAAGAGGACCTTACAGTGCATTTTAAAGCAAAGTAGTAAGCCCCGGCCAGCGCGCTCCATGATAAATCCTCCATAGATGGGAGGCGAAGGTCACAACACTGCTCAAGTCAAAGAAGACAGTGTTTGTTCACTGAGACTACCCTTGCTAAAGACATAATCTGTGGGCGCGTAAAATCCATTTACTTGCTGGACAAAAATGACACTCTGGTGACACCACTTCGGATCACCTTTTAAAATTTCTACCAAACCCACACAAACTACTGTCAGTGCTGGTAACACTACCCTAGCTGCTTGCTAGTTCTATGTGAGCCACGATGATGCTATCCCTGAAAAGTTGATGTACACATCCTTGATTGTGGGATCCTCTGCCACAGTCTACTGGTGTCTCCTCTGTATATATTTTGCGTCCTGCAGAAGACCCATTTCTAAATAATTGTTAGTGAGGTCGAAACGTCGACAGGCAACTGTTACAGTGGACTGTTTTTAAATTGATATAGGATATCAAGACTCCAAATGGAAGTGTTTGCTTTAACATCCTGAATGTCCTTATCAGCCACATGTAAATACTTGCATCATTTATAGCACTTGCGCACTATTCCGTCACCTTATCACTGCCACTGCACCATCATATTTTAGGAGCACCTTGTTATAATATTGATTAGAGAAATTGAGTTCTTGTTCGTAACAAGACATTTTCATTATGAAATAACAATATATTAGTATATTGCATTAAAAAGCCTTATTAGTGAGGGTTTTCTATACCTATTGCCGTGGAAGTCAAGGGCTACACTTCCGTCATAGGGACCAATTGTGCCTTTATAATTTGTCCTGCCCAGGTCCCAGGGTTACTGGGTTTCCCCTTATTTTTAAATAATTAGCTTCCCATGATAAACTGCTTCCAATTCTTCCAATTTGGAATGGGCTTGTTACACAATGGGCATTTTTTGACACACTTGTAAAGAAAAATATTAGCTTAATTTGTGCAATTTCAAGTTATATCAGTGCATCTGGGAAAACCACCTCACAGCAAGTGGAAACCATGCAACAGTACCACAATGGACTAAATGTACAGCTATATATGTAAAGAATCACTCCAAATGTGTCACCACGCTTCATGCCTAATTTTTCGTTCCTAAATACTAAATCAGCAGGTTGATGTGAATGTTTTACCTCCCTATTTAGTTAAGGGCATATTTTGGAGTTAAGTTTTTAATTTTCCCTATACTTTACCACACCACAGTCGGGATGACTGAACTTTGCATGGTAGATTATAGGGAAAAATAAAAAAGTTTATTTAAATCAAAAACAGATAGAATAATATTTTTATATTAAATATTAATATAAATTTATTTTATATATATTTATTTTGAATTTCTGAACAAAATAAAAAAAGCTTCAGCCCTAATAACTTAATTTTGAAATAAATCTTTCATTAATAGAAATATCTCAATATTAAATTGAAATTATTTTCTGAAGTTTAAATTAAAGCATTAATTTCCACATAAAGACACACATCTTTTATTATGCAATAATAACTATTAAAACTGAAATATGGAATTAATTGAAATTAATTTAATTATATGTTCATTAAAACCCAAATACCCAAAATAGGGTATCCAAATGTTAAAAGTAATAAATATGCTTGTGTTTATATATGTTTACCATTAAATTATATTCATTTATAAACTATTTTAAAAATATTAATTACATTTAACATTATTGGAGGGTTTGCCGCACCAGTGGAGGCCATTTTGGTGCTTAACTTACTGCTGTGTTTTTTCATAGTATCGTCCGCTCGGTGCGGGTTTATAGCCTAAAGTAGTGAACTTACTCACAAGTGTAAGTCACCTTTGTGACTCAGGCCCTGTATTTCTGAAGGCGTCACTTGTCTTGGCTCAGTCCTCAGGATGGGAGTTACATTTGATGTGGCTCAATGTTACAGAATGAGGCAATTTGTAAAACTGCACACAAAATATTTCTTCCGGGACTGTAACTCTTTTTGGAGCTGCAGAGGGCAAACGTTTTTGAATATTGGGAACAATATTTGAAAAGTATTCAATGTTTTCTTGAGATCCCTATTGCGTCTTTTGACAAATTTTGGACCATTTTGTGTGCAGAGTGGAGAGGGGCCAGATGACCACGACAGAAGCAGGACGCCACCAGCCAATAGAATCATGTCATTTCTTTCTCCAATTCCCAGTGGCATTAGCAGAACGAGAGCGAAGTAGAGGGGAGGACAGTGAGAGAGAGGGAGATAGAAGAGAAAGAGACTGGAGGAACAGGAAATCAAAGAGAAAGAGACAGATCGTCCTCTGAGAGACAATCAAATAGCGCTTGGATTATTCACTGGCCTTAGAAAGCTCACGTCAGTGGCCAACACCCCAACTCTGAAAATGTTCCAGCATCACTGATATATTGTGCAGGGAAGTCTGTATCTGTAGCAGAGGCAGGCCCCAGGCCCCCCGGAAGTGCGGCCTGTCACGAGGGCAGCAGTACCTGCATCCGACAGATGTGACTCCCATTGGCGGCCGCCGCATAGTTACGGCGGAGGACTGGGGGAGGGGGGGACGGAGAATAATAAATAATAATAAAAACTTACCTGTCGACGCCGGACACTTCGGTGCTCTTCTCCGGCTCTCCTTCAGGCAGTCACTAGGGCACAGGCTCCCCACCAATCCCAGCGCTGCTCCCAGTAGCATGAGAGCAACACCAGGATTGGTCTGAGCGGCACGGTGCTCAGACAGTGCCTTGGAGTCTGTGCTGTTTCCCCAACCTGGCTGAGCAACACAGCTGGGTTGGAGAAACCTAAGTGCGCACGTTTGTTTGGCCGGCCTACACCGACATGTGCACTTTACAGTGCCCATCACTCTTCCCCATGGTCCGGCCCCGCACTGCCCTACACCGACATGTGCACTTTACAGGGCCCATCACTCTTCCCCATGGTCCGGCCCCCGCACTGCCCTACACCGACATGTGCACTTTACAGTGCCCATCACTCTTCCCCATGGTCCGGCCCCGCACTGCCCTACACCGACATGTGCACTTTACAGGGCCCATCACTCTTCCCCATGGTCCGGCCCCCGCACTGCCCTACACCGACATGTGCACTTTACAGGGCCCATCACTCTTCCCCATGGTCCGGCCCCGCACTGCCCTACACCGACATGTGCACTTTACAGGGCCCATCACTCTTCCCCATGGTCCGGCCCCGCACTGCCTCTACACCGACATGTGCACTTTACAGGGCCCATCACTCTTCCCCATGGTCCGGCCCCGCACTGCCCTACACCGACATGTGCACTTTACAGGGCCCATCACTCTTCCCCATGGTCCGGCCCCGCACTGCTCCTACACCGACATGTGCACTTTACAGTGCCCATCACTCTTCCCCATGGTCCGGCCCCGCACTGCCCTACACCGACATGTGCACTTTACAGTGCCCATCACTCTTCCCCATGGTCCGGCCCCGCACTGCCCTACACCGACATGTGCACTTTACAGTGCCCATCACTCTTCCCCCATGGTCCGGCCCCGCACTGCCCTACACCGACATGTGCACTTTACAGGGCCCATCACTCTTCCCCATGGTCCGGCCCCGCACTGCCCTACACCGACATGTGCACTTTACAGGGCCCATCACTCTTCCCCATGGTCCGGCCCCGCACTGCCCTACACCGACATGTGCACTTTACAGTGCCCATCACTCTTCCCCATGGTCCGGCCCCGCACTGCCCTACACCGACATGTGCACTTTACAGGGCCCATCACTCTTCCCCATGGTCCGGCCCCGCACTGCCCTACACCGACATGTGCACTTTACAGGGCCCATCACTCTTCCCCATGGTCCGGCCCCGCACTGCCCTACACCGACATGTGCACTTTACAGGGCCCATCACTCTTCCCCATGGTCCGGCCCCGCACTGCCCTACACCGACATGTGCACTTTACAGGGCCCATCACTCTTCCCCATGGTCCGGCCCCGCACTGCCCTACACCGACATGTGCACTTTACAGGGCCCATCACTCTTCCCCATGGTCCGGCCCCGCACTGCCCTACACCGACATGTGCACTTTACAGGGCCCATCACTCTTCCCCATGGTCCGGCCCCGCACTGCCCTACACCGACATGTGCACTTTACAGTGCCCATCACTCTTCCCCATGGTCCGGCCCCGCACTGCCCTACACCGACATGTGCACTTTACAGGGCCCATCACTCTTCCCCATGGTCCGGCCCCGCACTGCCCTACACCGACATGTGCACTTTACAGGGCCCATCACTCTTCCCCATGGTCCGGCCCCCGCACTGCCCCTACACCGACATGTGCACTTTACAGGGCCCATCACTCTTCCCCATGGTCCGGCCCCGCACTGCCCTACACCGACATGTGCACTTTACAGGGCCCATCACTCTTCCCCATGGTCCGGCCCCGCACTGCCCTACACCGACATGTGCACTTTACAGGGCCCATCACTCTTCCCCATGGTCCGGCCCCGCACTGCCCTACACCGACATGTGCACTTTACAGTGCCCATCACTCTTCCCCATGGTCCGGCCCCGCACTGCCCTACACCGACATGTGCACTTTACAGTGCCCATCACTCTTCCCCATGGTCCGGCCCCGCACTGCCCTACACCGACATGTGCACTTTACAGTGCCCATCACTCTTCCCCATGGTCCGGCCCCGCACTGCCCTACACCGACATGTGCACTTTACAGGGCCCATCACTCTTCCCCATGGTCCGGCCCCGCACTGCCCTACACCGACATGTGCACTTTACAGTGCCCATCACTCTTCCCCATGGTCCGGCCCCACACCGCTACACTGACATGTGCACTTTACAGGGCCCATCACTCTTCCCCATGGTCCGGCCCCACACCGCTACACTGACATCGGGTTAGCAAGTCAGCGGGAAATAAAAGCATAATATTGTTTTATTAACATTTTATTTTTCTCTGACTGACTTTGACAAGTAGTGCGACGCTCCTCCGCCATTACGGAGGAGCCGCCCCTGGTGGGAGCTCGGCAGCAGGCGCTTAGTCTGGAGGTACAATAAACCCGTTCACCTGGCGCTTGCTTCGGTCGCAGTAGTCACCAGCCCCCGCCCTTAAAGTCACAGCTTGTGATCGACTCACAGATGAGGGGTGAAGGGAATGCTTGTTACTATGGTAACCGTGGTTCTGTTAGTCCCACGGATGCCCCCTCTCAGCACTGGCCCCTGTTCATCAGTAAACCCAGTGTCACATACCTGCCAACGTACAAACAAGTTTCACTATGTGAGGAGGGGGCGGGGCCTCATGCTGAGAGGTGCTCTGCCCCTCACCAAGCCCCCACCCCCTCACAGAAAAGAAAAAAAAAAAGGGGTCGTTGAGGCCGTCACCGATGCCCTGGGGTGTTTTCACACCTCTCAATGGACATCGGCTGCTTACAGCCTCTGAAAAGGAGCTGAAATCCACCGCTTACAGCGGTTTGCAGCTCGGTTTCCCTGCACCCCGTGATTATGGCTCCTCACCAGGTGACCATGTGAGGGGAGCCGAATTCGTGTGACACACGGTGGCACCGTGTGAGTTGGCAGGCGGCCTGGTGTCATGCTGTGTAATGATGGGGGTATTAGCTTTGGGGTGGGCCTCTAGGCGCTGCTGGGGCAGTAACCAGGCGGGTGGCAGCTGTAAATGGGCCTCAGATTCCACTCGATAGGAAGCGGCGGGGGTTCGTCAAACGGCGAAAGTCTCTGGGTCAGTGATAGACAAGTCAGTGTGACCCAGAAAAGGAGCTGCCACAATAAACGTCACGAGGTCTGTTTAGTACTTGAATCATCGTGAGAACAGACGTCCAGCGCAAGCCTTCAGTGGAGTAAAGTGAAGCAGAGTCCAGATCACCTCTGACTCAGAACTGGAGTGAGGTAAATGCAATTCCTCTAAATCAGGTGGAATGGAATGGGGAACTGAGAATGTTAGAACCTATGAGCAGAGGACAGGGTGGTCCCCCGAAGACAAGTTCCTCCACAGTTGACACGCAGGGTGTGGACTGGCTGCTGGTGAAGCAAGCACCTCCAGTCAACTGCTGTTTTAATGTTGGCCTCTAGGTGGCAATAGCCACCCGTCCTCTGAAATAAATAGGAGAGGAAGCTGAGAGAATGACTTGTGGCATCGCCCCCAGAAGTACGGCAGTGCAACACAGCAATTGAGTTAATAGACTGAAAGGCCCAACAAGCATTGGCAAAGCCAATTCATCTCGCTTTACAGCCATGATATATCGCGTGCACAGTGCGATTCCTAAATGGCCGTCCAGTGATGTAGTTAACGTATTTCTAAATTGTAGGAAATTTCAGAAATAAATTGTTAATTATGAAATTAATTTGTAATAGAGTTGAATAACCTTTAAACTATATAATTATACAATAAACAGAGAGGGTGCTTCTATTTATTTATTTATTTACATGTTCAGTGAATCCACAGAGACCCTGCCATCATAAACACTACACAACACCTTAAAAACCACTTGGCAAATCATATAAAAACATACAATACCTAAATAAGTAAACCTACCCTCGATCCCTCCTCAGGTACAACTAAAATATTAATAATTCGAAATTTAAATGCACAGAAGATTCAGCTGATGACATACTTAGAGACATGTACAGATAAAAAGATCCTTAGTGCAACCGGTGATGGCTTTTTCAAAAGAAGTGCAAAGTGGTTCCTAAAAGACAATTTTTAACCTAATCCAGAAGACCGACTTAAAATTTTACAAATGACATAAAAAACCTTTTTAATCGATAATAAATATTACCGGAGGGAGGATTAAACATTAATCCTCATCATATGTTGTACAATAAAATATTTTCCATATTGGTACCAAATATTTAGATCTCAAAGGTTCTATTTCTTGGATCCTCGCATTACACAGTTGGCAACTACGCGGGCCCCTGGGTTTCACTAACCTTAACCCGTGGATTTAGGTTTAAAGGGAGAAGACCAAACATTAAACCTCACGTAGAGAGACCTTACAGTAAAACTGCATTGTGCCATGGATGACAACTAAACGATTCAATTGCATTCGAGGAGTTTGCGGACAGTGGCCAAATCAGGTTGATGGCTTTTAAACTTTGTCAATTTTTTTATTTTCGAGGAGAGAACAGCAATCAAGTTAGACCCAAAAATATAATCTTTCGAAAGGTCCAATTGTAAAACCGAGTCCCAAAATAATTTAGTGAAAGTGCATGACTTTTCAAAATCGTGCCTAAAATCTCCCCAAATGCGTTTTTTAATAACACGTCCACGACTGCTAAAAAGCCTATATGCATAGCGTAAAATTTGACCAGTGGCCCTATAATTAATACTAGTCAATGCCAGCTCTAAACGAATCATTTCCATTGAAGAATACCGCCCCAGACCTAAATAATATCTCTGGAGTTTTTATTCAATGCCGGAATAACGTTTTAGGGCAGCTATTCAGTCACGCAACGAAACTTGAGGGCCCCCCGCAAAGTACATGGAGGGGCCTCCCTCCAGACTCAGGGTACTGTGCTGAGCAGGCCCCCTGGAGCTGCGCCCCCCCCACACTGAGGGGGCAGCGGGGGCCTTTGTTACGCAACTGCAGCTATTGCGTGAGCCTCTGTCCCAGAGAAGACTATTGGCGGGATTTTTAAGACATAAACTTTTGGTAATGATGTAATGTCTCTACTCCCCACTGCATTAAAAAATGTTTTTAGGTAGAAATAGCGCCTAAAAGCCCAAAGCAACAATGGTAGTCAATTGTCACAGTATACCAGGACCTTGGTGCAATTTGATGCTGACCGTGATGGAGTGCAGGTCAAATACATTAACCAGGTTTGACCTCCTGGTCAAAGATTTTACCTTCTGACTTAGTATTTTAAGTCCCAATCCATCGCAGGAGTACACTTTTAATGCCTCTCAGGACTTCATGGGAGGCACTTACAGACTCACGTGGTGTCAGACAGAGGCCAACAGCAAGGTCCAGTCCAGGTCCAGTTGCCACTGGTCAGCTGGGTGCTCCCAGGAAAAGGATTCTTGTAGCTTATTGTATCCCTGTATCTTGAACAGGAGGTCATCGTTATAACCCTTATGGAAGAATGGAGTCCACTTCTTTGTCCTGGGTACAAGAGGGAACTGGTTCAGTCCTTCAGGGCTCCTCTGAGCTCACAGACAGCAGGTCCGGTCCTCTTCTGGCCTTCTGAGGGCCGGGAAGTGTTCTGTAGTGTTTACCTGGAGGTGCCACATTTATGCCGCAACTAGCTAGTGGTTGGGAATGACTCCTAGGCGCGCCCTAATCAAAGGGGTAAACGTTTCCAGGGCTAACGCTAATCACTTTGGGCATTTTGAAGATGGCAACGTCTTCCAAACACTAAACCTGAGCTCTGAAGGCTGCAGATTGAGTGTTGGAAGTGCGCTGTAGAAATCCTAGTGTTCTCTCACATTTAACACTAAAATCCAGTCTGAGGCGGCCACTGTACCCACAATAAACCCAGAGACAGAAGTCTGGTAGGGCAAGAGCAGAGTCCTTCTGCAACCAGAATTGTTTTGGCATCCTGTTCACACATATTCACACCTATTGTGGTTAATTACTGGCTGAGCAAAGCTAGAGAACCAATGCAAAAAATATTCCAGGAACTTTAGGCACAAGAAAGTAACTTTCTAAAAATTACCTTTCCTTAATATTTATTAAAAATCCAATGTCACATGTCATCATTGAATGGGAGTTAAAAATTGGTGTTTAATTACTTTTCTAGCTGATCCGATTCCAAAGAGATATTATTAGTACTTTAATCTGTACTGTGAATTTCTACATTAGATAGCTAGGCCTGCAAGTGAAAAGGAAGCTTTGACCTGTCAAAGGGTTTATTTTGACAGGTAGAATTATAGTTTTTGCACTGCTACAGTCAGGTTAAATATTAGGCCTGAAGCCATGTATGCACTGCTCTGTAGTGAATGGTAAAATAGGTGCTGCTGTCGTGTAGTTCCTAGGACTCCCCAGGACCTGCACGTTTGGGATGACCTAAACTGAGGGCTTGGTGTGCAGACAGACTCTGGACACCCCCACAGGATGAGTCAGCCGTTAGATCAGCCTGCTATCTCTACCGTGCCACTACCACCCCCCTGTATTCTACAGTGTGGTAGGTAGTTTCTGGCAACCACTGAACATGACAACCCTGATTCCTCAGGTATCGTGAAAACAATACGGTATCTTTCACTCAGTCACTCGTGCTTGCTTTCTCTCAGAATATACATAGAATGATGATTGTTAGTTAGTTTAGTTTATTGTTGATTAATTAAAATCTTACATTAGGAAAAATAAAAATATTGTGAAAGAAATCAATTTTATCATTATTGTTAAAATTACTAATATTGTTAAAATAGTTTTTACATATTTACATTTATAGGGAACCGACAAGGAACAATTTCCTCATATAATAGATAAGAAAGTTTTCGTAACATAAGGCTTAAAAGTATGGTCACAGAATATATGCCATTATCGTTTCCACTGCTCTCATACATTTTACAAATACACAATTCAATTCCATATCAGATGGGTTAAGACATGCTATCACTGCTTGTGATAGCATGTCTTAAACCACCACCGTGAATGACGATTGGAACGGTTTTAATAATTATTTATTGGTCAAGCGTCAGTCTAGTATGAAACATGTTAGCGGTGTAGGAAGCTGGCTCTGTATATACTATACCAAAGCGAGGTACAGTGTGCACAGAGTCCAGTGGAACCCCAAAGGTAGGCAGAGGTAAAGTTAGATAGCACCTCACTCTCTATTTGTGGTAGTGTGGTCGAGCAGTAAGGCAGTATCAGAGGACAGTGTTAAGCATTTGTTGTACACACTCATTCAGCAAATGAATTCACACACTCAAAGACTGAACTACAGACCAATTGTTTTTGTATAAAAATATTATTTTAGTTATTTTATTTCCTAGAACCAAGCAAGCCTGGTACAGGTGAGTGATAAGTACTTTGCAGTAAATATACAGTTGAAATACAGTATGGATTGTAATGGTATATGCTCTTTGTTTTGACTTACAGTATTGTTGCAGAGAAATGCAATGCTTTCTAAATACAGTACACAGACTTGAATGGGCGTTTCAGTAAAATACCAGGTAAGTTACTTTTTAGATTACTTTTTTACTCAGTGTAGTATACCTGGATACTACACTGGGACATTTCCTGTAAACAGGTAAGTAAAATTGTTAAATAGTACAATTTTAAAGAATTTCTTTAGGTTTTCAAACTCCACACTTAAAAACTTTTCCAAGAAAAACAGTCAATGTTATCCTATGGAGGAAAATAGTGTTATCGGTTTTAGGGTAAGTATTCGGTAGTGGGAGTTGAGGTTCTGGGGTAGACTCAGGGGTCCCCCAGGGTCAGGGATGCACTCTCGTTACACCCTCAGCGGCACTAGGGCGGCCAGGTGCAGAGTGCTGAGGCCCAATGTTATCCAATGGGGGATAGGGGGCCTCCGGTTGGTGGCTGCTAGCAAGCAGGCCACTTGGTTGTGGGAGCAAAGCTCCTGGACTTTAGCTCAGGGCAAATGGGGAAACAAAGTAGCACCAAAGGTGCACCCTCAGCGGCACGAGGGCGGCCGGGTGCAGGGTGCTGTTTCGACGTCGGGCGCCCTGTTGTTTGCAATGGGGAACCTCCGGTTTGCAAAGGCACTGCAGGCCTGGGGACGAAGGTCTTCTGGGTGCGACCACCACTTCAAGAGGTAAGTTGGGGGTTGGTTAGGCACCGTCGGTTCGGCCACCCAATGCCGTGGGGCGTCGGGTGCCGGGGTGCCTTTTAGGGTTGGATCATCTTACCAGCTCCTGGTCGCGGTTGGGGGGACCTTCTGGATTTAGGCTGCAGGCGTCGGCTGGAGGTTTGAGGCAGGTCAGGGGTCGCCAGATCTCGGGTTAGGATCGCCGGGGACTTCTCGTGGTGTTTGCCCACTCGAGCTCAGGCCGTGGACGGCGGGTGCAGAGTTGGGCGGATTCGCGGTGTCCGGCCTGAGCCAGAGGTTGGAGATGAACAAATCCGGTGTTCAAGGGAGACACAGTCTTTGTGGTTGAAGGCAGGCAGGTTCTCTGGGGTTTTCGAGGTTGCTGGCTGCAGGACACACCGGGATTTCGCAGGAGCAGGTTCGAGGTGGAGACAAACCAGTATGGCTGGGCTGGGGCCAAGTCAGTGGGCGTCTTCCTCTTGTTAGCTTCGGCATGGCTGTTCGGTCCTTCTTCTTCTTTTCCAGTGGGAGGGGGGCATAAGCCTTTCCCTGGTTGGCTGAGTCCCCCCATCTGCAAGATGGCGGGGACTGAGAGTTGTGCTTCACCTCGCCTCCCCCACCTGAGGGGTGAAGTTGGCAAAGGTGGGCACACCTCTCTTCCTCACTTGTTTTTCCCGCCGGTTCTCCCACCCAAAGTGGGGGTCAGAACCAGTTGGGACCAATTGCTGAAAGCAGCAAGTGGCCTGGGGAAGCTCACAAAGGCGGCAAGCCTTTGAAGCTTCCCCTTCGTGAACCCTGCCCATCCTGGGGGGGGAAGCTTGGCACCTCGTCCTAGGATGTGCATTGTTTCAGGCTCCCAAGAGCAGCAGGCTCTCGACCCTGGGGTCCAGAAACATGTCTGGTGGTGGCAGCTGAAAACAGCCACTCAGCCTGGACACTAGTGGTAGTTCGTTTTTCACGGTGCTTCTCTAAGATGCCCTCTGTGTGCATTTTTCATTAAATCCCACACTGGCATCAGTGTGGGTTTAATGTGCTGAGAAGTTTGATACCAAACTTCTCAGTTTTCAGTGCAGCCATTATGGTGCTGTGGAGTTCGTAATGACAAACTCCCAGCACCATATACTCTTAATGGCAGCACTGCACTTACAATGTCTAAGAATGGACTTAGACACTGGAGGGGTACAGGGCTCATGGATCTGTACCCTCACCACGGGTATGGGCACCCAGCTAGAGGGGTGACTGACCTATGCCAGGGCAGTGGGTTGTAGGCATTGCACACAGGGATGTGTGCCATGTCGACTCTTCACTTTGTTCTGCACCAAAACATGCAGCCTGCAAAGGCAGTGTGTGTGTGTGTAAGGGTACAGGGCCTCTAAGGGTGGCACAATAAGTGCTGCAGCCCTTAGAGGCCTTCTCTGGTCACAGTGCCCTGGGTACCGGTGGTATCATTTACCAGGGGCTGACCTGTGGCCAGAGATGCCAATTGGGTTAGGTTTCAATGCAGTTTTAGTGAAAGAACATAGGCCCTGGGTACCTGATTAGCAGGAGCCCAGGGCACACTCAGTCAAAGCACATCAGCAATTCAGCAAAAAGTGGGGGCAACCATGCAGAAAGAGAGCACTTTCTCACAAGCGGCGACAATCAAAAGACAGGAGCAGACAAATGTGATCGCTAGCACCAATATCGTAAAAAGTAGATACATCTCTACCATAGTGCAAATAGGATGAATAAAAGCAGATTTACATAAAACACTAGCATTGGCGTAGACCTACGATGCGTAGCCTACCTAACTGTACCTAGCCTAGAGATGTAGGTGAAGCATGTATATGTAGGTGTTAGGATATGTCCTAATGGAACCTAGTGGAACCTAATAGAGCCTAATGGAGTCTAATGGAGCCAAGAATTTCCTGGGGAAATGCTAACCCCTCACCTGATGGTTCTGCATGAAGGACCCCGTCTCTGCGTCGAGGATGGCACCCCCCAAGGGATGTCCGATCTCTGCCCTTCGATCGATCAGCCGGCAGAGCCTCGTCTCAGCTTGGAAGGAATTCTCCTCTCTTTCTGTTAGGGGGAGTGAGGGTCTTTTATACTAAAGTGGTCACTCCAGGGTTTCTTCCAGAAAGGATATGTTTTGAAAACATTTACTAATCCCTTGCTAATCCTTTTCTAAACAAAACACGCATGCACAGCTGGCTGTTGGCCATGGATGAAAAAACGCAGTGACCCTTATACAGAATAAATCTACCGTGCCTGGGGACATGTTTATGTACGTCAGGTACAGGGATTAAGATATGGCACCGAGACCCTACTGTTGAAGAGACAGAAGAAAGCTACTGGGTAAAAGGTCACCTATGTAGTACCGTTATGTTGTGTGGATGGGACAAAAGGCATGTAAATGGTATGTGCATGATGGGACTATTCTAAAGGATATGACACTGCAGTCCACTGTTGGCATTTAACTTGCAGGCCCTGGGTGCACTTTGTACCACATACTAGGGGCTTATAGGCACGTTAAATATGCCAGTTAGGAGTATGCCAATTCGACCATGTTAAAGGGGGGCACCGGTACTACTGGTTAGCAGGGGTTGTGGTGTAAGACAAAATAATAAGGCCCCTCGCAGAATGTGATGTGGGGCCCCTGATTCTCCCATATCGCAAAGATATTCATTGGCTTTTGGCTGGATGGCCTCAGTAGTGTCTCATTCACAGTCTCACAATTTCAGAATTTCAATATTTACAATATTATTTACAACAAAATTATTGTTGTTATTTACCTTAAACAGCTAACGATCACTGACATAGCCAGTAGTACTGGATGGTGTTAGGTGTATGTCAGTTGTTGGGTTCAGGGTCGGCTATAGGGAGGTGCGACTTGTGCAGCAGCACCTGGTCCTGACCTCAGGGGACGCTAAGTGTAGACATAACTAATGGGTTTTAAAGCAGCTGCTGCAGAGTTCCTTGTGTGTCCAGCAGTTTTCAGGCAACAGTAAAAATGTCAAAATAACTCTGGTCATTATTGGTCTTGCTGTAGAGAGACCAGAGTTTAGTCTAGTGGCCGTTTTGACTCATCATAAAGTAGTGCAGAGGGTTAATATGCCTGCTGCAAAGCACGTGTGCCATGCAGATCTCAGAACTGTATTTTATGCGGATAGCTCAGTGGGTTACTGCTTTTCTCACAGAGCTACTTTTGCTACTTGCAGTTCATTGGTTACAATTCTAATCCAGCACAGTGGGCTATGAAGTCATAAAACAGCTGCATGCAGACTGCATGGTATGAGACAGAACGTTATGTTTTTTCCCAGTCTTTTATTATCCTAATGCTAAAAAGGGTTCATTTGGGTAGAAATACATTCTCATTAGGAAAGTCAACCCCACCCACTGTGGTACATTTTAAATCGGTGAGTTAAGAGTTTGTGTTTCTCCAGACCAAACACTCTTAAAATGTACTACTTAGCAGTATGGATGACATGTGATTCCTGTACCTTGTAACTCTCATTGTCTTATGTAACATTTTCTGTAGTTTTATTTATACACATATGATTCTTTTGGCTCCATATGACGTGTGTTTGATGTAAAGTGCTACAACACCCTACACTTTTATGAGTAGCGCTATAAAACAAATGAAATGCATGTGAAAGAGGAGCTGTAGAGAGATGAAAGGCACTGATGGAGGGTGGTACTTGAGGGAATCCATGGAGAAGGAGGTCATTGGGGGGTGCCAAACATGCAAACCCCCCCCCCCGTTTAATTGTTTCCTTTCTGTATGCCATATCCTTCGATCACAAATCTGTGGTGCAGGCGATGTGCAGACAGGCTCCTGCCTACACTCTTTACTACTACCTGGTACACATAATGTACTTAAAGTTATGTCAGGGTGGGCAACCAACATCAAGAGAGCGAATCTCAGAGGGCTGGGAAATGGGGGAGCAACACAGAGGGTAGGGAAGAAAATGGGGGGTCAAAATGGATGTGAGAGCACAACATGGAGCTGTGGGGAAAAGCACAAGGGTGAAAAAGCAATGGGGAGGGAAGAAGCACACGAGGGTGAGAGCATCACGGAGGAGGGTGGGCGAGAACCACATGTGGAAACAAAGAACTACCGGAGCACGGTGGACAAGGGGCACTACACATTGGAGACAGATGGAAAACATGCACTCTCGTAGAGTGATAAAACACAAAGAATAAATAAGGCCACAAAAAAGGAGCAGTGTAATGTGTTCATGCTCCAGGGGAGGGACAAACAACAGAAAAGGAAGGAAACCTGCACACACACCAGCGAATAAGAAACAAGCAAATGGCTGTGTTATGTGTCTGGATGCAATAACAGAAAGCTCAGAGAGGAACCAAAATAGTAGTCATGAGGCACACTATGGGAATCACAGAAAATTTATTTTGTGTTTAAGTCATGCCCTGAATTACATAGGCCACTCCCCTTTGAAAAAAACCCCACTTTTTTGATCCCACTAAAATCCTTGCGTGTGACACATGATAGTGTCCTGGCAGGGCAACCAGAAATCATTTTTTACCAATGAATTCATGCTTTGAAATAATTTCTACTTATTACAGAAGGCGATAGAAAATTGGACATAACTCCATTTGTCCATTTTTTGGACGTCATTCGCTTTTGTGTGATCCAAAAATGTTTTCGTTCTCCAACATGTGGCAACCAATGGCCACTCTCTTGCTTGCTAACACACATTTGGATATGACTGAATAAATGATTTTAAAGAGTGTCACTGATGTAAACTTGAAAGAAATCTAGAGGTGAAAAAATATAGTTCACTCCACACTCCCATATCCAGGATAAAGGTGGAAACGACTGGCATGTGAAGTTTAGGAGCAGCCCCTGCACACTGCTAAGGGGTTTAGGACATGCAGGCCCCTGTAGCATGTGCGAGGCACATGTGGTCCGTCCCGAGGCATGGTCTGCACTTCTATGAGTTGGACACAGACTCTGCACACATTGCAAGAAGCGTGTGACAGAGGCTGCCTGCCTGGGGCTTATCCCACCTTAGTTCAGGGCCATTTGGCACATCCTTATCGTTACTTGTCCCGGCTCTAGTGCCACTCCACTCTACGAGATGATACTCTACTCCACTCTACTCCACTCTGTGACTCTCCACTCTATAACACTTGTAAGAGTTTTGTGCTATTGGGCACAAGTTCTGACGCCAAGTCCTGTGCGTAACTGCTCTCTCCTCATCGTGGCTGCCGTTCACTCGTGTCTTGACTGACTATTCCATGTCAGCAGAACAAATATTTATGACGTACCATGTAGCCATCAATTGTAGATTTGCTTATCTGACCGACAAACACAGCACTGTTATTCACATCATTTATAAACAGACATTGGCAAAGCCAATATGTCTGGCCCACGCAAGCTAAACGTTAGTGGGGTAAATGAGAGTGGTGTGGAGTATCGTAGAGTGTAGTGGCATAGACCCGAGTGTTGTGGTGTGTCATGGAATGGCATAGAGTGTTGTGAAGTGTCATGGAGTGGTATAGAGTGATGTGGAGTGGCGTGGTGTGGAGTGAAATAGAGCAGAGTGGAGTGTTTATGAGTGTTGTAGAGGGAGTAGAGTGTCGTAGAGCAGAGTGGCACAGAGTGGACTGAAACAGAGTGGAAAGGTGTAGAGTAGAGGGGTGTAGAGTGGAGTAGAGTGTTGTACAGTGGAGTGGAGTAGAGTGTTGTAGAGCACAGTGGCGCAGAGTGGAGTGGCGTACAGTGGAGTAAAGTGGCATAGAGGGAGTTGTGTACAGTGGAGCAAAGTGTTGTGGCGTAAAGTGAAGTAGATTGGCTTAGAGTGGAGTGGCTTAGAGTGGACTAGAGTGTTATAGAATAGAGTGGCATAGGCTGTCAAGGAGTGGTAGAGTGATGTGGAGTGGTGTGGAGTGGGGTAGAGCAGAGTGGAGTGTCATGGAGTGTTGTGGAGGGAGTAGAGTGGAGTGGAGAAGAGTGGAGTGGGGTGAAACAGAGTGGAAAGGTGCAGAGTAGAGGGGTGTAGAGTGTCATAGAGTGTTGTACAGTGGAGTGGAGTGGAGTAGAGTGTCGTAGAGCAGAGTGGCGCAGAGTGGAGTAGCGTACAGTGGAGTAAAGTGGCATAGAGGGAGTTGTGTACAGTGGAGTAGAGTGTTGTGGCGTAAAGTGAAGTAGATTGGCGTAGAGTGGAGTGGCTTAGAGTGGACTAGAGTGTTATAGAATAGAGTGGCATAGGCTGTCAAGGAGTGGTAGAGTGATGTGGAGACGCATAGTGTGGAGTGGGGTAGAGCAGAGTGGAGTGTCATGGAGTGTTGCTGAGGGAGTAGAGTGGAGTGACGAGGAGTGGATAGGCATAGAGTAGAGGGGTGTAGAGCGGAGTAGTGTGTCGTACAGTGGCGTGACTTAGAGTTGAGTGAAGTGGCATAGAGTGGAGTAAAGTAGCATGGAGTGGCATAGAGCGATTTGTGTATAGTAGAGAGTTGTGGCATAGAGTGCAGTAGATTGCCGTAGAGTGGAGTGGCATAGAGTGGAGTAGAGTGTCATAGAATAGAGTGGCATAAGCTATCAAGGTGTGGCATAAAATGTCGTGGAGTAGAGCAGAGTGGAGTGGTGTGGGGTGGAGTATCATAGAGTATCATAGGGTAGCATAAAGTGTCATGGAGTGTGTGGAGTGGTGTAGAGTGGCACAGAGTGTCCTGCCTTGAGTAGAGTGCCGTGAAGGGTGATAAAGTGGAGTAGAGTGGAGTGGCCTAGAGCGGAGTAAAGTGACATGGAGTGGTATAGAGAGACGCATAGAGTGGAGTAGCATGGTGTAGAGTAGAGTGGCATAGAGTGGAGTGGCCTAGATTGGAGTGGCACAGAGTGGATAACAGTGTCATAGAGTAGAGTGGCATAGAGTGGAGTGTCGGCGAGTGAAGTTTCATCGAGTAGAATGTTGTCGAGTAGAATGTTGTCAAGTAGATTAGTGTCAAATGTAGAGTGGAATGTCATACAGTGGAGTGTCGTACAGTAGAGCGGAGTGTCATCAAGTGGAGTGTCGTTGAGTGAAGTAGAGTGGAGTAGCATAGAGTGTCGTACAGTGGAGTGCATAGAGTGGCGTAGTGGATTAGAGTAAAATAGTGTGTCATAGAGTGGAGTGGAGTGGCATGGAGGGAGTTGTGTAGAGTGTTGTAGAGTGGCAAGGAGTGGAGCAGATTGTTATAGAGTGGATTGGCATAGAGTGTCGTAAAGTGGAGAGGCGTAGAGTGGAGTAGAGTGGAATAGAGTGGCGTATCGTAGAGTGAAGAAAAGTTATATAGAGTTGAGTGTTGTGGAGTGGAGTGTCATATAGTGAAGTGTAGTAGAGTGGAGGGATGTAACGTGGAGTGCTGTGTCATAGAGTAGAGTGACCTGCCGTAGAGTAGAGTGGTGTGTTATAGAGTGGCATAGAGTGGAGTGGCAGGAGTGGAGTGGTGTGTTATAGAGTGGCATAGAGTGGAGTGGCATAGAGTGGAGTGGCAGGAGTGGAGTGCTGTGTCATAGAGTAGAGTGACCTGCCGTGAGAGTAGAGTGGTGTGTTATAGAGTGGCATAGAGTGAAGTGGCAGGAGTTGAGTGGCATATCGTATAGTAGTGGAGTGTTATGCGATAGGGTGGCGTGTTGTAGAGTGTCAGAGTGGAGGGACATGGAGTGGCATGTCATAGAGTACATTGGAATGGCGTGTTGTAGAGAGGAGTGGCATGTCGTAGGGTGGAGTGGCATGTCGTGGAGTGGAGTGGAGTGGAGTGGAGTGACGTGGAGTGGAGTGGAGTGTCATAGAGTGAAGTGGAATGTAGTAGAGTGGAGAGGGGTGTCATGGAGTGGAGTGTCGAGGAATGAAGTGGCGTGTCATAAAATGTCACTGAATGCTGTAAAGTGGAGGGGTATAGAGTGGAGTAAAGTGTTGTAGAGTGGAGGGGCATAGAGTGGAGTAGAGTGTTGTAGAGTGGAGAGGGGTGTCATGGAGTGGAGTGGCATGTCATGGAGTAGAGTAGAGTGGAGTAGAGTGACGTGGAGTGGAGTGTCAAGGAATGGAGGGACGTGTCATAAAGTGTCACTGAATGTTGTAGAGTGGAGGGGCATAGAGTGGAGTAGAGTGTTGTAGAGTGGAGGGGCATAGAGTGGAGTAGAGAGTTGTAGAGTGGAGTGGTGGAGTGTGAAGTGGTGTAATGTGGAGTATGCATGGTGTGGTAGCGCACTGCCATTACAGACAACACAGTTTCAATTGAAGTGACCATTACATTTGCACAGACATACAGTTTTACTAATAAAAGTACACAACGCACAAACGATGATGTGTGGAAATGTCGTCACCTAGAGTATTGATTTATTTTGATTATATTAAAATATGTGTTTCCTCCACATTTCAGAGAGCGAGAGTGGGAGAAAGAGAGAGAGAGAGAAAGAAAGAGAGAGAGGGAGAGAGAAATAGATTTATATTGTGTATTTTTGAACGATGTAGGCTAAACTGAAAGCTCGAGCCAGGGGCCTGACTTTGGTTCTGGCCCAGCTTGATGTCCCGAAGTATTTTATCATATTTAAACACGCTGTTTGTTGCATAATGTACATGTCAACGACTTTCAGGTCTCAGCTCATGCATGGACTTAGAGTCAATGGCTGTGTGTGTAAGGTTAAAGGGAGGGTATATTTAAGTGAAAATGTCAGTTAAAACAAAGTTCTGAACTAACTTAGCTACTATTCCCCAGTTATCGTTATCTCTAGTAACTAATCTATAACTTGCATCCCCCCCATCCAAAGTGTTGTTTTCTGGGGTCATTAGGGATGTTATCACTGCAGTCATTGAACATGTCACGAGTGATGTAATCTGTGAGTGTACAAGCCGCGCATGGCGAGGGTGCGAGTTATAATTACTTTAGGTCACAAGTTATAGTTACTTGAGATAATTATAACTGGTGAATTTCAGTGGTTTTGTTAGTTTAAAAAGTACACAGTGAGGGCACCCTTTCATATAGCACACTGACACCCTTTGTGGTCGAGTAGCACTATATAAGAAACTCTAAATAAACCAAATAAATCATGTAACCAGGCACATGAAAGAATAGCTTGTTCCCACTCACAGAAATAGAGCACCCACTGAGTGAGTGCAGAGAGTAACTATGAAATATCTTACTAATGAGTAACCTGAAATACCATATAAAGATCAGTCGTGCTTACCTGCGGCTTCGGGCGCGCTGAGCTGAGGGTTCCTGCTTGCCCACCGTTTCGCCAGCCACAAGAAATTTCTGTTGGCGAAGGAGTTACAAAACGACTGTTAATGTGAGTGGGAGCAGTAACCCCAATATTTCACTGGGCATCCAGACAAGGTTTTCTCCATGGAAAGAAGCGCCTAGCTGAGGGGGAGCCTGAAGCATTGCAGCGCTAGGTTGGGAACAAAAATCAGCCCTGGGAATGTTCTAATGTCACCCCAAAAGGGCATGAGGGTGGAGGGGTTCTCCTGATCGCTTATTTTTTTAAAGTGGGGTCACATGATTAATATAAGGGCACAGCTTTCCAAACATTGGAGATAAGCATGAGGTGTGCATGACAGATTCACAGAAGCAGCAAACAACGCATGTACCTGCTAAATCCCTCGGGTCTATGTTTCCTCCTCTGTGGGATGAGGGACCCTCAAACTTATTCCCTCACGCCCACCAGGGGGTGCCCCGGTGCCCGTTAGGTCAGCCTAGTCTTGGTACAATGAGGTAGGAGATGGCTCAATGGGTCAGAGGGACAAAGACCTGCACCAGTGTCAATCACACCACAAGGAGCGGCCATTGTAAAGGGAGAGCAGTAGAAAGAGAAGATGGCTGCAGTGAAGAGAGAAAAGAGTAGGAGCCAAGGTCACCGGTGCAGGGGGAGGGCTAACATAAATGCACTGTAACATGTGAGCTAGCAAGCTTGGTACACTGTAACATGTGTCCTAGCAAGCTTGATACACTGTAACATGTGTCCTAGCAAGCTTGATACACTGTAACATGTGTCCTAGCAAGCTTGATACACTGTAACATGTGTCCTAGCAAGCTTCGTACATTGTTCTGTGTGTCCTAGCAAGCTTGATACACTGTAACATGTGTCCTAGCAAGCTTCATACATTGTACTGTGTGTCCTAGCAAGCTTGATACACTGTAACATGTGTCCTAGCAAGCTTGATACACTGTAACATGGGTCCTAGCGAGCTTGATACACTGTAACATGTGTCCTAGGAAGCTTCATACATTGTACTGTGTGTCCTAGCAAGCTTGATACACTGTAACATGTGTCCTAGCAAGCTTGATACACTGTAACATGTCCTAGCGAGCTTGATACACTGTAATATGTGTCCTAGCAAGCTTGATGCACTGTAACATGTGTCCTAGCAAGCTTGATACACTGTAACATGTGTCCTAGCAAGCTTGATACACTGTAACATGGGTCCTAGCGAGCTTGATACACTGTAACATGTGTCCTAGGAAGCTTCATACATTGTACTGTGTGTCCTAGCAAGCTTGATACACTGTAACATGTGTCCTAGCAAGCTTGATACACTGTAACATGTGTCCTAGCAAGCTTGATACACTGTAACATGTGTCCTAGCAAGCTTGATACACTGTAACATGTGTCCTAGCAAGCTTGATACACGGTAACATGTGTCCTAGCAAGCTTGATGCACTGTAACATGTGTCCTAGCAAGCTTGAGACATTGTATTGTGTGTCCTAGCAAGCTTGATACACTGTAACATGTGTCCTAGGAAGCTTGAGACATTGTATTGTGTGTCCTAGCAAGCTTCATACACTGTAACATATGTCCTAGCAAGCTTGATACACTGTAACATGTGTCCTAGCAAGCCTCATACATTGTACTGTGTCCTAGCAAGCTTGATACACTGTAACATGGGTCCTAGCAAGCTTGATACACTGTAACACGGGTCCTAGCGAGCTTGATACACTGTAAAGTGTCCTAGCAAGCTTGGTACATTGTACTGTGTGTCCTAGCAAGCTTTATACACTGTAACATGTGTCCTAGGAAGCTTGAAACATTGTAACGTGTGTCCTTGCACGCTTGATACATTGTAACTTGTAATCTTGCCAGCTGTATACATTGTAACATATAATCTAGCAAGCTTGGTACATTGTAACATGTAATCTAACAAGCTTGGTACACTGTAACATGTAATCTAGCAAGCTTGGTACATTGTAACATGTAATCTAACAAGCTTGGTACACTGTAACATGTAATCTAGCAAGCTTGGTACACTGTAACATGTAATCTAACAAGTTTGGTACACTGTAACATGTAATCTAGCAAGCTTGATACACTGTAACATGTAATCTAGCAAGCTTGGTACACTGTAACATGTAATCTAACAAGTTTGGTAGACTGTAACATGTAATCTGCATAGATGGATCTCGGACAGCACCAACACCATAGCCCCCCTCAAGAAAAACAACAATACCCGTGCCAAGAAAGCCAGATGGTTTACCACCGAACTTCGAGAGTCCAGAAGCACATGCCACCGCCTCGAAAAGGCCTGGAGGAACACCAAATCCACAGAAGCCCACGACAACTTCAGAGCCGCCACCAACGCCCACCATCAACTCATCAGAGAAACGAGGAAAAAGCGATTGAAGACAGAATCTCCACCCACGCGCACAACATCAAGGAACTCTTCAGCATCATCAAGGAGTTCGCCCAACCCACTAGCGAGTCTACCGACATCCCTCCCTCACAAGACCTCTGCGACAAACTCAGCACCTTTTCCCCCCACAAAATCAAGAGCATCTACGACAACTTCGACGAAGACAACCAACACACTGAACCCTCACCAACCACCCCCGACACCCGGAAACCAGCGATTGACGACTGGACAGCCCTCACCACGGAAGACACACTGAAGACAATGAAGTCAATCCACTCAGGGGCCCCCATGGACCCCTGCCTCCACCACATCTTCAACAGAGTCGCCGACACCATCGCACCCATGCTCCGCCACACCATCAACCGCTCCCTGGCGACCGCCACGTTCCCCGATGACTGGAAACACGCCGAGGTCAACACCCTCCTAAAGAAACCCTCAGCGGACCCCACCGACCTCAAAAACTACAGACCCATCTCCCTGCTCCCGTTCCCAGCGAAAGTCATCGAGAAAGCCATCAACAGCCAACTCGCCACATTCATTGAAGAACACAACATCCTCGACTCCTCCCAATCCGGCTTCAGAAAAAACCACAGTACGGAAACCGCCCTCCTCGCCGCAACAGACGACATCTGCACCCTACTGGACAAAGGAGAAACAGTAGCCCTCATCCTCCTCGACCTATCAGCGGCGTTCGACACAGTCTCCCACCGCACCCTAATACGCAGACTCCACGACGCAGGAATCCAGGACAAGGCCCTCGACTGGATCCGCTCCTTCCTCTCCAGCAGGACGCAGCGGGTCAGACTCCCCCTTTCCTCTCGGACCCCACACCTACCACCTGCGGAGTCCCCCAGGGCTCCTCCCTCAGCCCGACGCTCTTCAACGTCTACATGGCTCCACTCGCCCCCATCGTCAGAACCTACGGACTCAACATCGTGTCATACGCAGAAGATACCCAGCTCATCCTCTCCCTATCCAACGAGCCCAACACCGCCAGACGCAACTTTCGAGAAGGCATGGAAGCCATCGCCAAATGGATGAAAAACAGCTGCCTACAACTAAACACCGACAATACAGAAGTACTCATCATGGGCCCAAACCCCGATGCCTGGAGCGACACCTGGTGGCCCCCCGCCCTTGAAACCCGCCAACCCCCACGGACCACGCACGGAACCTGGGAATTATCCTGGACTCCGAGCTCAAAATGGACCGCCAGATCAACTCTGTCTCGTCTTCCTGCTTCCACACCCTCCGCCTCCTTCGTAAGACCTTCAAATGGATCCCCCTCGAACCCCGAAAGACCGTCACTCATGCCCTGGTCACCAGCAGACTCGACTACGGCAACGCACTCTATGCCGGAATAAACAAAAACCTCACCCGTAAGCTACAGAACATCCAGAACGCCGCCGCTAGACTGGTCCTCAACCTGCCAAAACACTGCCACATCTCCCAGCACCTGCGCACACTCCACTGGCTCCCTGTCGAGGCGAGAATCACCTTCAAGATGCTCACCCACGCACACAAGGCCCTCCACGGCACCGGACCAGCATACCTGAACAGCCGACTCAAATTCCACGCACCCCAAAGGACCCTACGATCAGCCCAGCTCTCCTACGCCGTCGTCCCCCGCACCAGAAAGACCAGATCGGGAGGCCGCTCCTTCTCCTTCCTCGCGGCCAAAGCATGGAACGCCCTTCCGCTCCACCTCAGGCAGACAACATCGCTCCACATCTTCGCAAGAAACCTCAAAACCTGGCTCTTCGACAGACCCCTCCTTAATGGATAGAACCTGCACCCCCCCCCCACCCCTAGCGCCTTGAGACCCTTACGGTGAGTAGTCGCGCTTAACAAACCCCTGATTGATTGATTGATAATCTAGCAAGCTTGATACACTGTAACATGTAATCTAGCAATCTTGGTACACTGTAACATGTAATCTAGCAAGCTTGATACACCCTAACATGTAATCTAGCAAGCTTGATACAAACCCGTTCACCTGGTGCTTGCTTCGGTCGCAGAAGTCACCAGCCCCCGCCCTTAAAGTCCCTTCTTGTGATCGACTCACAGATGAGGGGTGAAGGGAATGCTTGTTACTATGGTAACCATGCTTCTCTTAGTCCCATGCCCCCTCTCAGCACTGGCCCCTGTTCATCAGTAAACCCAGTGTCACATACCTGCCAACTTACAAACAAGTTTCACTGTGTGAGGAGGGGGCGAGGCCTCATGCTGAGAGCTAAGAGGTGCTCTGCCCCTCACCAAGCCCCCACCCCCTCGCAGAAAAGAAAAAAAAACAAGGGGTCGTTGAGGCTGTCACCTATGTCCTGGGGTGTTTTCACACCTCTCAATGGACATCGGCTGCTTACAGCCTCTGAAAAGGAGCTGAAATCCACCGCTTACAGCGGTTTGCAGCTCGGTTTCCCTGCACCGCGTGATTATATCTTCTCACCAGGTGACCATGTGAAGGGAGCCGAATTCGTGTGACACACGGTGGCACCGTGTGAGTTGGCAGGTCTGGTGTCATGCTGTGTAATGATGGGGGTATTAGCCTTGGGGTGGGCCTCTAGGCGCTGCTGGAGCAGTAACCAGGCGGGTGGCAGCTGTAAATGGGCCTCAGATTCCACTCCATAGGAAGCGGCGGGGGTTCGTCAAACGGCGAAAGCCTCTGGGTCAGTGATAGACAAGTCAGTGTGACCCGGAAGAGGAGCTTCCACAATAAACGTCACGAGGTCTGTTTAATACTTGAACCATCGTGAGAACAGACAGGCTGTCCAGCGCAAGCCTCCAGTGGAGTAAAGGGGAAACAACCTTTTGAACGCATGCATTACATCGCATGCCATTAGATCGCGGTTTTACAACGAAAGTCGTTACAACGACTTGCACTGGAGGGCGCTATAGGACAAGGAGTAGCTTAAATTACTATCCTTCACCTTCCCTACTGTACGTAGGCTGGAGTTGGAATAGTAAATTAAACTACTCCTAAGTCCAGCTGCTCCAACGCAAGTCGTTGTAACGACTTGCGTTGTTAAAACCGCGATCTAATGGCATGCGATGTAATGCATGCGTGGTATCGTCATACATCTGAGTAAAGTGAAGCAGTGTCCAGAGCACCTCTGACTCAGAACTGGATGTGAGAAGTTGGCCTGGCATATGCTGTCCACTAATTATAGTGGGCACCGTGTACCAGTCCAAATCGACTCTTATGGTAGGTAGGTTAAAGACAACCTTATTGAAAGCTATCCTAGTGGTAGCTGTGGAGAGCAGCCTTCAGGCTAAGTCTTGAAGGAATGTAAAGCAGCTTGTTTTACCAGTCTATAATCTCTTGAGTGACCAAATGAAAGAGCACCACACCAGGTATATATTCAAAATATATGTATTTATTACTAAACACACCCCTCTAGTCTCTTTATGAGGCTAGAGTTCGAAGTACATAGGTTATAAGATCTTAAATCACAGTAATAGCACAAATACACGTTTGGGCCCTAGGGGCGTACCAAACCATATACCAATAAAGTGGTATGCGAACCACGACTGAACTAGACACTAGGCCTAGAGCCTCTAGAAGTGCTTGGACCACAAGGAACCACCCAAGGTAGTGACACAGGGGACCCACGGGAGACGCGTGCAGTGTAAATACACAACCGCGATACGCCGTTAACTTCTATGGAGAAAGTCGGGATCGGGAAAATAGAGGAAAGGGACACTTAAAAGAGGACTAGGACAAAACCCTTTGAGATCTAGGACTTTGAAGAGTCTCTACCCACGGGAGCACCGGAGTACTCGTGTTACCTCACCCAGGGAAGCCGGGTGCATAGGTGCCTTTCGGGGTCGGGTTTCGTCGTCGTTTCGTATGGCGATCTGCTGCAAAGTGCTGCTGGCGACCAGGAGAAAAGTGTCCGGGTGGATCCAAGAGTGGATCGGAGTTCTGAAGAACCTGAAAGCAGAGGGGACAGAGTCTGGGTCACTAGCCAGTGACCAGGGAGGCGATGGACAGATGCCCACCGATGTCGAGTGCTTCAGGTTCGTTGACGGTCGTCTTGACTCTTCAGCCACGAGGTCCGGGAGGCGTTGTCGGCGACCAGGAGCAGGATTCGGGCTGTTGCTCGATGTCTGTCGAGTGCAGAGGTGTCGGCGACCAGATTGGACCCAACAAGCCTTGGCAACGGCAAGTCTCGAGTAAGATGTAGATCGTCGATGATGCAGACCAGCAAGGTCTGGGGAACTCACCCAGCGAGGGTAAGTGAGGGCAGGCCTGGAGCAACCAGACTGCCAAGTAAAGAAAAGATTGGCCTTCGTTAAGGGCTACTAGCCAACGGGCTAGCGACCGCGAAGGAGCCTCGTGACGCCGCACGTGGAGCTGGCTTACAGGACACTCGTGGAGTGGGGGCCAGTGATCTTCGGTGCAGGTGGTGCTGGAGGCTAGGGCTACTCGGAGCCCAAAGCACGACTTCTTGGGAGACCCAGAAGATGGTGCACTTGCAAGTGTGCTCGGTGTCCAGGGGTCACGGTCTCAAGTCACCCACGATAGCCACGGGCCTCAGCTTTGCTGGGGACTCAGGGTAGCCTCGGGGAAGTCTGAGAATCCACCTCTGGTGATGCGATGACTTCGGCGTCCGACGGGAGCTTCAGTGATGCGAACCGGACAGATGCTTCTTTGGTGCCTGCCAAGCAGGGGAGTCACTCCTTGACCCCAAGGGAGATTCTTCAGTCCTCTAATCGTGAGTAGAGCGTCGAAGGTCCAGGATTCAGTTTCAGAGTTTCGTCCAGGTATAATCTAAAGTCCTAAGGACTGGGTTCCTACCTTTATTCTAAAAATAGGGGATGGACTACTCTGTGGCCCCACCTATGGGTGGGTCAGGGCAGAGGGGTGGCTACACCCCTTTCCCTTTGTCCAGTTCGCGCCAAAGCAGGGGCTGCAAGCCCCTGATCCGGTTTGAACTGGGGTATGCACAGGGACACCAAATGTGCCCCCAGTGCAGGACTTCAAAGCACCCGAAAGTGCTCCCGCCCAGCCCCAATACACATTGTCCTGTCTGGGGAGGTGGTCACACCTCCCTGGGACAGGAAACCTATTGTCCAGGCCTCCCCTGCCGGAGTTTCGTCCAGCAGCAGGAGGCCAGACTCGTGTCTGTGGCAGCAGCATCCATTTTGTGATGCCAGGGCTCTGGAAAGAAGTTACCGGACTCGTCAGAGTTAACATGCCTTTCCCTCTAGAAGGGTGGAATGCTACCCCCGCCGCCAGGATTGGCGGGGGGTAGTATTCCAAGATGTTTGACACCAAACACGACATGTTTAGGTGCAGCCATTCCATAGTTAGCATTTTACCGCGAGGATATAATGCGTTTAAGAGTATATGGTCAGGCTGCACTACAAACAGCATCAGAGATGGTCTCCGAACGCTGCAGAGGGGCCCTGCTCATGCAGGGGCACCCTCTCACATAGGAACCATGCACTCTGCCTTTAGGATTGATAAGGCCTGCCTTAGGAGTGACTTAT
Source organism: Calotriton arnoldi (assembly GCA_963921515.1). Lineage (NCBI taxonomy): Eukaryota > Metazoa > Chordata > Amphibia > Caudata > Salamandridae > Calotriton > Calotriton arnoldi. Next base: position 415,724 of record CAWUFW010014095.1, read on the forward strand.
AGGTTTATATGTGTGTATGCATTTAGTGATATAGGTAACCTATACCACAGTAAGGGGTGCATGCACCACCTTACCCAGGCTGCAGTAGCAGACCTGTGGTGTCAGTTTGGATGGCCTTCCAGGGGTGGCATAATACATGCTGCAGCCCCTGGCAGGCCTCTGAGGTACCTATGCCCTTGGTACATAGTATACCATATACTAGGGACTTACAAGGGCACTCCAGATCCCAATCAGTGATGTGCCTAAGGCACATGGAGACCCTTTTAAAGAGGAAACAGCTAGGCTGGGGTTCTGAATAGCAGGGCCCCAGCCAGACTAATGTCGAAAACCAGTGAAGCATCAGCAAAAAGTGGGGGTACCCATGTGAAGCAGATCCTACTCTCCTACACAACCCCCCCCAAACGTAGGGACATTAAACTAACCTTGCCCAGTTAAGTCTTCATGTTCTAAGTGGAAATACCTAGAGAGTCCATCTGCATTCGCATGGTTACTCCCAGGCCTATGTTCCACTGTAAAGTCCATCCCCTGTAGGGAAATGGACCACCTAAGCAGTTTGGGGTTTTCACCCTTCATTTGTTTTAGCCATAAGAGGGGCTTATGGTCTGTCTGAACCAGGAAGTGTGTACCAAACAAGTATGGCCTCAACTTCTTCAGAGCCCAGACCACAGCAAAGGCCTCCCTCTCTATGGCTGACCAACGTTTCTCTCTAGGGGTCAGCCTTCTGCTAATAAAAGCTACTGGCTGATCCTGACCTTCTTCATTCAATTGTGACAGTACAGCCCCTACCCCCAATTCAGATGCATCTGTTTGAACAATGAACTTCTTGGAGTAATCAGGACTCTGCAGAATTGGAGCAGTGCACATGGCCTGCTTGAGGTCATCAAATGCCTTTTGACAGCTAGCTGTCCACTGAACCTTTTTGGGCATTTTCTTAGAAGTTAAGTCATTCAAGGGTGTCACTATTGATCCATACCCCTTGACAAATCTCCTATAGTACCCAGTCAGGCCTAAGAAGGCTCTCACCTGAGTCTGGGTAGTGGGAGCAGTCCAGTCCATGATGGTCTGGATCTTGCTCTGCAAAGGTTGAACCTGGCCTCCACCCACAAGGTGGCCCAGGTACACAACCTGACTCTGCCCTATCTGGCACTTAGTGGCCTTGATAGTCAGGCCTGCCTTTTGCAGGGCCTGTAAAACATTCCTGAGGTGGACCAGGTGATCCTCCCAGGTGGAGCTAAAGACAGCAATATCATCTAGATAAGCTGCACTATAGGCTTCCAGTCCTGTGAGAACTGTGTTCACCAACCTCTGGAAAGTGGCAGGTGCATTTTTCAGACCAAAGGGCATTACCACAAATTGATAATGCCCACTAGGGGTTGAAAATGCTGTTTTGGGCTTTGCAGTATCAGCTAGTCTGATCTGCCAGTAGCCAGCTGTTAGGTCAAATGTGCTGAGATATTTGGCAGAGGCCAAAGTATCTATGAGCTCATCTGCCCTGGGTATTGGATGGGCATCAGTCCTAGTGACTGCATTGAGACCCCTGTAGTCTACACAAAACCTCATCTCTCTTTTCCCACCACTGGTGTGAGGTTTAGGTACTAGGACTACTGGACTAGCCCAAGGGCTATCTGAGGGCTCAATTACTCCCAATTCCAACATTTTCTGGACTTCAGTCCTGATACAGTCCCTGACATGGTCAGGTTGCCTATAAATCTTGTTTTTAATAGGCAGACTGTCCCCAGTGTCCACTTCATGAGTGCACCAGGTGGTCTGACTGGGTGTCAGTGAAAACATATGTCTAAACTGATTGAGGACTTGCCTGCAATCAGTTTGTTGCTGGGTAGTGAGGCTGCCTGCCAAGGCTACACCATCAACTGACCCATCGTCAGGGTTCTGTGAGAGCAGGTCAGGGAGTGGGTCACTCTCTTCCTCCTGCCCTTCATCAGTAGCCATGAGCAAGCCCATGTCTGCCCTGTCCACATATGGCTTAAGTCTGTTGACATGGAGAACCCTTTGGGGACTCCTGGGTGTTCCCAGGTCCACTAAGTAAGTGACCTCACCCTTCTGCTCAACAATAGTGTGGGGTCCACTCCATTTGTCTTGGAGAGCTGCTGGGGCCACTGGCTCCAACACCCACACCTTCTGTCCTGGCTGGTAAACAGTCAGAACAGCCTTTTGGTCATGCCAGGCCTTCTGAAGTTCCTGGCTAGCCTCAAGGTTTTTGGTTGCCTTTTTCATGTACTCAGCCATCCTGGAGCGGAGACCAAGTACATAGTCCACTATATCTTGCTTTGGGGGCTTGAGAGGTAACTCCCATCCTTCCTTCACCAAGCACAGTGGACCCCTCACAGGGTGGCCAAACAGAAGTTCAAAAGGGCTGTAACCAACCCCTTCTGAGGCACCTCCCTATATGCGAATAAAAGGCAGGGCAAGAGTATGTCCCATCTACGCCTAAGCTTTTCTGGGAGCCCTTTAATCATGCCCTTCAAGGTTTTGTTGAATCTCTCAACTAAACCATTGCATTGTGGGTGATAGGGTGTGGTGAACTTATAAGTAACTCCACACTCCTTCCACATTGCTTTTAAGTACCCAGACATGAAGTTAGCACCCCTGTCTGATACTACCTCCTTAGGAAAGCCCACTCTTGAGAAGATTCCCAGGAGGGCCCTTGCCACCACAGGTGCTGTAGTGGTCCTGAGGGGAATAGCTTCTGGGTACCTGGTGGCATGATCCACTACCACCAGGATAAACCTGTGCCCAGAGGCTGTTTGGGGATCCATGGGACCAACAATGTCAATCCCTACCCTCTCAAAGGGCACCCCCACCACAGGTAGTGGTATCAGGGGGGCCTTTGTAGTGCCACCTGCTTTGCCACTGGCTTGGCAGGTTACACAGGAGCGACAAAACTCCTTACTGTCTTCAGACATGTGGGGCCAGTGAAAGTGAGGGACAATTCTGTCCCAAGTCTTGTTCTGGCCCAGGTGTCCTGCTAAGGGAATATCATGGGCTAGGGTCAATAGGAAGCCCCTGAACTTCAAAGGTATTACCAACCTCCTGGTAGCACCAGGCTTGGGGTCTCTACTCTCTGAGTACAGGAGTCCATCATCCCAATACACTGTATGGGGACCACTAGCTTTCCCAGCAGCCTCAGCAGCAGCTTGCTGTCTGAGGGGTTCAAGGGAGGGGCAGCTCTGCTGCTCCTGGCTCAGATCTGCCCTAGAAGGTCCCCCTGTCCCCAAGAACTCAACCTGGTCAGGTTCAAGTTCCTCTGGGACAGTTCCTTCTTCAGGGCTGAGATCATCCCCCTCAAGGGACTGATCTTCCTCCTGAGCCAAGGGGGAAGGCACTGCCTTAACCCTACTACTCCTCCTCTTGGAAGGCACTTGGTCCATTCTTCCAGAATCCAAGGCCTGTTCAGTGCTAGACATTTTGGCTTGTGACCTGGTCACAGCAAACACATCTGCAGGGATCCCCAGCATTTCTGCATGGGTCCTGAGCTCCACTTCTGCCCAAGCAGAAGTCTCTAAGTCATTGCCAAGCAAGCATTCGACTGGTAGGTTTGCACTTACCACAACCTTCTTAAGGCCAGTTACCCCTCCCCAGGAGAAGTTAACAACTGCCAGAGTATGGTCTGTTCTGACATTGCTAGCATTGGTCACTTGGTACATCTCACCAAGCATAACTTGCCCAGGTAGCACAAGGTCTTGTGTCACCATTGTGACACTTGCCCCTGTGTCCCTAAATGCCAAAGCCTCTCGTCCATTGATTAAAGGCTGTTGTCTGTACTTGCCCAGATTACTGGGACTCATAGAGGAGGGCACATCCATGCCTCCATCACAGACTAACACAGCCTGAGTCAGTTCTCTAACTAGGTCAGAGCCCAACTCAGTTCCCAGGGTGAACCCTACTAAACCCTTTGCTGGAGCACTTCCACCAACTGTACTAGGGGGAACAGGTGCCTTAGGGGCATTGGTGGGTGCTGGACTGGAGTCTTTGGACTTGGTGCAATCACTGGTCCAGTGGGTCTTTTGCTTACAGACCTTGCACCATGGTTTTCTTTGGCCTTTACCCTTGGTAGACTGGGAATCCCCACCAGAAGAAGATTTTTGGGGGCCTGATGAAGACTTTTGATCTTTACCCTTCTCCCCACCCTTGTCAGAGTTCTTAGCATCTTGCTTCTTGGTTTCCCCACCTTGGTTCTGTACCTTCTGCTTCACCCTGGTTCTGACCCATTTGTCTGCCTTCTTTCCCAATTCTTGGGGAGAGGTCAGATCAGAGTCAACCAGGTATTGATGCAACAGCTGATTTTGACAGTTATTAAGAATCTGCTCCCTCATTATCAGATTATACAATCCTGAGAAGTCACACACCTTACTGCCCATCAACCAGCCTTCCAGAGCCTTGGCAGAACAATCCACATAGTCTACCCAGTCTTGAGTCTGTGCTTTTTGGGTGTCTCTGAACTTCAACCTGTACTGTTCAGTGGTTAGGCCAAACCCATCAATAAGAGCACTCTTCAAGACCTTGTAATTGTCAGCATCCTCCTCTCTAACAGTGAGGAGCTTGTCTCTACCTTTGTCAGCAAAGGAGAGCCACAAGATTGCTGCCCACTGCTCCTGAGGGACCTTCTGTACTTTACAGGCCCTCTCTAAAGCAGTTATCCATTTGTGGATATCATCCCCACTCTGGTAGGGAGGGACAATCTTGCTCAGGTTCCTATGGTCATAGGACCTTTCCCTATCTCTAGGGACATGGCTGCCACCATGGGACTCTAGTCCCAACTTTCTTCTCTCTCTAAGGAGATCTAGGGATTCTCTATCTAAAGCCAATTGCTTCTTCCTGATCTCTAGTTGAGTTTCCTCATACTGGACCAGTCTCTTTCTTCTCTCATGAGAGGATTCCCTCCTGTGAGAAGAAACAGAGCTCCCTATTGAGGTGCCAGAGTGGTTAGACTCCTGAGAAGGAGACCTAGACTTTCTGAGCACACTCATAATCCTTCCTGGGGGGACAAAGGTGTGGTTCTCTAGATCCTCATCTTCATCTTCCCCAGAAGGGATTGGGTTTTCCAGGTCAGGGTCATTGTCACCCTCCTGGTCAGTTTCAGAGGGGGGCTGGGGGTAGTGGTACCCCTGGCCCCTTCCTCATCTGCTGGCCCACCCTCTGCTCCTACCCCTTCAGTCTCTGAGGACTTACTAAGATCATAAGCCACCAACAACTCCTGGAGGTGTTGGGTGGTGGGACTTTGGCCTGTCCTTAATTTCCTCACGTTACACAAAGCTCTCAATTCCAAGAATGGGAGTGTGTCATACTTGGAGGGTGGAAGCTCAATGGCTTCCTGCAAGGCATCTTTGGATCCTGCTTTTAAAGACATTACTAGTGTGGTGTGGTGTATGCACTACCTACTCTAGTGTGGCCTACTAAACTCTCTTGAGTTGTAGAAAGGGTTGTGCTATCCCTTAACACACAACTCTAAGTTCAGTAGAACTTACTGTTATTCTAAGCTTAAATTATATGTACCTTAGGTACCTTTAGTGGTTTTCAGTTGATCAATTCAATTGAGATTATCTGGTAAAACAATAGCAAGCTGGAATCCCACACGCTGCACACCAATGTGAGAAGTTGGCCTGGCATATGCTGTCCACTAATTATAGTGGGCACCTTGCACCAGTCCAAATCGACTCTTATGGTAGGTAGGTTAAAGACAACCTTATTGAAAGCTATCCTAGTGGTAGCTGTGGAGAGCAGCCTTCAGGCTAAGTCTTGAAGGAATGTAAAGCAGCTTGTTTTACCAGTCTATAATCTCTTGAGTGACCAAATGAAAGAGCACCACACCAGGTATATATTCAAAATATATGTATTTATTACTAAACACACCCCTCTAGTCTCTTTATGAGGCTAGAGTTCGAAGTACATAGGTTATAAGATCTTAAATCACAGTAATAGCACAAATACACGTTTGGGCCCTAGGGGCGTACCAAACCATATACCAATAAAGTGGTATGCGAACCACGACTGAACTAGACACTAGGCCTAGAGCCTCTAGAAGTGCTTGGACCACAAGGAACCACCCAAGGTAGTGACACAGGGGACCCACGGGAGACGCGTGCAGTGTAAATACACAACCGCGATACGCCGTTAACTTCTATGGAGAAAGTCGGGATCGGGAAAATAGAGGAAAGGGACACTTAAAAGAGGACTAGGACAAAACCCTTTGAGATCTAGGACTTTGAAGAGTCTCTACCCACGGGAGCACCGGAGTACTCGTGTTACCTCACCCAGGGAAGCCGGGTGCATAGGTGCCTTTCGGGGTCGGGTTTCGTCGTCGTTTCGTATGGCGATCTGCTGCAAAGTGCTGCTGGCGACCAGGAGAAAAGTGTCCGGGTGGATCCAAGAGTGGATCGGAGTTCTAAAGAACCTGAAAGCAGAGGGGACAGAGTCTGGGTCACTAGCCAGTGACCAGGGAGGCAATGGACAGATGCCCACCGATGTCGAGTGCTTCAGGTTCGTTGACGGTCGTCTTGACTCTTCAGCCACGAGGTCCGGGAGGCGTTGTCGGCGACCAGGAGCAGGATTCGGGCTGTTGCTCGATGTCTGTCGAGTGCAGAGGTGTCGGCGACCAGATTGGACCCAACAAGCCTTGGCAACGGCAAGTCTCGAGTAAGATGTAGATCGTCGATGATGCAGACCAGCAAGGTCTGGGGAACTCACCCAGCGAGGGTAAGTGAGGGCAGGCCTGGAGCAACCAGACTGCCAAGTAAAGAAAAGATTGGCCTTCGTTAAGGGCTACTAGCCAACGGGCTAGCGACCGCGAAGGAGCCTCGTGACGCCGCACGTGGAGCTGGCTTACAGGACACTCGTGGAGTGGGGGCCAGTGATCTTCGGTGCAGGTGGTGCTGGAGGCTAGGGCTACTCGGAGCCCAAAGCACGACTTCTTGGGAGACCCAGAAGATGGTGCACTTGCAAGTGTGCTCGGTGTCCAGGGGTCACGGTCTCAAGTCACCCACGATAGCCACGGGCCTCAGCTTTGCTGGGGACTCAGGGTAGCCTCGGGGAAGTCTGAGAATCCACCTCTGGTGATGCGATGACTTCGGCGTCCGACGGGAGCTTCAGTGATGCGAACCGGACAGATGCTTCTTTGGTGCCTGCCAAGCAGGGGAGTCACTCCTTGACCCCAAGGGAGATTCTTCAGTCCTCTAATCGTGAGTAGAGCGTCGAAGGTCCAGGATTCAGTTTCAGAGTTTCGTCCAGGTATAATCTAAAGTCCTAAGGACTGGGTTCCTACCTTTATTCTAAAAATAGGGGATGGACTACTCTGTGGCCCCACCTATGGGTGGGTCAGGGCAGAGGGGTGGCTACACCCCTTTCCCTTTGTCCAGTTCGCGCCAAAGCAGGGGCTGCAAGCCCCTGATCCGGTTTGAACTGGGGTATGCACAGGGACACCAAATGTGCCCCCAGTGCAGGACTTCAAAGCACCCGAAAGTGCTCCCGCCCAGCCCCAATACACATTGTCCTGTCTGGGGAGGTGGTCACACCTCCCTGGGACAGGAAACCTATTGTCCAGGCCTCCCCTGCCGGAGTTTCGTCCAGCAGCAGGAGGCCAGACTCGTGTCTGTGGCAGCAGCATCCATTTTGTGATGCCAGGGCTCTGGAAAGAAGTTACCGGACTCGTCAGAGTTAACATGCCTTTCCCTCTAGAAGGGTGGAATGCTACCCCCGCCGCCAGGATTGGCGGGGGGTAGTATTCCAAGATGTTTGACACCAAACACGACATGTTTAGGTGCAGCCATTCCATAGTTAGCATTTTACCGCGAGGATATAATGCGTTTAAGAGTATATGGTCAGGCTGCACTACAAACAGCATCAGAGATGGTCTCCGAACGCTGCAGAGGGGCCCTGCTCATGCAGGGGCACCCTCTCACATAGGAACCATGCACTCTGCCTTTAGGATTGATAAGGCCTGCCTTAGGAGTGACTTATAGGTTTATATGTGTGTATGCATTTAGTGATATAGGTAACCTATACCACAGTAAGGGGTGCATGCACCACCTTACCCAGGCTGCAGTAGCAGACCTGTGGTGTCAGTTTGGATGGCCTTCCAGGGGTGGCATAATACATGCTGCAGCCCCTGGCAGGCCTCTGAGGTACCTATGCCCTTGGTACATAGTATACCATATACTAGGGACTTACAAGGGCACTCCAGATCCCAATCAGTGATGTGCCTAAGGCACATGGAGACCCTTTTAAAGAGGAAACAGCTAGGCTGGGGTTCTGAATAGCAGGGCCCCAGCCAGACTAATGTCGAAAACCAGTGAAGCATCAGCAAAAAGTGGGGGTACCCATGTGAAGCAGATCCTACTCTCCTACACAACCCCCCCCAAACGTAGGGACATTAAACTAACCTTGCCCAGTTAAGTCTTCATGTTCTAAGTGGAAATACCTAGAGAGTCCATCTGCATTCGCATGGTTACTCCCAGGCCTATGTTCCACTGTAAAGTCCATCCCCTGTAGGGAAATGGACCACCTAAGCAGTTTGGGGTTTTCACCCTTCATTTGTTTTAGCCATAAGAGGGGCTTATGGTCTGTCTGAACCAGGAAGTGTGTACCAAACAAGTATGGCCTCAACTTCTTCAGAGCCCAGACCACAGCAAAGGCCTCCCTCTCTATGGCTGACCAACGTTTCTCTCTAGGGGTCAGCCTTCTGCTAATAAAAGCTACTGGCTGATCCTGACCTTCTTCATTCAATTGTGACAGTACAGCCCCTACCCCCAATTCAGATGCATCTGTTTGAACAATGAACTTCTTGGAGTAATCAGGACTCTGCAGAATTGGAGCAGTGCACATGGCCTGCTTGAGGTCATCAAATGCCTTTTGACAGCTAGCTGTCCACTGAACCTTTTTGGGCATTTTCTTAGAAGTTAAGTCATTCAAGGGTGTCACTATTGATCCATACCCCTTGACAAATCTCCTATAGTACCCAGTCAGGCCTAAGAAGGCTCTCACCTGAGTCTGGGTAGTGGGAGCAGTCCAGTCCATGATGGTCTGGATCTTGCTCTGCAAAGGTTGAACCTGGCCTCCACCCACAAGGTGGCCCAGGTACACAACCTGACTCTGCCCTATCTGGCACTTAGTGGCCTTGATAGTCAGGCCTGCCTTTTGCAGGGCCTGTAAAACATTCCTGAGGTGGACCAGGTGATCCTCCCAGGTGGAGCTAAAGACAGCAATATCATCTAGATAAGCTGCACTATAGGCTTCCAGTCCTGTGAGAACTGTGTTCACCAACCTCTGGAAAGTGGCAGGTGCATTTTTCAGACCAAAGGGCATTACCACAAATTGATAATGCCCACTAGGGGTTGAAAATGCTGTTTTGGGCTTTGCAGTATCAGCTAGTCTGATCTGCCAGTAGCCAGCTGTTAGGTCAAATGTGCTGAGATATTTGGCAGAGGCCAAAGTATCTATGAGCTCATCTGCCCTGGGTATTGGATGGGCATCAGTCCTAGTGACTGCATTGAGACCCCTGTAGTCTACACAAAACCTCATCTCTCTTTTCCCACCACTGGTGTGAGGTTTAGGTACTAGGACTACTGGACTAGCCCAAGGGCTATCTGAGGGCTCAATTACTCCCAATTCCAACATTTTCTGGACTTCAGTCCTGATACAGTCCCTGACATGGTCAGGTTGCCTATAAATCTTGTTTTTAATAGGCAGACTGTCCCCAGTGTCCACTTCATGAGTGCACCAGGTGGTCTGACTGGGTGTCAGTGAAAACATATGTCTAAACTGATTGAGGACTTGCCTGCAATCAGTTTGTTGCTGGGTAGTGAGGCTGCCTGCCAAGGCTACACCATCAACTGACCCATCGTCAGGGTTCTGTGAGAGCAGGTCAGGGAGTGGGTCACTCTCTTCCTCCTGCCCTTCATCAGTAGCCATGAGCAAGCCCATGTCTGCCCTGTCCACATATGGCTTTAGTCTGTTGACATGGAGAACCCTTTGGGGACTCCTGGGTGTTCCCAGGTCCACTAAGTAAGTGACCTCACCCTTCTGCTCAACAATAGTGTGGGGTCCACTCCATTTGTCTTGGAGAGCTGCTGGGGCCACTGGCTCCAACACCCACACCTTCTGTCCTGGCTGGTAAACAGTCAGAACAGCCTTTGGTCATGCCAGGCCTTCTGAAGTTCCTGGCTAGCCTCAAGGTTTTTGGTTGCCTTTTTCATGTACTCAGCCATCCTGGAGCGGAGACCAAGTACATAGTCCACTATATCTTGCTTTGGGGGCTTGAGAGGTAACTCCCATCCTTCCTTCACCAAGCACAGTGGACCCCTCACAGGGTGGCCAAACAGAAGTTCAAAAGGGCTGTAACCAACCCCTTCTGAGGCACCTCCCTATATGCGAATAAAAGGCAGGGCAAGAGTATGTCCCATCTACGCCTAAGCTTTTCTGGGAGCCCTTTAATCATGCCCTTCAAGGTTTTGTTGAATCTCTCAACTAAACCATTGCATTGTGGGTGATAGGGTGTGGTGAACTTATAAGTAACTCCACACTCCTTCCACATTGCTTTTAAGTACCCAGACATGAAGTTAGCACCCCTGTCTGATACTACCTCCTTAGGAAAGCCCACTCTTGAGAAGATTCCCAGGAGGGCCCTTGCCACCACAGGTGCTGTAGTGGTCCTGAGGGGAATAGCTTCTGGGTACCTGGTGGCATGATCCACTACCACCAGGATAAACCTGTGCCCAGAGGCTGTTTGGGGATCCATGGGACCAACAATGTCAATCCCTACCCTCTCAAAGGGCACCCCCACCACAGGTAGTGGTATCAGGGGGGCCTTTGTAGTGCCACCTGCTTTGCCACTGGCTTGGCAGGTTACACAGGAGCGACAAAACTCCTTACTGTCTTCAGACATGTGGGGCCAGTGAAAGTGAGGGACAATTCTGTCCCAAGTCTTGTTCTGGCCCAGGTGTCCTGCTAAGGGAATATCATGGGCTAGGGTCAATAGGAAGCCCCTGAACTTCAAAGGTATTACCAACCTCCTGGTAGCACCAGGCTTGGGGTCTCTACTCTCTGAGTACAGGAGTCCATCATCCCAATACACTGTATGGGGACCACTAGCTTTCCCAGCAGCCTCAGCAGCAGCTTGCTGTCTGAGGGGTTCAAGGGAGGGGCAGCTCTGCTGCTCCTGGCTCAGATCTGCCCTAGAAGGTCCCCCTGTCCCCAAGAACTCAACCTGGTCAGGTTCAAGTTCCTCTGGGACAGTTCCTTCTTCAGGGCTGAGATCATCCCCCTCAAGGGACTGATCTTCCTCCTGAGCCAAGGGGGAAGGCACTGCCTTAACCCTACTACTCCTCCTCTTGGAAGGCACTTGGTCCATTCTTCCAGAATCCAAGGCCTGTTCAGTGCTAGACATTTTGGCTTGTGACCTGGTCACAGCAAACACATCTGCAGGGATCCCCAGCATTTCTGCATGGGTCCTGAGCTCCACTTCTGCCCAAGCAGAAGTCTCTAAGTCATTGCCAAGCAAGCATTCGACTGGTAGGTTTGCACTTACCACAACCTTCTTAAGGCCAGTTACCCCTCCCCAGGAGAAGTTAACAACTGCCAGAGTATGGTCTGTTCTGACATTGCTAGCATTGGTCACTTGGTACATCTCACCAAGCATAACTTGCCCAGGTAGCACAAGGTCTTGTGTCACCATTGTGACACTTGCCCCTGTGTCCCTAAATGCCAAAGCCTCTCGTCCATTGATTAAAGGCTGTTGTCTGTACTTGCCCAGATTACTGGGACTCATAGAGGAGGGCACATCCATGCCTCCATCACAGACTAACACAGCCTGAGTCAGTTCTCTAACTAGGTCAGAGCCCAACTCAGTTCCCAGGGTGAACCCTACTAAACCCTTTGCTGGAGCACTTCCACCAACTGTACTAGGGGGAACAGGTGCCTTAGGGGCATTGGTGGGTGCTGGACTGGAGTCTTTGGACTTGGTGCAATCACTGGTCCAGTGGGTCTTTTGCTTACAGACCTTGCACCATGGTTTTCTTTGGCCTTTACCCTTGGTAGACTGGGAATCCCCACCAGAAGAAGATTTTTGGGGGCCTGATGAAGACTTTTGATCTTTACCCTTCTCCCCACCCTTGTCAGAGTTCTTAGCATCTTGCTTCTTGGTTTCCCCACCTTGGTTCTGTACCTTCTGCTTCACCCTGGTTCTGACCCATTTGTCTGCCTTCTTTCCCAATTCTTGGGGAGAGGTCAGATCAGAGTCAACCAGGTATTGATGCAACAGCTGATTTTGACAGTTATTAAGAATCTGCTCCCTCATTATCAGATTATACAATCCTGAGAAGTCACACACCTTACTGCCCATCAACCAGCCTTCCAGAGCCTTGGCAGAACAATCCACATAGTCTACCCAGTCTTGAGTCTGTGCTTTTTGGGTGTCTCTGAACTTCAACCTGTACTGTTCAGTGGTTAGGCCAAACCCATCAATAAGAGCACTCTTCAAGACCTTGTAATTGTCAGCATCCTCCTCTCTAACAGTGAGGAGCTTGTCTCTACCTTTGTCAGCAAAGGAGAGCCACAAGATTGCTGCCCACTGCTCCTGAGGGACCTTCTGTACTTTACAGGCCCTCTCTAAAGCAGTTATCCATTTGTGGATATCATCCCCACTCTGGTAGGGAGGGACAATCTTGCTCAGGTTCCTATGGTCATAGGACCTTTCCCTATCTCTAGGGACATGGCTGCCACCATGGGACTCTAGTCCCAACTTTCTTCTCTCTCTAAGGAGATCTAGGGATTCTCTATCTAAAGCCAATTGCTTCTTCCTGATCTCTAGTTGAGTTTCCTCATACTGGACCAGTCTCTTTCTTCTCTCATGAGAGGATTCCCTCCTGTGAGAAGAAACAGAGCTCCCTATTGAGGTGCCAGAGTGGTTAGACTCCTGAGAAGGAGACCTAGACTTTCTGAGCACACTCATAATCCTTCCTGGGGGACAAAGGTGTGGTTCTCTAGATCCTCATCTTCATCTTCCCCAGAAGGGATTGGGTTTTCCAGGTCAGGGTCATTGTCACCCTCCTGGTCAGTTTCAGAGGGGGCTGGGGGTAGTGGTACCCCTGGCCCCTTCCTCATCTGCTGGCCCACCCTCTGCTCCTACCCCTTCAGTCTCTGAGGACTTACTAAGATCATAAGCCACCAACAACTCCTGGAGGTGTTGGGTGGTGGGACTTTGGCCTGTCCTTAATTTCCTCACGTTACACAAAGCTCTCAATTCCAAGAATGGGAGTGTGTCATACTTGGAGGGTGGAAGCTCAATGGCTTCCTGCAAGGCATCTTTGGATCCTGCTTTTAAAGACATTACTAGTGTGGTGTGGTGTATGCACTACCTACTCTAGTGTGGCCTACTAAACTCTCTTGAGTTGTAGAAAGGGTTGTGCTATCCCTTAACACACAACTCTAAGTTCAGTAGAACTTACTGTTATTCTAAGCTTAAATTATATGTACCTTAGGTACCTTTAGTGGTTTTCAGTTGATCAATTCAATTGAGATTATCTGGTAAAACAATAGCAAGCTGGAATCCCACACGCTGCACACCAATGTGAGAAGTTGGCCTGGCATATGCTGTCCACTAATTATAGTGGGCACCTTGCACCAGTCCAAATCGACTCTTATGGTAGGTAGGTTAAAGACAACCTTATTGAAAGCTATCCTAGTGGTAGCTGTGGAGAGCAGCCTTCAGGCTAAGTCTTGAAGGAATGTAAAGCAGCTTGTTTTACCAGTCTATAATCTCTTGAGTGACCAAATGAAAGAGCACCACACCAGGTATATATTCAAAATATATGTATTTATTACTAAACACACCCCTCTAGTCTCTTTATGAGGCTAGAGTTCGAAGTACATAGGTTATAAGATCTTAAATCACAGTAATAGCACAAATACACGTTTGGGCCCTAGGGGCGTACCAAACCATATACCAATAAAGTGGTATGCGAACCACGACTGAACTAGACACTAGGCCTAGAGCCTCTAGAAGTGCTTGGACCACAAGGAACCACCCAAGGTAGTGACACAGGGGACCCACGGGAGACGCGTGCAGTGTAAATACACAACCGCGATACGCCGTTAACTTCTATGGAGAAAGTCGGGATCGGGAAAATAGAGGAAAGGGACACTTAAAAGAGGACTAGGACAAAACCCTTTGAGATCTAGGACTTTGAAGAGTCTCTACCCACGGGAGCACCGGAGTACTCGTGTTACCTCACCCAGGGAAGCCGGGTGCATAGGTGCCTTTCGGGGTCGGGTTTCGTCGTCGTTTCGTATGGCGATCTGCTGCAAAGTGCTGCTGGCGACCAGGAGAAAAGTGTCCGGGTGGATCCAAGAGTGGATCGGAGTTCTGAAGAACCTGAAAGCAGAGGGGACAGAGTCTGGGTCACTAGCCAGTGACCAGGGAGGCGATGGACAGATGCCCACCGATGTCGAGTGCTTCAGGTTCGTTGACGGTCGTCTTGACTCTTCAGCCACGAGGTCCGGGAGGCGTTGTCGGCGACCAGGAGCAGGATTCGGGCTGTTGCTCGATGTCTGTCGAGTGCAGAGGTGTCGGCGACCAGATTGGACCCAACAAGCCTTGGCAACGGCAAGTCTCGAGTAAGATGTAGATCGTCGATGATGCAGACCAGCAAGGTCTGGGGAACTCACCCAGCGAGGGTAAGTGAGGGCAGGCCTGGAGCAACCAGACTGCCAAGTAAAGAAAAGATTGGCCTTCGTTAAGGGCTACTAGCCAACGGGCTAGCGACCGCGAAGGAGCCTCGTGACGCCGCACGTGGAGCTGGCTTACAGGACACTCGTGGAGTGGGGGCCAGTGATCTTCGGTGCAGGTGGTGCTGGAGGCTAGGGCTACTCGGAGCCCAAAGCACGACTTCTTGGGAGACCCAGAAGATGGTGCACTTGCAAGTGTGCTCGGTGTCCAGGGGTCACGGTCTCAAGTCACCCACGATAGCCACGGGCCTCAGCTTTGCTGGGGACTCAGGGTAGCCTCGGGGAAGTCTGAGAATCCACCTCTGGTGATGCGATGACTTCGGCGTCCGACGGGAGCTTCAGTGATGCGAACCGGACAGATGCTTCTTTGGTGCCTGCCAAGCAGGGGAGTCACTCCTTGACCCCAAGGGAGATTCTTCAGTCCTCTAATCGTGAGTAGAGCGTCGAAGGTCCAGGATTCAGTTTCAGAGTTTCGTCCAGGTATAATCTAAAGTCCTAAGGACTGGGTTCCTACCTTTATTCTAAAAATAGGGGATGGACTACTCTGTGGCCCCACCTATGGGTGGGTCAGGGCAGAGGGGTGGCTACACCCCTTTCCCTTTGTCCAGTTCGCGCCAAAGCAGGGGCTGCAAGCCCCTGATCCGGTTTGAACTGGGGTATGCACAGGGACACCAAATGTGCCCCCAGTGCAGGACTTCAAAGCACCCGAAAGTGCTCCCGCCCAGCCCCAATACACATTGTCCTGTCTGGGGAGGTGGTCACACCTCCCTGGGACAGGAAACCTATTGTCCAGGCCTCCCCTGCCGGAGTTTCGTCCAGCAGCAGGAGGCCAGACTCGTGTCTGTGGCAGCAGCATCCATTTTGTGATGCCAGGGCTCTGGAAAGAAGTTACCGGACTCGTCAGAGTTAACATGCCTTTCCCTCTAGAAGGGTGGAATGCTACCCCCGCCGCCAGGATTGGCGGGGGGTAGTATTCCAAGATGTTTGACACCAAACACGACATGTTTAGGTGCAGCCATTCCATAGTTAGCATTTTACCGCGAGGATATAATGCGTTTAAGAGTATATGGTCAGGCTGCACTACAAACAGCATCAGAGATGGTCTCCGAACGCTGCAGAGGGGCCCTGCTCATGCAGGGGCACCCTCTCACATAGGAACCATGCACTCTGCCTTTAGGATTGATAAGGCCTGCCTTAGGAGTGACTTATAGGTTTATATGTGTGTATGCATTTAGTGATATAGGTAACCTATACCACAGTAAGGGGTGCATGCACCACCTTACCCAGGCTGCAGTAGCAGACCTGTGGTGTCAGTTTGGATGGCCTTCCAGGGGTGGCATAATACATGCTGCAGCCCCTGGCAGGCCTCTGAGGTACCTATGCCCTTGGTACATAGTATACCATATACTAGGGACTTACAAGGGCACTCCAGATCCCAATCAGTGATGTGCCTAAGGCACATGGAGACCCTTTTAAAGAGGAAACAGCTAGGCTGGGGTTCTGAATAGCAGGGCCCCAGCCAGACTAATGTCGAAAACCAGTGAAGCATCAGCAAAAAGTGGGGGTACCCATGTGAAGCAGATCCTACTCTCCTACACAACCCCCCCAAACGTAGGGACATTAAACTAACCTTGCCCAGTTAAGTCTTCATGTTCTAAGTGGAAATACCTAGAGAGTCCATCTGCATTCGCATGGTTACTCCCAGGCCTATGTTCCACTGTAAAGTCCATCCCCTGTAGGGAAATGGACCACCTAAGCAGTTTGGGGTTTTCACCCTTCATTTGTTTTAGCCATAAGAGGGGCTTATGGTCTGTCTGAACCAGGAAGTGTGTACCAAACAAGTATGGCCTCAACTTCTTCAGAGCCCAGACCACAGCAAAGGCCTCCCTCTCTATGGCTTTCTCTCTAGGGGTCAGCCTTCTGCTAATAAAAGCTACTGGCTGATCCTGACCTTCTTCATTCAATTGTGACAGTACAGCCCCTACCCCCAATTCAGATGCATCTGTTTGAACAATGAACTTCTTGGAGTAATCAGGACTCTGCAGAATTGGAGCAGTGCACATGGCCTGCTTGAGGTCATCAAATGCCTTTTGACAGCTAGCTGTCCACTGAACCTTTTGGGCATTTTCTTAGAAGTTAAGTCATTCAAGGGTGTCACTATTGATCCATACCCCTTGACAAATCTCCTATAGTACCCAGTCAGGCCTAAGAAGGCTCTCACCTGAGTCTGGGTAGTGGGAGCAGTCCAGTCCATGATGGTCTGGATCTTGCTCTGCAAAGGTTGAACCTGGCCTCCACCCACAAGGTGGCCCAGGTACACAACCTGACTCTGCCCTATCTGGCACTTAGTGGCCTTGATAGTCAGGCCTGCCTTTTGCAGGGCCTGTAAAACATTCCTGAGGTGGACCAGGTGATCCTCCCAGGTGGAGCTAAAGACAGCAATATCATCTAGATAAGCTGCACTATAGGCTTCCAGTCCTGTGAGAACTGTGTTCACCAACCTCTGGAAAGTGGCAGGTGCATTTTTCAGACCAAAGGGCATTACCACAAATTGATAATGCCCACTAGGGGTTGAAAATGCTGTTTTGGGCTTTGCAGTATCAGCTAGTCTGATCTGCCAGTAGCCAGCTGTTAGGTCAAATGTGCT